>JAFFJZ010000049.1:1200000-1781456 GCA_018340375.1 Gonatopus flavifemur | reverse complement strand
TTAAGACTTTTTGATGAACACTTGTACCATCAAAGATGGTCTAAGAAAACTGTAACATGTTCTACTGACATAGCTCACGAAGAATCCACTTCAACAGTCATAAATGAAATACGAAGACCAAAAAGCCCGAATTATACTCAAAGAAGAGGATTAATTGAGGTAATTACGGACGATTTGGTCAATACAGCAAGTTCTTGCACAGGTGAAAGATTTTATCACAGAATGAATGTATTGAAAAAAATCCAAAAAAACTGGCGGGAAGAAGATGAAAGAGAGTTATGTCAAAATGGGGAATGCCAACCTAATGACGTACACGTCGTGGATTCAGACGTGAACAGCCACAACTTTGGATTGAGCGATCTTCATATTCAGGATGGAATGGAGAATTTGTCCCTAGTGAATGAATCGGGAGATGGAAGTACTGAAAACATTGGAATGATGGAAGAACATGAAAATGTAGATAAAATCAATCTATTACCGCCAATGAAAATAAGGGAACATCCGGCAGGTATATTTGATACGACAATAAAATCAACACCACGGAAGAAAGGGAGGGAGGATCGAAAGGAAATTTTTAGATAAACCACCAAAAATGAGAGCGGAATATGTGCTAAATTGGATACTAACTCCACGAACATCTATAGAAGGTATTTTGAACGGAGAGTATCTAATCCAATGCCGGGATATCAAAACTATGGAAGATTTTCCAACAAATTTGGTCGACGAAAACGTAAATTTATTCGAAATTGAAAATCACTTCGAGCCAATCGCATTTAAAACCCTACGAGATTTCATCGAAAAAATGGGAAAAAATGGGGTTTACCAATGTGGTGGCTGTCAAAAGAAGTTGAAAACAAAAAGTCTATGTTGCGATTCATGTTTGGACTGGTGGGATTTGGTTTGCGCTGGATATGAAAAAGGACCAAGACAGAAATATTGGTTCTGTGAGAAATGTAAGCAAAACGCCGTATGAATCAGTGGGATGTTGATCACGAATGACTGATAACGCTGCAATGAATATGACTTTAGTTTTTTTAATAGGTTTCGGATGCTGTATACATTCGTAGTGTAATCTTAATTGAATTTACTACTATTGCGAATCTAAGGATTAGGATTGATGTGCTAACACTAATGCCAAAGAGAAATTATTTCATAATTTGTTTTGAGAAAGGATGACTTTCATTTGAGCTTTGTTTTGTTAATTGTTTTCAAATGATGTACCATTCGTACACTAATATTCATACGCGGTGGTACGCCTGTATGCAGTTGTCGGTATATAGATCTGAGGATAAACACCCTTGTGATAACGATCAAAAAGAGAAGGTTTTTATTTAGTTTATTGAGAAAGAGTATAACTACTCTATTTTGAGCTTTACTTTTTTGTTTTTTTGATGATCGAAGTTGTTTGCACTAATACGCGTACGTGGATGGCCTATTATACGTAGTTTTTTTAAATCTGAAGATAAGGATTCTTACAATACTGGTGATGAGGATGGGAACTTTTTTCTAATTCTTTCAGAAGGAGGATGACATATTCTCAGCTTTATTTTGTTGTTCCCAAATGATTCAACTTTTGTCCACTAATACTCATGCGTACTATTATATGTAATTTTTGGAGATTCAAGATAAGCATTCTTGTGATAGTGGTAATGAGAATGAGAAGTTTTTTTCCGAATTCATTCTGGAAAAGGATGATTCTGTTATATTGAGCTTTATGTTTTTTAATCGTTCCGAAATATATAACATTCGTATACTAATATTCATACTTGGATGTACTACTATATGTAATTATTGATGACTGAAAACGAAGAGTGATGTGGTAATAGTAATGCAAAAGAGAAGTTGTTGTTTAATTCATTTTAAAAGAGGAGAAGTTTGATTTTGAGGTGTATGCTTTTAATTGTTTTCAAATAATGTAACTTCTAGGTATTCGAAATATATTTAAACAACCATTCGAAACTGTGTTTTATCTTGTCACGCATATAATATACAAGCAGATTCCATCCAGGCAATTCGCACAGCATATTGGGGTAATATTAATTTTTCAGAAAAGGTAATATGAGGATTATATACGTGCGTTTAATATCCACGCGAATTACATTAGCGCATATTAATATCCGCGCAGACTCAATGAAATGAAAAACGAATTTGTTATAAACAATGTCAGGAGAATAATGCCGATTCAGCATCTTGCATTCTTTGCCAAACACCTTCCGATTCATTTCGCTGACTCTCAATGTACGAATATTAGTTCTTAAGAAAAAGTTCATTCCAGGGTTGAATCCGCGCATGTTATATGCACGCAAATTACATTCGCGCATATTAATATCCGCGCAGACTCAATAAAATGGAAAACGAATTTGTTATGAACAATGTCAGGAGAATAATGCCGATTCAGCATCTTGCATTCTTTGCCAAGAACCTTCCGATTCATTTCGCTGACTCTCAATGTACGGATATTAGTTCTTAAGAAAGAGTTCATTCCAGGATTAAATCCGCGCATGTTATATGCACGCAAATTACATTCGCGCATATTAATATCCGCGCAGACTCAATAAAATGAAAAACGAATTTGTTATAATCAATGTCAGGAGAATAATGCCGATTCAGCATCTTGCATTCTTTGCCAAACACCTTCCGATTCATTTCGCTGACTCTCAATGTACGAATATTAGTTCTTAAGAAAAAGTTCATTCCAGGGTTAAATCCGCGCATGTTATATGCACGCAAATTACATTCGCGCATATTAATATCCGCGCAGACTCAATAAAATGAAAAACGAATTTGTTATAAACAATGTCAGGAGAATAATGCCGATTCAGCATCTTGCATTCTTTGCCAAACACCTTCCGATTCATTTCGCTGACTCTCAATGTACGAATATTAGTTCTTAAGAAAAAGTTCATTCCAGGGTTAAATCCGCGCATGTTATATGCACGCAAATTACATTCACGCATATTAATATCCGCGCAGACTCAATAAAATGCAAAACGAATTTGTTATAAACAATATCAGGAGAATAATGCCGATTCAGCATCTTGCATTCTTTGCCAAACACCTTCCGATTCATTTCGCTGACTCTCAATGTACGAATATTAGTTTTCAAGAAAAAGTTCATTCCAGGGTTAAATCCGCGCATGTTATATGCACGCAAATTACATTCGCGCATATGAATATCCGCGCAGACTGAAAACAAGAATAAATTTGTCATAAACATTCAGGTGCAAATCAATCACATACCATTTGTCTCCAACAGGTTTGTTCAGTTAATTCTTGTGTCTCCATGACTGTTACATACATCTCCGATCGATCTGGTTATGTGTAAATTCAGAAAGGAAAGTCCTTATCCATCTGTCGCACTGTATCTCATCACCATCGTTAAACTCGTCTGAACCGTCTCAAAATGTTTCTCTGTTCAAATTTCGCGCCTTCGCATTCGTCACTCGGTTCATCAAACGAGGGCAGTCGCATCAAGTAAACACGTATCTTAATCCACTCTAAATTCACAAATTTCACGCATTTATTCACTATCCACGCAAGAGCTTTAATATCCACGCAAGAGCTTTTATATCCACGCAAAAGTTCTTATATCGCCGCAAAATACCGTCTTCCCCCCACCCTGCACCAAATTCTATCTTCCCCTCCGCGTGTTTTTGCGCGAAAATGCGTGTTCTTACGTGAATTTGCGTGTTTAGCGTATGAATAGCCACAGCCTTTACCTAAAGTGACTAACGAGAGTTCTAATATATCCTTTCCTTTTCTTTTTTTCAGTGGATTTTGAGATCGCTAGACAAATTTTACATTTAGAGAACATTTTCCAAGCCGCCGAGGAAAGGTTGAAATTGAAGGCTCAGCATATAAATGCGGATACTCTTCCTCCTCCAGGAAAAAAGAGGAACACCTTTTTCAAAAACTTAAAAAAGGACCAAAATACCCTTCAAGAATCCTCTGAAAAATTAAAACATTTAAGGTTGTTTTCTGAATCCTTGAAAATCAGAAGTAACCTAACTGACAGTCCTCGATCCCCTACAGAGGAAGAAATTCCTTGCGTAACCTTGTATAAGGATGCCAAATGTTCAAATTGTAAAAGTAGATTCAAACCCTATTAAATTCAAATAGATTCATCTAAAACATTCTACCTATCCTGATTTCCTTTTCCTATCTGAACATGATGATGGAGAGCGATGATTAATGAATTTCTATTCGTGTTGAAAGAATTCATCGTGGAACTGAATGTTCATTTTCCTTTCCAAAATCCCCTATTCGATGACAGAAAATGACAGAAATTAATCGATAGTGATTAAAAGCATTGAACTGTCATTTTATTTTCATCAATATCAAATAACATTTCTTAACCTTTCTTTTCTTTTCTTCTTCTACCTTATTGAATTAATGACAATTTTCACACCAAATTCCTACTGAGAAACCCTCAGAGGATATGCCTGTGAAGTTTTCTTTCTTTTCACGTCAAACTAACTCTTTGTTTTAGAAATAAAATTCACAAACAAATTGCCACCCAACTTCTCTTTCTCTTTACAAATTCATTGTAATTCACAGTTTTCACTTCTCATTAACCCAATATGTAAAGAATAAATTCATTTAAGAAGGTAAAATAACCTTAATAACTATTAGGCATTATACTTGAATGAAGTTAAAAGAAAATTAAGTCCTAAGGTCCCCATTCTGAATGTAACCCATGAGGTTTTTGAATATATGTTTTGTACATTTTAGCACAAAAACGAAGTAATTTTCATTTGACGATACCCTTTCCCCAGTCCTGGTCTAGATTAATATTTCTAGCTAAAGTGGGGTTATACTAGGGAGTATCAGACTCGATGATCTGATATCTTTCCTAAAATACTTACCGAATGTTACAGAGAAAGAATGTTTCAATACTTTTGACGTAACAGTTAGAAACATGTGACATGTGTGAATATGTGTAAAACTGAAAATTATTATCCATAATCAAAAATTATATTGTAATATCTTGAGGGATTTTTCAAAAGAACGCACTCAGCGGAAAAAAATTCCACACATATATACGATATTCATAGTATATATATTAGTCACAAAAATATTATACAGATAGAATATTTGAGTATCATTCCATGTGAAAAGATAATGTGTAGTCTGGACATACATTTTGCATGATTTTGTATGCACAATTTGTACCTATTTTACGTATGGAAATGGGCATTGATTACACGGAAAAAAAGGACTCAGGCGTATGAGTTATTTTCGCGTAGTTGTATAAGAGATAGTTGTGATAATAAATCAAATATCTGTCTGAAATAGTTCGTGAGTTCTCACAACTGATTCTAATATTTGTCACAAGTGGATTATATAGTTGTGAGAAAGTAGCTGATCGAATAAGAGAAATAGCTACCTGATCCACCCTACTTTGAGGTAGTTCGTGGAGCTACTTCTCATTGCTCCCATCGTTACGCACGTAGTTCCTGCAGAAATGTGAATTTTGTTGAAAACAATCGAAACGCGGTGAACTCTCGCGTTATTCATTGAGGTTACCTGTCGTGGTTACCGTGTGTATATTTCATTTTATAATATTTTCAATACATATTCGTGTCAAATTACTAATTTTCAAAAACCTCGTATGTCCAATTTTATTTTCGGAATTAAATGACTGATCATTTGTAAAATGATAAATCCTCTTTATTTATACTCTGAGTATATGAAAATACACAATCAAAACGATCAAAAACATATCCAAGGGTTTTTTTACGATATACTCAGCGTTGTCGGTTTAGCTGCGA
Organism: Gonatopus flavifemur; assembly: GCA_018340375.1. Classification (NCBI taxonomy): domain Eukaryota; kingdom Metazoa; phylum Arthropoda; class Insecta; order Hymenoptera; family Dryinidae; genus Gonatopus; species Gonatopus flavifemur. The sequence continues at coordinate 1,775,685 of JAFFJZ010000049.1, read as the reverse complement.
TCTTTAGGGCATAGGTTAGGTAGATCAAGGTATAGCGTATGGGTAGGTTATGACAGGGGTTCGAAACCCGAGGTAAGTTAACATTTGAACTTGAATGTTTCAACCACCTCCTCCCAAATCTATATGCATTGAACAAATATCACAATCGAAAATAAATTTTTTTTTCGAAATTTACAATTAAATGTTGCAAGGAGTCGACGAGCACGTGCAGAAATAATAGAAGATCCTAACCTTAAACATCAAAACCGGCACTGAAAATTGCTCTTCTCAATTAATAAAATAGTTCATCAGCCTACACATATCGTCATACTTGATATTTTATGTAGATCCTGCATCTTAGAAAAGTAGTTGTAACAACTACTCTAGTTGATATCCCGACAATCTGGGGTATATCTAACAAAAGTACCTGCCACAGCTACTTTCGTAGTTGGTCGAAAATCGTCTACGTAAAGTAGTTGGAACAGCTAACTATTAGTTGGGAAAACTATTTTTTTTCTCCGTGTAACTGTACATGAACTGTGTATACATCACGGGTAATGGATTGAGGCGAGTTTGTGGCTAAATTGGGTATAATTTCAGTTATATGAGAGAATTAATTCAGTAGTGACTGGCTTACATGAAAATTTGGCACGTGAAAAATTGTGGACAAGGCCGGATATTGATGATTTATGTAGATCCATTTCGGTGATGGGCTTCATCGATCGATCGTGAGAGAATTGAGCCCACGGGAAGAAGAACTCGCCGAGCGCTCGGACCGCGGTAAAACTATTGTCCGAGCGGTCATATGGAGAGTGGAAAAGGAATCGGAATTTTGAAAAACAAAGAATACCGGGTAATAGAGCTTGGAAAATCAATACAAGTGTCACTTTACAATTTTTTTCTATGATCAATAGTTTTCGAGAAAAAAAATAAAAAGTAGCTATTTTTTCGTACTGAAAATGGATGCTTTTCAATCTGAAACTCATTGTAACTCGGGCAGTTTCAAACGTATCAAAATGAGTCTTGCAGATTCTGATTCGGAAGGCTTCCCCGAGGATGACAATCTCGACAAAATTTGCAAAAATTGATACAAAATTAATGAATTTTCAATTCGAAGTGAAAATCTTTGTGAACTTGGTTTTCATTGTTTTGCATTAAAAAAGTGTCCGGGGAAGTATAAGCTACGAAAAACTTCCAGCGACAAAGTTGTTCGCTAGGGGATGGACGAACTTTGTGGAAAATTTCAGATTGATTGGACTATTCGTTCGAAAGATACAGCGATTAATTCATTAGCGCGCAACTGAAATTTGTCATGATGCTATGTCGTTTACCGACCGAATATAAGGATTCGAATAAAATCTTTCATTCATTCGATTTCTCAACGTAGATTTATGTTTTTTGGGTATAAGAATTCAAATATCGACCTTTTTTTGCAAGATTCGTCAGCCATTATTCTTTTATATATAATTTAATTGTTTATAACATTATTACGGACAAACTATTGAATTTGGAGAAAAATTCTTTCAACGAAACACTTTCTTGTGAGGAGTAAGTTTCGTACGGTAAATTATTCACCCATAAGATCGTTAGAAACAATGAGATTGTTTATAAAAAAAACGATGGATAAGGAATGTTGAAAAAATAACTCCCCATTCAAATTCTCCGACATGAACATGTAAACCTGTGTTGAAAAATCAAAGTATTAGGGTTGTTTTAATATTTATTTAAATATAATAATCATATTTGCGTAAATAATTGAGGAATCAGAAAAATTTTCCGTACGAAACTTACTCCTCACAAGAAAGTGTTTCGTTGAAAGAATTTCCCTCCAAATTCAATAGTTTGTCCGTAATAATGTTATAAACAATTGAATTATTTATAAAAGAATAATGGCTGACGAATCTTGCAAAAAAAGGTCGATATTTGAATTCTTCTACCCAAAAAACATAAATTTACGTTGAGAAATCGAATGAATGCAAGATTTTATTCGGATCCTTATATTCAGTCGGTAAACGACATAGAATCATGACAAATTTCAGTTGCGCGCTAATGAATTAATCGCTGTATCTTTCGAACGAATAGTCCAATCAATCTGAAATTTTCCACAAAGTTCGTCCATCCCCTAGCGAACAACTTTGTCGCTGGAAGTTTTTTGTAGCTTATACTTCCCCCGACACTTTTTTAATGCCAAACAATGAAAACCCAGTTGAAAAAGATTTTCACTTCGAATTATAAATTCATTAATTTTGTATCAATGTTTGCAAATTTTGTCCAGATTGTCATCCTCGGGGAAGCCTTCCGAATCAGAATCTGCAAGACTCATCTTGATACGTTTGAAACTGCCCGAGTTACAATGAGTTTCAGATTGAAAAGCATCCATTTTTAGTACGAAAAAATAGTTACTTTTTATCTTCTTTCTCGAAAACTATTGATCATAGAAAAAAATTGTAGGGTGACACTTGTATTGATTTTTCAAGCTCTATTCCCCAGTATTTTTTGTTTTTCAAAATTCCGACTCTTTTTTCCACTCTCTATATGACCGCTTGGACAATAGTTTCACCGCGGTTCGAGCGCTCGGCGAGTTCTTCTTCCCGTGGGCTCAATTATCGTTCGTAAAAAGTAAGGGATTTCCTCTGCAATTCAAGGTATGATTCTGACTTTTTCGTACAGGATTCTTCACAAGTGAAGGAAAAGTTGATTCAATCATAGTGAAATGTTCCTTGCTCACGAAGGAGCTCTGTTTCCATCGTTTTTTAGGAGAAAATATCACAGCCCACACAGACAAAAAGAGCTCTTTCAGACATCTAAAAGATGTCTTTGAAAACTGCAAGAGCTCTTGCAAGACCTTTCCAAAAGATCTCTTTTCGTGAGCGAAAAGATGTCTTATGCAACACCAATCTAAAAGACATCTTCAAGGAATGTTTAAGAATTCTCAATGATTTCTTGAAGATGTCTCCAAGAGCTCTTGAAGAGATCTTAAATCCTTCTTGAAGAATTCTCAAATCCCTCCTGAAGACTTTCTGAAGAACTCTCAAATATCTCTTGAAGATTTCTTGAAAGTATTATTAAAATGTCTTGATTAAAATATTAAGATATCCATAACCATACGAATTCATTCATTATTTTGATTTATTAGTTTGAATGAAGGCTTACCAAAACATATGAGGTGTTTGCATATAATTCGAATGCAAAAATACTTCGAGCATTTTCCATGCATGTATATAACCTAAATTCAAAATATTTTAACATTCAATTTCATTCACTTAAATCTGAATTTCGATACATTCTATCTTGCACAAAAATGTGGAATTTGATGGAAATTCAATTCACGTACGTACATGAAACATAAAGTACAATGGATAGAATAATAAATTGATATTCCTCTGATATATGATTCTGCATAATGATAGGTTAGTTTTTGCAAATATGATCATTCACAAAACAAAATATATTATTGTAATGTAATTGGTTACACGTTTCTTTTCTGCGGCAATACTTTTATTATCCAGTATTGTATCTTGAATGTTTATGTATATATGATTGATATTGCACAATATCATCGGCATCGTCGTTCCTCACTGCACGCGTGAAACAAATGCGCGGGACACTGTGAATAACTATACGTGAATTACTGCAATGTCCTCTCTAATTCTCTTTGATCTAATTGGTCTATTGGGATTGTTCTAAAAGTGCTCTTGAAGATATCTTCAAGAAATGTTTATGAGTGTTCTTGAATATATCTCAATTACAGTTGTCTTATAGAACTCGCGCAGCAAGAGATCTTTCATACATTCCTAAAAGACATCTTAAAGATGTCTTTTAGAAATGTCTTGAAGATACATGAATTCAGGACTCTTTTAGACGTCTTGAAGAACTGCTTGTCGTGTGGTAAACCTTTTTCAAAGTCTATGCTGACGTGAGAATTATGTCAAATTTATACATAAATTATGTATGAATTATGCATGGATGATCCAATATGAGAGAACTATGAGTGAATCATGTGTTCCAAGCAGATAGTCTATACCGGGTGTCCCAGACCCAACTACTAGCGCTTCGCCACCCTATTCTTGGGAGAAAACTGCACAACTTTAGCATCAACCACTTTTCGATCTGCAGCTTAGTTTCAGAACTGGTTCTAGTCAGTTGTATGGGAGGAACCTATGTACTTGCCATCTGAATGATCAATTTATATTGTTCATAACTCAAAAATTGAGCGTCAGATTGAAAAGTAGAAGTTGCTCAATTTTTTCTCAAGAATATGCTGGTGGAAGATTAGTGGTTTTTCTTCCAGCGCACCCTCTATACAGGGTGATTCAAAATTCCCGCACTCTTTTTTGGGAGTAGATTCCTGATGAAATTCTAAAACGATTTGTCCTTTTGCACAATGCTCTCCGACGCATAATTTCCGAGATATAATTAATTAAAGTTGACTAATTATGAGGTGGATCCATCGGTCATTCAGGAGCGTCATAACAGAACAAGAGAGGAAGGTGCTTGCAGAGGGCGCTCATACGATCAGCTGATCGGTATAATCGATACGATTTTCCAACATACAAATTGGTAAATTCTCTATGTAGAACGATTGAATTCATCGACACTGTGAAAAATTGATTATTGTCATGAATTCTTATCACGATATGCTGTAGGTGAAAGTTGTAATTTCAGTAATGATTTTTATTACGCAGACAAATGTAAAATAGTGTTATTTCGTAGGGATAGGGATTCAAGTGGGAGAAAAAAGTATAACTACTCGTTTTCAATCAGAATTTTCATGTAAAAAAGAAAACATGAGAATTTTCATTCATCCGATACCCAATTTGAACGGTTTGATTAGTAAGTTCAACACAAGAGATTGGATTCCGAATCCTGTATTCTGATTGGTCGAGAATCAATGTATGTCAGATCAATCCTCGGCCGTTTCAAATGATTCTTCTGAAGAAAGTGTTTTCGACTTATCCCAACCACAACATTGAACAATGATGAATTCATTCGAATTCACCCTTTTTACATCATTCGATGATTATAAAGGGTTTATCGAACGTTAATAACTTACTTCAACTTGCAGAATCCATCAATTTTGACGAAAATACAAGGTGTGACATCATATACGACCCAATCATTGCACTTGATTGACATTGTAATCACATACGGTTTGTTTAGCTTAAATCAACCATTCGTGATACGAATCAACCAATCAGGTGACAGCTCGAAACAGTTTCATTTGAAGCACATATGACTTCAAAGGGCATATTGTTATTTCAAATGGAAAAAGAATTGTCTTTGAAGATTAACCAAATCCGTCCTTTATTAACGTCCGATGAACCCTTTATAATCATCGAATGATGTAAAAAGGGTGAATTCGAATAAATTCATCATTGTTCAATGTTGTGGTTGGGATAAGTCGAAAACACATTCTTCAGAAGAATCATTTGAAACGGCCGAGGATTGATCTAACATACATTGATTCTCGACCAATCAGAATACAGGATTCGGAATCCAATCTCTTGTGTTAAACTTACTAATCAAACGATTCAAATTGGGTATCGGATGAATGAAAATTCTCATGTTTTCTTTTTTACATGAAAATTCTGATTGAAAACGAGTAGTTATACTTTTTTCTCCCACTTGAATCCCTATCCCTACGAAATAACACTATTTTACATTTGTCTGCGTAATAAAAATCATTACTGAAATTACAACTTTCACCTACAGCATATCGTGATAAGAATTCATGACAATAATCAATTTTACACAGTGTCGATGAATTCAATCGTTCTACATCGAAAATTGACCAATTTGTATGTTGGAAAATCGTATCGATTATACCGATCAGCTGATCGTATGAGCGCCCTCTGCAAGCACCTTCCTCTCTTGTTCTGTTATGACGCTCCTGAATGACCGATGGATCCACCTCATAATTAGTCAACTTTAATTAATTATATCTCGGAAATTATGCGTCGGAGAGCATTGTGCAAAAGGACAAATCGTTTTAGAATTTCATCAGGAATCTACTCCCAAAAAAGAGTGCGGGAATTTTGAATCACCCTGTATACACTGTGAGAAGAATGAGTACAACACTCCATAACATGGATATTAGTTATTACGTTGAAGGAGGAACTTTCCTATTGAAAAAGTCCAATAGATCCTCATCGGAACCAATAAGAAGCCTATTGGTTACTATGAGGTCTATTGGGACGGAAAAAGACCCAAAATGAAATTTTATAATATTTCATTGGAATCAATTTGTATTCGGAATTATAATGGTTAACATACGAAAATGCTGTTGCAAAATTTATCGGTTCCTATGATGTCGAAAAATATAACAGAGCATATTGGTAACTTCTATTATATGATCTATGGGGTTAATCTTGGAATCTTAATGAGTATTCTGATTGGAATGAAGTGTGATATGCATTAGAAAACTCGAACAGAGATTTAAAATGTCCCTATCAGGTGTAACAACCCTAGTGGAAATGAATCATATATGACCCATATATGCCCCATATATGTGGCCGAAGCTTCATCAGTGATATATATAGAGCATATATGGTACTGCGCGCAACATACAGGGTGTCCCATTTTAATTTTTATATCGGAATAACTCAAAAACAAGGAGTTTTGGAGGAAAATGTTTCGAACAAAAGTTGTGAGATTCCGAGGGGGATGTTATGACGGTGGAGGAGACGACACGAGAGGTCGTCGAACCATCGTTGTATGACTGTGGTCCAACGTGGCCTTTGGAATGAATTATATCGGCCCGAGCGGTAAGACCGATAGAACTCGGTTTTCTGCCTTAAAGGGGATCGAGACGCCCTTCCCGTTCAGGATTGGTAGAGGTAGATAAGGAGAAGAAAGTGAAGGTTTGTCAATACAGTTGAGAAATTCGATTTAATACATATGTTTCGAGTAATCAAGGGGTACAAATATATAATTGTCTATATAAGGAGGAAATGATAATAATGCTCGTTTATAATGCACGTATATATGCATATACATATATTATATATATATATATATATGTATATGACGGAGGGAGGAGGTGAAGTATTGAGAAGGGGTGAAGTAAGGAGGAAGAGGAAGGAAAGCTATAGAAAAGAGTTTCACTCGGTAGGGGGTCTTTTGGCCGAAAAAGTTTTTGGCCGAATCGCCATGATTTGACAATCACTAGTCGCTTCCAGAGAACACTAGGAAATGACTAGCGATTGTCAAATCATGTCGATTCGGCCAAAAACTTTTTCGGTCAAAAGACTCACTACCGTTTCACTCACCGTTCTGCGAGCTGGTATGGCACTTGGTTTATGTTTTGATTTATTTTCGAAGTTTCTTTTTGACTATGGATTTTTTTCTATCACTGATTATTATGATTTATTGTTCGGTGTGTAGGCCTTGTCCAATTCCTCTTTCGTGGGTGAAAACTAAAATGAAACTAAACGCACTCACACACCGAACTACTCCTTGAGTTTCTCTCTCTTTCTCGATCCCTCGCAGGAGCGATGGCACCCATGAGTGCGGAGGAATAAACCGACACCATCAAAAGGGCTTCAGCGTATATCCGTCCTCCGAGCGGGAGGGCCCTGAGCTTTTCCTTTTTCGCTCATCCCTTCATAGCTCGAAGGGTGGATATACGCGTTCACTTTTTAGATTTTCACCAGGGGAAAGTATAACCCCCTGGTGGAGCTTCCGTAGCGCCGGCATTCTCACCCATGAGAGACAACGCCCCAGAGAGAGGGAGAGAGAAAGAGTACTTACTTTTTCGAACGGTTTTAAAACGCGGTTGAGAGAAGACTGACTGCCCGATGGCAATCGCCGGTCAAGAAGGAAATCTATGGTGAAAAGTGGGAGGCTGATTGTTCTCAGCTTAATCAGCACTTCAACATGCCACCAAGGTTTCTAGGAAATCCGGTGTCAAATTTCCCTGCCGATGGGCCTTCGTACATGGCTTATCGCTGCTGAGGTCTGCATTTTGCTGGCCCCGACAATGGAAAGCCACGGCACGTGGCTTCGCGGAGAGCAATCGACCGTGTGTCCAAAAGAAAGGAATATAAGAATTTAGAATTCTGGCGATTACGTGCATACACATGCATAAAAATGCATATATGAATACATGTATGCACCCGCATACATGTGAATAGCTATTGTAGCTAGGTTCGGCGACAGCCATCGTGCAAGTCATAAGCGTAAGAGGGAAAAAAAAGGTTGAAGATGGCGTGAAGAAAGGAAAAAGAGTGACAAAGTAGAAAGAGGCACCCGTTGTGTGGTCACGCCGAGGCACACACACGAGGGAAAGAGAGAAAGGTTACGAGTTGCTTCGTCGCTCGTCGTTACACAATCGACGTTCGAGGAAATCTCCAAACGAAATATAATTCTGTGAAGTCGGCGAATTGTTTTGAAATGAAGTTCACGTTCACTTAAGGTGAAATATAATTGTATCGTGAATTATTGTATAGCATTTTGGAAAAATTTCGTGTGAAAATTTCCACGAACGTGACAGGGACATCTGATGGTGACCCTGACTTTGGCCTCGGATCTCAACTTCAAGGTCATTCAGAGGTCAACTTTTGTTTCTTGAATGAAATCCCGTATTTTTGACTGCAGATTCAGATTTGACGTTGAAAAACAAGAAACTTTTGTCTGAACCATTTTTCCGAATTTCGCACAGATGGCGCTCCAATCGATGAGAAATGAGTTTTATTAAACACTCGTATTGCTTTCTGTGTAAAACGACATTTAACTCTCCAGTGTTTTTTTTCAGCTTCTGAGGATTACCGTCGCCATTAGAGTTGCCCAATGTGCACCACGAGGAGGTTGAGCGATCGGATTCCGCACATTCATGTGGCCCTGAAGAGGGCCGATTGTCTGGACTGTAGAGGTGTGTAATTTTTCACGACAAACGCTCTGCAATATGTATGAAAATTCACCGTATCAAATGTTTGATATTTGCACGGTTGACCTGTTGGCATAACGTAATTCGTCTCTGAAAATGTGGTCCTAACGACAAAAGCACATGACGTGAAATTGTTCGGCAGACAGTTCGTATTCGGCGTTTCATGTCATCTCTGGTCGTTGGTGGTCTTTCATAAACTACATCTTTGATGAAACCTCATAAGTAAAACTCCAGAGGGGTGAGATCCGGAGACCTAGCCGGCCAGGCAATGTATCCACCGCGACCAATCCATCTGTGTGGGTAAGATGTGTTTAAGAAATTTCTGACAATTGCAGCGTTATGAGGTGGTGCCCCATCATGTTGAAGTCACATCCTGTTCCGTATGTAGAGATCAACATCCACCAACATCCTTGGTAATTTGTCCCGAATCAATTGCAGATGATTTTCCTTCCTACCAGTATGTTGGAGGAAATAAGAACCAATGATTTGACCATTCAAAATCCCACACCACACATTCAAAGTCCAGCGATGTTGATTGTCAACATGTCGATGCCATCTGGGATTTTCAATTCACCAATAATGACAATTATGTCTGTTCACAACACCGTTCCTGCGAAATGCTGCCTCATCACTAAACATCACGTAATTGAAAAAACCAGGCGGTTGCTCCGAAGCCCATTGACCGAATTCAACTCTACGTGATGATATTTACCAGATCTTAGTATGCGGTGTGCCGTTGATCTTGGGATACCTCATTGGTGCGGGATTTCTCTGGTACTAACGTGGGGATTCAGGTGCACCATTCCTAAAACGGCTACTGAGCGTGCATCCATACGATCTCCATCATAACGCCCTCTGACTCGTGGGATATTCATTCTTCTAACTCGTCTTTCTATTGAGCGTTTTGCCTGGAGTGAAGGCTGGCGTCTATTTGGATACCTCTCTCCATACAATCTTGATGCTGCAGCGTAATTACGTTGACATTCTCCTAGTATCAGGAGAATATCAAGTATTTCACCCCAAAGATAATCCATGGTATTGAGACCTTACAACACTGATCAAAGATCTTCTTCAAGTTTGAATCGTATATCGAAAAGAATTTGTGAATGAATGAAGGATATTAAACATTCCGTTTCACTTATGTTTGTAAACAATGCTCTAGTATGAACTTTCTTGTTTATGATACACAAGTATTGTTGTGTACTTGTGTTTGGCAACAATTCACAGTAACGGTACTGCGAACAGACATAATTGTCAATATTGGTTGATGGAAAATCCCAGCTAGGTCTCCAGATCTTACCACTTTGGATTTTCACTTATGGGGTTTCATCAAATTTTGAGGGCCACAAAGATGTGCAAGATCCGATCGCTCAACCTCCTCGTGGTGCACATTGGGTAACTCTAATGCGGACGGTAATCCTCAGGAGCTGAAAAAAAAACACTGGAGAGTTAAATGTCGTTTTACACAGAAAGCAATACGAGTGTTTAATAAAACTCATTTCTCATCGATTAGAGCGCCATCTGTGCGAAATTTGGACAAATGGTTCGGACAAAAGTTTCTTGTTTTTCAACGTCAAATCTGAATCTGCAGTCAAAAATCCGGGATTTCATTCAAGAAACAAAAGTTGACCTCTGAATGACCTTGGAGTTGGGATCCGAGGCCAAAGTCAAGGTCACCATCAGATGTCCCCCTCGGAATCTCACAACTTTTGTTCGAAACATTTTCTTCAATACTCCTCGTTTTTGAGTTATTCCGATATAAAAATTAAAATGGGACACCCTGTATATGATTCATATTTGGTATCATTATTGGCTATGTATGGATCATTCCATATCGGATTTTCCAGAAGTTCATAAATATTTTTGAAATGGTTATCCCGAATTCTCTGTTGAAAAATGTGAGATACGTATCATTTGTTTCTTTTTTTCTTATTCTATTATGATTTCAGGTTTACAACATATGTCGAAGTTCTTGATCTCTAAAACCCACTTTTTTCCAAATGCCTGTATCTTGGAAAGCTTTCAATACAAAAAATTATTACCAAAGCATGGAACTTAGAATTTTGCCTCAACTTTTCACAAAGTCAAGAGAAAATTCCTTTCCAAGGACGTATTTCGCCGTAATTCGACGATGGAAGTGAAGAGAGTATTTCATTCAAATTCGAATACGTTTGATTTTCCAGTTCCACAAGCAAAACTAATTCCTGGAACATAACGACAATTTTCGTTTCGTTTTCGAAAATGTTACTCCACGGCATTCGAGAGATCTAGACAAAACAAGAACGGCCTGAGAACTCCGCGTGCTCGATTATTCAAGATTTGTAATGCAGCATGGATACGAGACATTTCATGGACGGATTGATGTGTAGTTTCAAGTTATTGAGTTATCTTTTTTGTCTTGTTTTATTTATATTTCTTGAATGTTGTAAAAAATTACCATTTTCAGAACTGAACCAAAAGTATTGCTATGCACCATAGATCGATCGTGTTTGTTAAATAAAAAAATTAACCCGTTAAGGTCACACTTCAAAGTACTTACGTAAAGGTTACACAGGGTCTTTCGGACCCCAAACCAAAGCAACAGATGTCATTCACGCAGTCTTTCAAATATTGTTGTAGATTCCTCAGTAAAATTCACATCTCGGTGTCTTTGACAATAACAGAAGGCAGCACAAATTAAAATTCACGACAAGCACTGTAAGCTACCCTGACGAAAATGTTTGTCATAATTTCTCATAATTTCTCATTGTCCCAATTTATGGAGAAAATATGAGAAAGAACAATAAAATTCCTCATATTTTCTTCATGAATTGGGACAATGAGGAATTATGAAAAATTATGACAAAAATTTTCGTCGGGGTACGGAACTACAGACTCCCCCTAGAGCCTTTTGGACTCCTGGTGATCTCAAAGGGCTGAAAATGTCCAAATTCGATTGAACTAATTTTATACCATTTTTACTTCCACCGTACGAATTCCACTAGACACAAATTTATTGGAAAAAAAAATTTTACTCGAATTCTTGAAAAGTTCAGAAAAAATTCCAACTTTTATGCTTGATTAGTAGTTCTGTGTGTTGAGACCTTTTCGAAATACACGCATTTAAAAAGAACTGGATTTGTCAAAACTAAAAGCTCTGACACATTGTAAACCGGTGAACACAATAAAATAAAAAAGAGCAAACAACCAAATTTGACAAATATCTCATATTTTTCAACGAAGAATTCAAAAATAATTATTCTAAAAATATTGAGGACCTCATTGTGAATCTGACCTGCAATAACTCATATATGTTAAGCCCGAGAGTTGCATTATAAGCTTGTTACCACAGCAACTGAGAGAGATCAAAAGGAGCATCCTTATTTTTCACAAAATCAATTCGCGTTGATTGAACAGGCCCACGATCAGGCGCAATCTGATTTCCTTGCTCTTCTTCCTGCAGCCAATGCCGCTGTAGTTCATGCTACTCCTGCTGCACCTGTAGCTGATAATTTGAAACCGTTTCAGTTACCTGGCATTGACTCGCCTCAATTTGTAGGGTCATATCTGAAGTGGTATTCCTTCAAAGATCAATTTGATGCGATTTTTCGAGATTATCCACATGCATCGAACGTGCAAAAATTGCAAGTGCTGAAGTCATGTTTGGCGGGGGATGCGCTTTCATTGATTGAGAGTCTACCTACGACGGACGCTAATTACAACGCGGCTTGGACCGCTTTGGAGGAGCGTTATGCAAACGAGAGATTAATTGTCGAGGCATATCCCGATAGTTTTATAAGTATACCTTGTTTAGTATCAAGAAATGCAAAGGATTTGAGAAACATCTTGATTACTGCGAATAATGCTGTGATTGCATTAACCAATATGAAAATCTGCGACGAAAAATTGGATCCAATATTAGTTTATTTGATTTCGAGAAAATTGGATTCACAGACCCGCATAGAGTGGGAATTCGAACTGAAAGATGTTCCTCAAAGTCCTTCTTTTGCTAAAATTGAATCGTTTCTCACTGCTACAATCAGGGCATTGGAGGCTCCTGATGTTCAAAAAATTGCTCACTCAAAATCGCACGTTCAGTCTAGAATCAACAAATCTGCCAAACCTACTTTTCGTTCCTTTCAGACAAACGTATCTTTCGACCGTTGTATCCTGTGCTATAGTGAGCATAAATTGTATCAATGTGGAAGGTTTAGGGAGAAATCTGTTTCCGAACGCTTGGGTTCCGCAAAGCAGAATAAATGCTGCTTAAATTGTTTAACTAAAGGTCATTTTTTGCAAAATTGTGATAGCAATAATACATGCTCGGTTTGTAGACAGCGTCACCATACGCTTTTGCATAAGTCAACTCAAGTTAGCCACGCAATTGCCCAGGCCAGGAATCAGCCGGAGTCTGCTTCGGCTGGAAATTCACGTGTTGCTCAGACTAATGCGGAAATTGCTACTCTCTCTGCTGTTTGCACTGACGCAGCAGAAGTGCATTCCGCTAAAACTATATTGCTCCCTACAGCGATCGTTTTATTAAAGGTTCGTGATGGCAGATCTGTTGAAGCTAGGGCCATGCTTGATCAGGGCTCACAAGCTACTTTTATTTCGCAGAGTATTTCGCGCGCGCTGCATGCTGATGAGAAAAGAATCCAAGCCACAGTGAGTGCTGTGAGAGAGAACGCTAATTGCGCAGTTAAATTCGTCGCTAAATGCACAATTGCGCCGCTGCATCGGCAAGGGCCGTCGTTAGAGATTCGGGCGTTGGTGCTTCCCAAGCTGACATCTTATTCGTCAAATGTGACGCATATCGACTCGTCCTGGACGCATTTGCATAATCTTAGATTCGCTGACCCAGTTCCACAAAGACCTGGGCCCATTGATCTGATAATCGGCTCAGATTATCTGGGCAGTATTTTGTTATCTGAAATCAGAGAGGGTGCGGGTGATGCTCCCGTTGCACAGCATACGATGTTTGGTTGGGTGTTGTTCGGAAGTTATTTGATTTCTTCCCCTCGTTTATTCGCCAATCATGTCTGTGTTTGTTCGGAATTAGATGAATCGCTGCATAGATTCTGGGATCTCGACGGAATTCCTCAGAATTCTGCTCTGTCAGAGGAGGATCGGAAATGCGAGGAGCACTTTGCTCAAACGTATTCACGAGCGGAGGACGGTGGATATGTAGTTCGTTTGCCGTTTGTTTCTGGAACCGCTGTAGATTTACCAGGATTTGCAGATATCGCTTGTAGAATATTTCTTAAGAATGAATCGAGACTTAAAGCCAATGCTGAGATGTTTCGCGCCTATCAAGAGTTCCTTGGGGAATATCTCGTTGGGCCACATGGAGAAGATTGCTGACGCGGATGCGGATCGTGCTGGTTGCTACTTTTCACACCACCCGGTTATTCGTGAGGCGAGTGCTACTTCGCGATCGTGAGTAGTATTCAATGCCTCTATGAAATGTTCAAATTCGAAATCTTTGAATGATTATTTGCTTATGGGACCGGAGCTCCAAAATGATTTGTTCGCATTGATTTGCTGCTGGAGAAGTTTTCGATTCGTACTCTCTGCTGACATCGCGAAGATGTTCAGACAGATTTTTGTGGATCATAGCGATACTGTTTTTCGAAAGATTTTCTGGAGAGCGGATCCTGAGTCGCCTCTGGAATCCTATCGGCTTCTCACAGTAACTTATGGTACATCTTCGGCTCCTTTTCTGGCTAATCGCACTGTTCGCCAGCTATCGTTTGACGAGGGTCATCGTTTCCCGAAAGCAGCGGTAGTTCTGCGCGAGCAAATTCATGTAGATGATGTGCTTTTTGGGGCTGATAGTTTAGATCAGGCACAGGAACTCAAACGCGAGGTAACGGAGCTGTTCATGGCGAGCGGCTTCCGCTTGCGAAAATGGGCGAGTAATCACGCCGACTTACTTGCTGACATCGATGATGTGGATCATGGTCTCGCGTGCGATCCTTTCTTACAGAACAACGAGACGCTCAAACTTCTTGGGGTAACATGGAATCCTGCTTCGGATTGTTTTTATTTCCAGGTTAGCTTGGATGAAATTGGCTCGTTCACTAAACGAACATTTCTCTCTGGTCTCTTGCGAAATTTTGATCCGCTTGGATGGATATCGGCTGTAACTGTCCAAGCGAAGATGCTCATGCAGCTCATCTGGGCTAGACAATTGAGCTGGGATGACGAATTGCCCGCTGATTTGAATACTCAATGCTTGCGGTACTATAGAGGCTTAGCACATTTGCAGGAAATATCTATCCCTCGATGGACAGGGCAGAGCCAAGATAGTGGTCAGCTTACTATTTGTGGGTTTGCGGATGCTTCCACTGCGGCCTATGCTGCCTTGATCTATACTAAGTTTTCGTCTAGTTTCGGTCTAAAAATTACGCTCCTCATCGCCAAAACGAAGGTAGCACCGCTCAAGAGTGTGAGCATTCCTAGGCTGGAATTATTTGCTGCTCACTTGCTCGCTGAATTAGTTAATTTCGTACAAGCCTCGCTTAAAATTCCTGATACCTCAATTTGGTGCTGTACTGACTCCACTGTCGCTCTGACCTGGATTCGTAACTCTCCGTCGCGGTGGAAAATTTTCATCGCGAATAGGGTGTCCGACATCCAATCCTGGGCTCCTACTGTTCGTTGGCAGCATGTGCCGGGCAATGCGAACCCTGCAGATTTGGCTTCGCGTGGGTTAGACGCTGTAAAACTTAAGGATTGTGAATTGTGGTGGCAGGGGCCAAAATGGTTGCGAGTGATCAATGGCCACCTGAATTGCCAGACCAGTCTTCGCATGCTCTAGTGGAGCAAAGATTGGAACGAACGGTTTTAGCTACTACCTCTGAAGATCTCTGGGAACCTTTCCGGCCTATCTCGAGTTGGATTAGGCTTCTGCGCATCACTGGCTTCGTGAAGAGATTTGTAAATCGAACTCGTAACAAAGATGCATCTTTCAAGGATGTCATGCTTACTCCTTCTGAGATTAGCGATGCGGAGTTGTTTTGGGTGCGCAAGTTGCAGTCACAGTTCTTTGGTGATGCGATTCAGGCCTTGAAATCGGGTAGATTGTTACCAGCTAAGTGCAATATACTGAAACTAAGTCCGTTTTTGGACGAAGATGGAGTTTTGCGTG
This sequence comes from Gonatopus flavifemur, assembly GCA_018340375.1. Taxonomy (NCBI): domain Eukaryota; kingdom Metazoa; phylum Arthropoda; class Insecta; order Hymenoptera; family Dryinidae; genus Gonatopus; species Gonatopus flavifemur. The sequence continues at coordinate 1,759,693 of JAFFJZ010000049.1, read as the reverse complement.
TAGGGGGAAGATTAGCTAGATCTTCTTTGAGCTATTCGCAGAAATTTCCGATGCTGCTACCTAACTGTGAGATTTCGATGCTTGTAGTTAGAAGGGCTCACTTGCGAACTCTTCATGGAGGAGTACGTTTGATGACGTATAATATAAGGCTTAACTTTTGGATAATTAGCCTTCGAACTTCCGTTAAGCGTTGCATCGCTGAGTGCGTCGTCTGTGCCCGACAGCGTGCGGCTCCGATGCAGCAGTTGATGGCTCCACTCCCTTCGGTTAGGGTGAATCCATCGCGCCCATTTTCTCATGTGGGTGTGGACTATGCAGGCCCTTTTTTGGTCCGTCTGGCTAGAGGCTGCGGTTGCAAAGCGGTCAAAGTTTTCGTTTCTTTGTTTGTTTGCTTGTCCGTGAAAGCAATACATTTAGAAATAGTAGATAGTTGTTCAACGGCTGATTTTTTGGCAGCTTTTGATAGGTGGGGGGCTCGTAGGGGTATTCCATCGGATGTTCACTCCGATAACGGGACCAATTTCGTTGGTGCGGACAGAGAGCTGACCGCTAATTATAAAAGCATGCTGCAAGATCCTCTGCTTAGAGACCGTTTCGCAAGCGATCAGGTTCCCTGGCATTTTATTCCGCCAGGTGCGCCTCATTTCGGAGGCTTATGGGAGTCAGGCGTAAAAAGCCTCAAACACCATTTGCGGCGTGTTTTAGGTGCGATCACTCCTTTTAAGGACAAGTTTGCTACCCTGCTGTGCAACGTTGAGGCATGCCTTAACCCCAGACCGTTGACGCCTTTGCATGATGATGTCGAATCCTTGGGGACTCTAACGCCTGGGCACTTTTTAGTAAGTACGAGCTTGCGGTGCATGCCTAACCCTTCGGTGTTGGAATTGCGGGATAATCACCTAGATCGATGGCAGATGGTTTTCAAGCTCACCGAACAACTCTGGAAAAGCTGGAAACTAGAATATTTGCATTCTCTGCAGCAGCGCTCAGTGTGGCACTGGCGTAAAGCTAACATTAAAGTAGGTGACCTAGTTCTTTTGATGTTGCCAAATTTGCCTCCCGCAAAATGGGAACTTGGACGTGTGACTGCTTGTCATCCCGGCGCGGACAACCTAGTGCGAGTAGTAACTGTGCGAACTACTTCCGGTGTATTTAAGAGACCGATATCTAAACTTTGCGCTCTACCGTCTATTCTCAATAATAGTTCCGATCAGTTCTAGTGTGTCGTTTGCTCCTTGACAAACGAGACGGGCGGAATGATTGAGAAAAGATGAAAATTCTTACTTTCATTTTATTTGATCCGTTACTTATACGGCGTATATTTTCTCTCTCAGAATTAATGATAATATTTAGAAACTAAAGTTGTTCGAATCTCGCGCTCACCTCTGTCTCTCCTTGGAAGTTTGTCCGTTGGTTTTTGAACGGTTGGCTATCAGTCGTTGCGATGCGCCGAATAGTGTAACATCTCTCACGCGTTGTACGGATTTTATATCGTTAATTGCTTTGTTTCGGGATATGCTTGATTGACCTATCAATACTAAAAAAGTTGTGCTTTTGTGCTTTCAACCGCTATTCGCTTACTTGTCGCATTTTCATACTTATTGGAAGATAACTGCATTTGAGTTGTAATCACGCTTCTTGCTTCTCGTGTGCTCTTCGATCCGCACAGCTCGTAGCAACGACTCGCTTTGCTTTGTATCACTTGCCGCGTGGATTTTGTTTCGCGTTGTTCTTACGTAGTTTTCAACAGTGTAATTAGTTTTTGAGCGTGTTCATGTTAATTGAGCCTTCAAAGTGAATGACAGTCTAAACCCAGAACATCCGAAATCTGGCGTTGTAATTTTGATTGTGTTAATAATTAATTTAGAAGATTAGCATTAAATGTTGTTAAACTCAACTATCGTCTTCTTTATTTTATTATAAATTCTCCTCTAGAAACCGATAAGATACTTTTAATTCCGATAGGATTTGCCCGATTGATTTGTATCCGTTCTTTTCGACAGGAATCTCAACTTCTGCATTGTTTCTCCGTGTTGGTGAACGAAAAATTATATTTTCCAAGTCCCTAGTGTTTTCAAATCTATTTGACTTTGGTTTGAAAGGACAAACTTGGAATTTATTGAAAATGTTCCACTTTCCTCTCTGGACGAATAATATACTGTTACGGTGAATACACTTTCATGCACGACATACATATCAGTCTAGTGTCTTATTTTCATTAGTGTCGGGAAGTTTTTCAGATTGCCAGTTTATTAAATTTCATGATAAGATATTGAATTTCATGATATAATTCCTTGTTGGGGATTTCCTTTTGAATGTTAATAATTTTCTCCTGAATTTGAATAACATAATTATGAGATTTAATGAGAAATTCGTATATTTCATCCCTCATATTGAATTTGAGAACAATTATGTCATTCAATATGGCAATATGACATGCCATGAAAGATTCCGTATTAAAGTTAAGAACTTTTCTAACAGTGTAGGGATATATATTTCATTGGGAATCATTCTAAACACAGATGAACATATATATATGGATATGTGTGTGTATATATATGGATATGTGTGTGTATATATATGTATATATACACATACACACACATGCTTTTGTTTAGAGTTAATGTGTATACTATGCCGGTTAAAAGTTTGAAATCCTTTATCGAAGGAGGAATAATTTCTTGGAGTTTCACATTTCAGCGACAGAATGTAGTAAAAGTCAAACAAATAGATTGTTTTCAAGCTCTGGAATTATTTTTCAGGTCTCAGTTAACGATTTTTTCTTCTGGATTATAGTATTATCTGTACGTAAGAGAAGTCAGTTCGTAAAAAGCTATGCAACTTCGAAAGTATTGGTTATTTCAAAAAATTATACGGGGAAACAAAGGTTTCCTCCAAAGGTGTTTTATACACACATTAGATTCCATGTTGCTGGAGTTTGAATCGTTCATTGGAACGAATCAGGCATCAAATAACGAAATATTTATCCACTACTCAAAATATCATAGTGTATTCATCAAACGATGTTTCTAGTTTCAAGAAGTTAATTTTGGCAGATGAATAACTATGATTCATCAAATGTTGTCATTTTTAATTTTCGTCTCATTCCTATAAACGATTCAAACTTCAACAATATCAGATTTCTGGATTTTGTTTTTTTCTCTTGTTCAGATACGAGACTTCGAAAATTAGCGTTTTCGCCCTCGCTCAAAATGCCAGATATATTCCATCTTCAATCTGAGACGGAGAGAGATTTTTTGATAGAATTAACCTGGAATTGTAATCATGTTGGGAATCCAGGTAAAATCCATTAAAGAATTCTCCTCCGACTCAGATTGGAAATGCAGACTTGGAATATCAGATAGAAACTGTTCAAAAGTTGTTCAATTTCAAACCGTATGTCACAGGAAAGAAACCGCATAGATCCTAGCGAAATTTTTTTCACTGGAATCTATCTGGCATTTCGAGCAGGGTGGCAGGTGATTTTGACCTTTCGGTATAGAGGTATATGTGGATACATTTATTCATCAGAAGATCTCTTAATCCAACTTTGTTCCACGAAAACGTTAATATCCTTAACCCTTAAACTGTAATGTCGGTCCCACAGACCGCTAATAGAATTTCATTTGTTCATAAATTTATGAATCGTCGCAAGAGATGCTCAAAATCATGAGTACCTTCTTATTTCACATGACCAAACCAAATGCTGTATCACGCGTTCCGCCATTCATCAAGTAGTTTCCATGCGGATTGGATTTTCAAAGTGTAGCGGTCTAGCAGACCAGTGTTTACCGTTTGTGTAAGTTTTTTCGCAAGGTTGTGTGGGTTGATATTTCATCGGCTCATTGAAATGAGATTACATTTCGATTCACTGTCCTATTTCGATATCATTACTTTGATCACTACTAATGATAATGTATTATGACACACTGAAAACTGAAAAAAACAGAGTTTTTAAGATGAATGACTCACTCTGCTTGAAACTGCTGTCAGATCCACTCACAAAATATTTTTCAGGTCTTGAGAGGTTTTTATCTCTGTAAATCAGTCCACAAACTTGTAAACTTTCTACCCGATTTCTTCCGGAATCACCAAATCCGAACATCCAGTCAAAATTGACAGCAAATTTCAGGATGGTTCTGTTCATAATCTATAACTGGGATATCTGGTCAAAAATTGACAAATTTTTCTCACTATATAGGTTTTGACAGAATATTGAGATTCAGCAATTCCGGAGAGAATCAAGTTGGAAGTTTGTCAGTTCCTGAGCAGATTTCCAGACCCAAAAACCGCTCAATACCTGACGACTATTTTTTGAGCAGATCTGGCAGCAGTTTTCAGCAGGATATATTTTATATTCCTAATATATTGAAATGTGTGCTGATTTTTCTGTTGTAGTATCTTTCATAACTTCGAAAATAGTCAAAAACATACTTTTGTGACCTCAAGTTGCTCAAAATCTGAGTGAATAATATGAGCGGTCTGTGAGGCCGATGTTTACCAATAGTGTGATTTTTTTAGATATTACAGTTTAAAGGTTAATTTAAAGAAAATATCGGAACGTAGAATTTTGTTCAAATCAAAACATAAGATACTTCTTTTGGAGAATTCTAATATCCGTAAGGATGGACTCCAATAGGAACCAATAGGTATGATTTCATTGGAATCAATGGGTTTCTATTGATTTTCTGCGTCGTTTGGTCATAGCTGCTATGGGATTTTTATTGGATTGTATGTAGGAATCAATGTTCCATTGATTTTTATTGGCGCAATCGGTAAAACCTCATAAGCACTGATGAAAAAAAGTTTCTAGCGGAAAACCATGTCGTTTTGTCACAGCATTCACGGGAATCTATTGAAATATATTGAACTGTTTCAATAGGGATATTTCAATACATTCCCATACATTTTCTAGCAAAGTAACATAGTTGTCCAATGAAATGTGTTTCTTTATCGGTACTTGCGAGGTTTGACGGATCGTGCAAATTGAAACCATTGAAATAGTCACTTTCGTTCAGAATTCACTAGAAATTTTATAGTTAGCTGTGGAAAAAAAGTTGTTGCGTAAACCGTTTCAGGCATCATTTGTTTATAAATCTGTATATTTTTCTATTTAATCTACGATGATTTTTCAGTTTGTTTCTAATGTGACTAGCCTTGGAACTTCAAAATTCTTTGTTACTTGACCCTATTGAAATATCGATTCATGGTCTTATGGTTGGGAATTCGGAGTTGAAAACAATTTTTTCTACTCCAAATCAAGTAAACATTATTTTGATAAAGGTTGACGATTCTCATTTCATCATCAATTTGTACCCAATGAATATTATGAGGACGAGGACTTGGAGACAACTGGAGGAGCTCTTAAAGAGATCTTAATGTCATCCAATGCGTCGATTTAGGAGATCTTACAGAACTCTTGTTTAAGACCACTTTATGTTATCTTTATGTTATAAATGTTCTCTTCAAGATAACATAAAGTGATCTCAAACAAGACCTCCACAGGATCTCCTAAACCGACGCATTGGATGACATCAAGATCTCTTTAAGAGCTCCTCCAGTTGTCTTCAAGTCCTCGTCCACATAATGTTCATTGGGTATTTAGATATCCATGCGGGCTTACGTTAAGTTCCTGCACAATAATAAATACGAGATTGTCGAAGAAGGGCACATTAAAAATTACAAACTTCCCGTAATTCCGAACAAGTTGTATAAAATTCTTACTGACACTGGGATCCATAAGGCTGTCATCGCGTTCGTAGGAGGTAAAAGCAAGGAAAGATTTACCATATAAATTCAATAACTGAACCCCTGGTGAAAATAAGAGCGTGCGTAAAGCGTACATGGCCGCCAATTCCCTCTCTCCAAGTTTTTCACCTCTCTTCAAATAGACTGACAGAGAAAGACAGATAATTCGGAAAGAGTGAATTGGCGGCCATGCACGCTTTACGCACGCTCTTATTTCCACCAGGGACGTTTCTAGCTCTTTATTTTTGGAGCTTCATTGGAGAAAAATTACATTTATCGTTTCACACATGATACAGAAGTTTGAATCGTTTATAGGAAACAAATTGAAGATCAAAAATGAACAAAACACGTATCTGAATGACAGGAATGATAGAAATTGAATTTTTTCGAATAAATTTTTGTATTCAGAAAATATTTGAAACAAATTGAATCGCTCTGGATATAGATTTTTCACGATCTAATTATCGATTCGTTTCAATAAACGATTCAAACTTGCACAACATTGTTTAACTTGATCTTTATGGAGGATGTTTTTCTATACTTTTATTCCTATAAAGTTCGATTATCGAATTTGAAAAAAGTGATTGAATTCAATTAGTTACTATAGAATTTTCCTCGTGTGATTGTATAGAATTTTCAGTTCTAGAATATTCAATGAAGCTTCATGAGACTAACTAAGTATCACATAAATCTATTATTTTGAATGTTCAATGGATTGTCTTCTGCTGATTGCGTATGTTTAAAGAAGTTTATCAGAACGTTCTCAATTTCTCCTAATTCCTCACTTTGTTTGGAAAGCAACAACAATATTTTGTCATATTTACAGAAAATCGAGAAACGTTGTTGAAACATATTAAATCAGGCAGAGTGAAAACGATACCAACAAAGTTTATAGAATCTTCATCAGAAGTACAGAGGTGTGAAAATTATTAGAATAATTGTGATTTCTAAAACCGTCGCAACTTTCCTCTAAGGGAATGCAATCATTTATGGAGTACTGGTTTCATTTTTTGATATAAATAATTCTTAAGCCCTCCATTTTTGAACGAAGGAATATTCCGTGATTACTATATAACCATTTCATTTGCACAAAATTCTTTTTCATTATGAGCATCTTCATATGTCTTTAAATAACTAACAATGTGCAATATTTTTTGATATTAAGAACTGGTGTTTCATTGTATAAAATTTATATACACGACAAGGAATGATAGTTGAGTTACGATGAAACCAATAAAAATCCCGGTCGGAATTTGTTGTTAACTATGCTAAATTCCCAGCGGGTATCTATCGTCACATACTGTTTAGTTTGAGAGATCGAGGTGTTGAGATCATTGGAGTGAAAAAAAGATTGGGAAGAAAAATTGTTATAATAATTAACACAGAAATGGAAGAATGAAAAACTATTATATCAACAATCAGACAAAATAGTATTCCACGAATAAATGCATAATCTGAGGCAAAAGTTGGAGTGATTTTGGAAATAACAATTATTCTAATAACTTTCACACCTCTGTAACCGACGACGACGCCGCGAAGACAAAAAAGTCATCCGTTTCGAAATTACAGGAAAAGAAAAATATTTTACGCAACAAATTGTTGTTAAAAGCATCACAAACACAAGTAAGTGTTGGAATTTTGTTTTCAATTGCTTTTGTTTTGTATGACGTAGAATCAGGGATCCCAGAATGCGGGAGCTGGTGGCCCCTACCATGCAGCCCTTCGTGACTATTGCAAGTTTACCGCGAATACAAGTGAAATAACAAAGATTGAACTTTAATACAGTGCAGTCACTGACCGTAGTGGACTTTTTTTTTCAAATTATAATGCGCGATAGGACTGCGCGGTGGACTTCAAAACATGAATGGTGAAGGTCGCTAGCTCCCGCATTCTGTGATCACTGCATAGAATCCTGTTGGGATGAATGAATGATGTGTTTGATAAAAATCGAGCGTATTATTCAAATAAAACACAAATATTGAACCCTTCTATGGATATGCATAGATCACCGAAATGGGACCAAAACGAATAGGTATGGGTATTATACAGATCTGCGTGAGGTGTAAATGTACGTTTGGACCAAAAAAAAAAATTCCGTGTCTAGAAGCCATCTTTTAGATCACTTTCAGACAGTTTCGTGTCTAAAAGATGCCTAAAATATGTCTTTTACACACGGAATGTTTATTGGGAAGTCTCATTCATATATTCTCCAAGGGTAAACCCCAATAAGAACCAACAGTTGTGATTTCATCGGGATCAATCCCTGGGGAAAAAACTGGACAAAATTTAGATGATAATTCGCGTCCAACCCGGATGAAACATTCCGGGGTTTCATCCGGGCGCGGATACGAATTTTGGAATTTTTTTATCCGGTTCCACTTTCATCCTGTCGCATTCTAAAAGAATTCTCAAAGGATCCTCAAGAATTCACTGTGAATTCTTTCCGGACTGATATGATGGGAGTTCATTTGAGATATGCGTGTGCTATGTGGGAACGTAGTACTTCAACAGAAAACTATGATTTTCGAATTCAGATATGAGTGATTTACAAGAAATATCGCTTCCTCGTTAAAGGGAAGCTTTATGATCGTTCCGAGGTGCCAAAAATTTTTTTTTTCTCTTAACTGGAAATCTCTCATACCAAGATGTTCCTCAAAACTCGGGGAAAATTTTTGGTTTCGTGTCTGTCTAGGTGTATATGTGTATGTATGTGACATAAATTGCAAACGCGCGTATCTTCCGTTCCACTCATCCGATTCCGATAAAATAGTCGTAGAGTGAAGTGATAGTGGTCCCATGAAAGTTCCAGCCCGATTGACCCAGAACATGGGGGGGGGGGGGGGAGGACAAATGTGTTAAAAATTGAGATTTTTGCGAACGCGCATATCTCCATTTCCTGTTATCCGATTGCAATGAAACGTATACCACGTTTTAGTCATGATCCGATAATGGTACCACATGAGTTACATCTAAATCGGTTGAAAACTGTGAGAACTTTTGTTTTTGTAATCCCCATCATTTGGCAATATTTTGAAAGCATGCCTTTCCTATGTTCGCATCATTCGAATTCCATCTCACTTTGAGAATATCCAGTTTACCAGGTGTTGGTTTGACGATATGCATTTCAGGCAAATCGGAATTGAGCGAAGGAAATGGTGAGGGCTAAGCTTTGAAACGAAATTCGAAAATTTCGTAAATATCATTATCATGCGAATATCTTCCGTTCTTGTTATCCGATCATCACGAAATTCTCACCACGATTACATTCGGTATCAATAGTAATCCTACATGAGTTTCAACTTGATCTCTACAGTAGAATACGAGAAGCGAAGGAAAATGTTATCAGAAATTGTGATTTTGTGATGATGCGTATCTCCGCTCTCATCCGATTGCAATGAAACTTGGATCACGTTCTGAGCATGTTCTGATAATGGTTCCATGTAAGTTTCATCGTAATCGGTTAAGAAATACAATAAACGAAATAGAAAAATTTTTTTCCAAGAAATTCCGCTTCCTCCCGAATTCGCAACATACGTACGAACGAGGGAGCCTAGTGCAGAGTTTTTTTCATAGTGTACATATCGTGGGTTGTGATATTATCTTGTCATGGTAATACATGCATAATCCTTCCACAATACCTTTTGCCACGTTCATTTGCAGCTCTATAAATATTCAAAATGAATTATTCATGTATCCCCTTACATTTGTCGAAAGTATCTTAGTGAATCATCATAATGAAAAGTTTCGACATGGAAAATGATGGAATCCGCTGAACAATATTCATAAAACTTAATATATAAAATCTAAGACTTTGGCATCAACAAAAATTCGTATAAAAAATTACTATTTTTTACGATGGCAATGTTTAACGCCAATTGTTTCTCGTAATATGTATCTCGCCAACGTTTCAGCATTTTTCAATTTTGGATTCTACTAGGAACGATGGAAAAAACTCTATTCAATAACGGTTTTCATCAAAATGTTCAATCATTGTTGATTCCTTTCTTCATTTCTAATTTAGGCATATTAATCTTGCTTTCTATTGGGTTTTCGTGTTGCCCCATTCTGTGATAATGTTTTGCAGTTATTATTTCGAATTCTTTGGAAAGTAAATATGAGAATTATGGAGTGGAAAATTATTATGCAATATCTCACCCAATTTTTCCTCACTTCTGATTGCAGCTGGAATTTATTGAGTTTATTGATGAATTAATTATATTCATATTCTTGGCAAATAATGACACCACACCCGACTCGCAGAAAATTATAAACTCTTATTACACAGGTCTACAATGATTTTGGTGCCGCTAAAACTAAAGCAGATTGTGAGTATATTCGATACCCTGACTCTGGAAATATACTTATTTTTTTAATGCTACGTGTAGTTTTCAAGAAATCGCAGGTGTAAAATAAAATGAAAATGCACGATTTTGAAACGTTTTATTCAATTATTCCACACGTTAACAACATTTTATCAAATTATTCTTCAAATTATCTCAAAATATGAGTCATTCTCTTCCAAATGCGATTAGGTTTGTTCAAATATCTTTTTTTTTCTCTGAGATACGACAGTTTGAAAATTGTGTTATTTCACCTATTCACTAAATCCATGAACACACAAATTTCAAATTGTCGTGTCACAGTAAAAAAAAAGATATTCGAGCAAACTCAACGGCATTCGGAAGGGGATGGATTATATTTTGAGGTGCATCTACTAGTTTCATGAGAAAAAATTACATTCTGACGTCACGTAATCTCAAATATGTCGAAAAACGGTGTTTTTCACACTTTGACGTTAAAATATCTCAAAAACCACACGTAATAATGCAATTTTGAAGCCAGATTCGGATTCAGCGCGCCAAAATACTTCGGAAAAGTATGATACAGTTGTTGCACCAAACAAAAAGTTCAATTTTGTAGGCCTGTGTTATCATCACGGAATGAAAAATCCGGTAGTAGACGGACCCGAATTTGATGGAAAAATCTTGAGAAAAAGTCCGCATGGGAAGATTTTGGTATGTTGAAAATGCAAAATAACAATTCTTCAAGAATGAATTTTGCCTCACATACATGGCCCAGTTAGCACCGGGAGGTTTTATGCACGTTCCAGAAACCTTCCACAATGTGCAAAAAACGTTCCAAAACGTCCAAAAAATCTTACAGAGATATACCGTCAACGTGAAAATGTCCACGAACGTCCAAATCACTTGCACATGAGTATCAAAAAACAACGTTTGTTTTTAATATACATTTTATAAGTATTCAAAAACGTTTCCAATGTTTTTTCATCATCAGATATACATCACTGGCAGGAATTTTGATCATTTCACGATTCATATGAGAATTTAAATTGAAATCATAAAATTGACTGAGGTTAAGGCCTCAAACCCATAATGAGAGTACTCATGGAATTCGAATGCTTTGATTGGATGAGATCTTGGACATATAAAAGCAGTGTTTTTTGGACATTGTGTGCTAACTGGGGGAGGGCATTCAAATAATGTATAGGATAATTTCTTATTTAGACCTTTTTTAGTGCACCCTTAACCTTCATAAAATCCACACAAATCAAATGAATGAAATTTGGCAAGAATATTGGAGTTTTTAATGACATTCATGTGATGTAATGCATTTTGACTTTTTGAATTGGTTTCAACTAGAACATAGCGTAAGATTTTATGGGATGGATGGATGGATGGATGGATGGATAGATGGATGGATGGATGGATGGACGGATGGACGGATGGACGGAGGGACGGAGGGACGGATGGACGGACGGATGGACGGACGGATGGAAGGATTCATCCTATGGTTACAGTAAGTCAACAACAGCTACAGTTCTGCCATTTTTCGTTAAACTGACGTTCAAAAGATCCCCCATTTCAAATGCGATAGATCAATTGCATTGTGAAACCATCTTTCAAATATTTCAGTTCCATATTCATGTCTTGTTTCCAAGTAGGACATCATTTTGTGTTTCGTTCAGAAACCTCATTCAGAGACAAAGTATATTGAAATGAATTTTCTCCATACCTGTTACAGGATGCCTCCCACATTCGTGCAAATTTTGCGAACTCAATAAGGAAAAAAAAGGATACAAATATCGAAGTTTGCACAATCCGTAAAATTCGCACAAATGTCAGAAGCATCTAGAATGTCGGTTGTAACTTTTTTGGTAGCACCAATCTTGAATTCAAAATCAAATGATCTCTTCGAATTACTTACAAGATTCATTCGATTAATAATTTCAGTTCAACCTCAAATTGCATGTCATGACAATTTCAATCAAGGTGAAATATGTTTTGATGATAAGAACACCGATGGTGATTATGATGCAAACTCAATCACTGTCATGGAAAGTGAGTCTTTCAATCAAGAATCTTTCGACGAAAATGTTATTTTCAATAATAATAGCGGAAATGAAACTAAAGAATCAGACAACGAAAGCAGTGACCATGACGGATACATCTCCAGTGATTATAAGAATAACTCATCATCAGATGAAAGCGAGGACGAAGTCATTTATGACTCCAATGATGCCGAAATGCATGATAAAACCATAATGTTTCCGCAAGCACAACTGACAATATCAGATGTATTACTCATGATCAATGCGTTCTCTGTTACAAAAAATTTAACACGTCAAGACCAAGATGACTCAGTTGACTTCGTCAAGGTTTTAGCAGGTTCAACATTTCATTCTTGGAACGCCAAGCATTATTTTCTATGTAAAATGTATAAACCGGTTCGGAACAAAATAAAATCGCACTTATATTGTAATGCAAAAGATTTTTACAATATTTTACATACGACAAGCATTGATGAGACTATCGAAAATGTGGATTTTAGATGTGATGAATGTCAAAAAAAGCATATCCTTAGCTCAAAAAATTCGAATCAGTTCATGACCATGGATATCAAATATCAATTGGAAAACCTATTGCTTGATGGAAATATACAGAACAATTCACTGAAATCTCTAAAGGGAATAGAGGAACGACAGAATGACGGAATTTTGAGAGATATTTATGATTCTAAATTATATAAGAAAATACAGGATTCAATCCCAGGGACGTTGACTTTGAATGTGAACACAGATGATGCACCTGCATTCAAGGGTTCAAATTTGAGCTTTTGGCCAGTTCAATTACGTATAAATGAACTATCTCCAGATATTCGATTCAAACATCACATTGGTGGATTATTTTTAACAAGTAGAAAACCAGGACCTTTGCTCATGCAAACTTACGTATCACAATTTTTAGATCAAGTTGAAGAATTAATGATCTCAGGAATCAATATCCACTTCCACTCTACTAAAGAGGAAAGAAATTTCAAAGTTCATTGCCTTTTATGGTGCATGGATTCAGTTGCACGTCCGGTAGTTCAATTTCGTTTTCAATTCAACGGTTATTTTGGGTGTATTTGATGCTATACTCGTGGAGTTTATGATAGTAACGCAATGAAATATCCTATCACTGAGGTTGATCCCCCTTTACGGGCACATGAGAGTCATATGAACGATATTAAAACCGTTGAAAACATTGGAAAACCAGTGAATGGTGTTAAAGGTGCCGCAGTCATTTTGAGACTTGAATATTTTGATTGTATATGGGGTTTTCCCATTGATCGAATGCACGGCATTGATTTGGGCGTTGTTCGGCAACTCTGGAACATTTGGACTACGCCTGAAACACGATATTATCTCTCACCGAAAGATCGAGAGAAAATAGATAAACGCCGCTTAGCTATGAAACGTCCCCAAGAGATTCATCGCCTGGTACGATCTTTAAAAGATACACCAAAGTGGAAAGCAGCAGAGTGGGAGTCCTGGTTATTATTTGATAGTGCCCCCTCATTGCAAGGAATTCTTGATCAAGAATGTTACGAGTCATATCTTCTACTTGTTCAGAGTATAAACATCTTGATGAAAAACGGAATCACTGAAACGGGAATAGAAACCTGTGAACTCAAACTATTACAATTTGTGGGAGAATGTGAATTGTTTTATGGAACGTGCGCAATGACTTTCAATGTCCATTCTTTATTACATCTAGGTGAATTAGTACGGCAGAGCGATCCATTATGGTATACCTCAACATTCCCATTTGAGAATGGAATATTTCATTTGAAACGTGAAATAAATGCAGCCAATGGTTTATCTCACCTAATTGCAAACAGATATTTGCAAAAGAATTTTCTTCACCGGAATATTAATTATTTAACAACATCAGAGGTGTGTTGTGTGTATTGTCACAATTTATTTCAGCTAAATTCACATGTGCAGGCTACAAAAAGTGGCAACGACGTAACACTTCTTGGCACAAGTACCGAAAATCAAGGAATTTTATTGATGCGGAATCACTTGCATGACGTTGATATAACAATTCAAATATTCGATCGATGCATTTACAATGGGATTATCCTACGAACTACAGCCTACAAACTTCCTCAAAAGAGTGACGACACCATGATTCAATTAAAATGGAAAAAAATCTTGAAGATAGATAATCTAATCCTTGCTGACAATAAATGTTACCTGCATGGTCGTGAAATTTTGATCAAGCCCAATGATTCCAGCGTAAATGTGACTATTGATCACATATTTGAAATTGTGAACGAGGGTCATGGAATGATTGTTGATGCCAAAAATTTACTCCGAAAAGTTATTCATTTCACCACTGGGACTAAAAGATACATCAGTTTTCTTCCAAATTCACTGGGATTTTGAAAGTGAGAATTTTTGAATAATATTTTCACTGTTCTATTGGATATAGTATTTCAACATGGTTGTACATCTGCTTAGGAAAATAATTCACATGATACTTTTTTATTATTCTCCTGTTATACTAGTCAACATCCATTTGGTATCTTGAGGGTTGAATACTGATTTGAAATTATTATCATGTGTTGAATACAAAAATAAAGTCAGATTTCTTGAATTGGTTTGTTTTGTTATAATGTTCCATGTATGAAATTCATCAGTTACATACAGCAGGGTTCGATTTTCTTTCGTCCGGTTTGACTTTTCAACCCATGCAAAGGGAGAGAATTGAAGAGAGAGGTCGGGCGGGAGAAAATCGAACGCCCACTGTATATATATTTGTACGGAAATTCTATAAAAATTATATGTGAATAACTAGGAAATTATAAAAATTGAACTAATTCAAGGCATCTGACATTATTTTCGTATCCAGCACACCGAGAGCGCTCCAAATGAGTTCCCAAATCTCAGGAAAGAATTTTTTTGTTGTAGTCCTGTGTTATAAACCAAGGGAGAATTGTTACGAACTCACTTCTCATGTTCCACATTGTGGAACAGCCCTGGTAAAAGAAACTATTCATTCTTGTTCAAAATTCGGATTTGAATAAAATCAGTTTCAATCGGAACTGACGACAACCGATTGAATTCAAATTCGAAATTTAGATATTTGGTTCCCAATCCTTTAGAATCGAATGTTTTTAACGCGCATCATGTTCAGTATTATTTAACAAACAGTACATTTGAATGCGTACATATAAGACCATATATTGAAAATTCACAAATTTTTATTATTAATTTGCAACCTCTTCTCTACAGAAATCCATTGATCCAAGTCAGATTGAAGGACCTGTTAAAGAAGGTGTAACAATTTCTGAAGCAATGAATTCCCAAGAGCAGGTAAAGTCACCAAACAATCGACAAAAATCCAATAAAACGGTCGAAAATGAAGAAAATGTTAATCCAAACTCCATGGAAAGTGATCAGAGCAGTGTGCTACCTACGGAATCAACTGAAACACCCGAAAGCGAATTTGTGAGAAATGACCCAAAAGAAATTTTGAAACAAAATACCAATGATAACCAAGAACCCGCGTTGAATATTCAGTTATCGGAGTTACAAAACACAAAAAAAATTTTCAGAAACGTCAAGTAATGATATTGAAAGAATCGCCACCCGTGAAAAAATTCAAAACTAGTTCAGAATGTTTGGAGAATCAAGCGGTAAGAATACTCTTGTTCATTTTTGGTATTATGAAGTACACTTGAGCACTACATGATTTTCCGAGTTGAAATGCGAAACCTCCCTTTTCTCCTGCCTATATAAGATCAGAAAATTCGTACCACTGAAGAGAATATAGCTCCTTCTTCGTCACTCTAAATTGAGCAAGTTTCTTGATTTGCCATAGGTAGAGGGAAATGAGGAGGTTTCAAATTTCGACTCAGATGCTCTCCGTTCAACAGCTGGAGTGGTAATTCAAAAATTCCTCGAAAGGGAAAATCTCACCTGTATACCATTCCCTCGTACAATCAGCTTCAGACGTATTTGTAGAATTTCTCTTATCAACCTTATTTCTGAAACCTGATTGCAAAGTGGTATACTATTGGAATTCATCATCATCATGAAGTAATCAGTCTTATGACTGGTTTGATGAAATCCTCCAACCCTGTCTATTATCCGCTAACCGCTCGATTTCTGCATATTTGCGGCAACCCTTATCTTGTATAATTTGCTTCATATCACCTAATCTAGGTCTACCTCTACGATTTTTACCATTCATTTTTCCTTCCAATATTGTTTTCAATGAGTTATCATGCCTTAAGGTGTGTCCTATCAGATTACTTCTTCTTTTCACGACCTGTCTCAGAAAACTTCTTTTTCATTTACCTTCTCAAGGCCTTCTTCATTTTTTACTTCCTCTATCCACTTTATTTCAAGCATCCTTCTATAACACAACATTTCAAAAGCTTCGAGTCTTCGTTGGTCCGTTCCTCCAAATGTCCAAGTTTCGCAACCATATAATGCTGTGCTCCAAACGGGACTCTTCAAGAATTTCTTCCTTGCTGCTAAGCTGATATTCTCCGAACATAATAACTGTTTCTCTTGGTGGAAAGCCTGTTTCCTTGTACTATTCTTGCTCTGATATCTCTTTCGCTTTTACCGTTTTCTGTAATTATGCTCCCTGGATATTTAAATCCTTTCACTCGCTGAATTGTTTCTGCATCTATTTTGATTTCCGTTCTTCTAGATGTTTTCGCTGTTGTACGAATCATGAATTTTGTTTTGTCCTTATTTATATTCTTACAATATTCGTTGCATCGTGGCATCATTGGAGAGTGTCGGCCTCTCTTGTCGCCACGAGCTACTGACGTATTCATTGACCTAGGCTCTTTCCGATAAATCAATACGTTATCAATTCGTCTTTCCTTATCATCCGTCGCTTCGATCTACTTATCGACGTCAATCTCCGTTTTCCCGCTCTTCACCACGAGGCTTTCTTCTTCTCGTCTCACCTTTCATAGAGAACAGATCGTTCCCCCTCAATCTCCGTTGCGGCATTGTAAACCGCGTTCTTTACATATTTAATTGTTTTTCGCGTTCTCTAAAGCTTAGAATCCGGGGGAATTTGCATGTGCAAATCCTTTCATGATCATAAGAATTTTCTTCTAGTACGATATTTTTCCTTAAATTCTTAGTTTGAGTGTGTGTGAGTTGTGTGGTTTTGGATGACCATCGCACGTGGACGCTCGTTGTGGATTGATGTTTCGGGCCCGTTCTTCGAACGAACATAGTGATAAGTATCCTATTATACATTAGTTGATCTTGAATGATATCACAGGTCTACAATGATTTTGGTGCCGCTAAAACTAAAGCAGATTTTGAGTATATTCGATACCCTGACTCTGGAAATATACTTATTTTTTTAATGCTACGTGTAGTTTTCAAGAAATCGCAGGTGTAAAATAAAATGAAAATGCACGATTTTGAAACGTTTTATTTAATTATTCCACACGTTAACAACATTTTATCAAATTATTCTTCAAATTATCTCAAAATATGAGTCATTCTCTTCCAAATGCGATTAGGTTTGTTCAAATATCTTTTTTTTTCTCTGAGATACGACAGTTTGAAAATTGTGTTATTTCACCTATTCACTAAATCCATGAACACACAAATTTCAAATTGTCGTGTCACAGTATAAAAAAAGATATTCGAGCAAACTCAACGGCATTCGGAAGGGGATGGATTATATTTTGAGGTGCATCTACTAGTTTCATGAGAAAAAATTACATTCTGACGTCACGTAATCTCAAATATGTCGAAAAACGGTGTTTTTCACACTTTGACGTTGGAATATCTCCAAAACCACACGTAATAATGCAATTTTGAAGCCAGATTCTGATTCAGCGCGCCAAAATACTTCGGAAAAGTATGATACAGTTGTTGCACCGAACAAAAAGTTCAATTTTGTAGGCCTGTGTATTAAACGAACATTGAATTTGAATCAGAATTTCTTATTATACTCAACGAACGAAGAAGCCGACTCAGCTTTCCTAGAAGTCAATCCCTCAACAATTTTGCTACATTCGAGACATCCCTCTGATTGTACTCTCTTCTTTATATTGAATTCAAATCTCCTCAATCATTCAATTCAATTTTTGCATCCGATCGAGATGAAACATGGTCCTTCGAGCCGGATCGGCTCGTCTTCGTTCGTTGATCAGCATTCAAGACTTTTCTTATCTAGCTTGCAAATTCAATTATATCAAATTCAAAGTTTCGATCAGAGAAGGTCATTTTCTTTGTTTTAAGAATTTCAATTTATTTGTTCAAGATTGGTATTTAGAGGTCACATACATTATTTCAGTATTATCTATGTATTCTTTGTCATGTATGTGACTTGAGTATTTATGTCTCCTTGTTCTTCTTTCAATCTGCAGAATGATGATGCTCGACTTAACGAACACGTATCTTTGTTTCACATGATTCTTTTCATTGTTCGTTAACATAGTACATTATGTGTGTATATATATATATATATATATATATACATACATAGCACTCGAATATAATTTCTCTCGACAAGACAAGGCATTGGAATTTGAGTCAGTTTGATACGTGTTCTATAAAGCACAGCTTCCATAATTACATATACGAACTTTCGTGCACCATCATTCGCTCATATTCTTTATGATCTTGTTATCATCAAGTGAAGTGTATCAATTTATTGAATCTCCTTTGTAATATTTTCTTTTCTATCGTTCATCTTGTTACAATTCATTAGGGAAAGTACTCAGTCAGAAGTATTCATCAGTGCTGTTTGAGTGATCACTCAATAAGTTCTTACGAAAGATTCTTTTATTCAAATCTAAATTCCATTAACGATTAGTTGTTATTCCGCTGAGTGTCGAACTTGTGAGACGAGAAGCTTACGGCGGTTGTGGTTTCGAATAAATCGAATAACCAACTCCAATTGTTTCTATTTCGAACATTCAGAATGGGTCCCGATGATATTGCAAAGGGTCCCTCACGCGAAGAATTAGAGAGTCAGTATTTAGTAGCCCATCGCGAGCGTCTATTCCGCCGTCTACAATTGACGTATGATATGGTTCGAGATTTACCTCATATTCAGGATATTTTTCTTGCGCGCTCGGAAAGATTAGAGGAGGATTTTCAGCCTTTCAAATCGACTCAGAATCGAATCGGACAATTAAATGTGTCCGTTCCTCGGGAATCTGTGGTCAACGTAGAACAAGCCTCTAACTCATATTAAGAATTGTATTTTATCATAAAAGCAAGAGTCACCGCGATTCGAAAGCAGGCTGATGCGTTACCGGTTGAACGACCGCCAGAACCTCCTGTTCAACCTCTTCGTCCGAAATTAGCCCCCATTCAGATTCCCAAATTCAAGGGGGACATTGATAAATTTCCTTCGTTTATATCCTTATATGACACACTAGTTCATAATACTGACTTAATTCCCATCCAAAAATTTTCATCCCTGAAATCCTACTTGGAATTTCCCGCAGCTAGCATCATCGAGCATTTCGCGTTTATTGAAGAGAATTATATTCCCGCGTATAAGAAATTGGTACAACGTTACACAGATGAGAGATCGGTAGGAACACACATTCTCAATAAATTGTTGAATTTCAAACCCTTTGCAAGTGCTTCCTTAAATTATTTCCGCCAATTTGTTGATATATTCTGTGTGCAATATCAGTCTCTCACAGCACTCGAGATCCCAAACCTTTCTGATTTCATCATACTCAATCTTGCACTAAAGGTCTTGGATCCGGAGACCAAACGATTATTCGAGGATAAAAACAGTGATAAAGATTTTCCTACCTTTGAGGATCTGTCCTCCTTTATAGACAGTCAATATAAGATTGCTTCTATCATGCAAGCTCCGGTAAGGAACCTGCCGACGAAGCCTTCGACTAATTTCGATGGCTCTAGTTCATCTCGGAATCCGCGTAAACAGGGGGTTCACAGTGGAGCTTATACCAAGACATTTGTCACTAAATCACAACCGGTTCGAAGGGGAGCCATCCAAAAGAGATTCACACCAGGTTCCACGAATGCGCTCATAAAGTGTCCAATTTGTCAGTCAGACCACCGGATTTACAGCTGTCCGGAATTCACGAGTTCAACGCCACTTCGGCGCGCTTCGTTGGTCCATGATCTTCACTTGTGTTACGCCTGTCTAGGACAGCACGATCGTTCGCGCTGCACTAGTAAGTCCTCTTGTCGGAGATGTCAGGATTCCAACCACCATACTTTCCTACACACCGACGATCCCACCACCAATTCCATTACGCCGACTGTTTCGACCGAGAATCCGGATCAGTCGACTTCCGCCGCGGTTATGCGACCTTCTACTAAGTCCATGAATAGCCTTGTATACGTTTCGAATTCCACCAGTGCTGGCAGGAAAGTTTTGATCGGTACCGCGCAAGCTCTCATTCTCCCGTCTTCGGGTGACTGGGTGCCGTGTCGAATCCTTGTGGATCCTGCCAGCGAATCTTCCTTCGTGACGGAAGCGTTGCCCCAACAACTGGGTTTACCGCGTAAACGATTTTCAGTGGATGTGAGTGGTATTGGTTCGTCCACCTTTCCAAATCACCGTGGTTGTATTTCTTGTAAGATAACTCCTCGGTCATCGTCTACTCCCGTCCTTGATGTTGAAGCCATTGTTCTCCATTCTATTTCTTCGCATATGCCTACCACCCCTTTACCGGCTCATATCCGTGAACAGTTTCAACACTTGCAGTTGGCTGATCCAGACTTTGATCAACCCGGAAGAATTGATATACTCGTAGGGGTTCAACATTATTCCCAAATTCTGGGTCATAAAGTGACTCATATACCGGGTCAGCCCTCTGCGATAGGGAGCATTTTTGGTTTTCTGATTTTTGGTTCCATTCCAGACCCTTCGAAACACAGGACCTCACATTCATTTTTGTCACAGACTTCGTCTATGGACGAATTGTTGCAAAGATTCTGGGAATCTGAGGAGATTTTACCGGCGAAATCTGTTGACCCTCTGGATTCAGAGTGTGAAAAGTTCTCCACGGAGACGACCACTCGTGATGAGGTTGGGAGATACCAAGTATCTCTTCCGTTCAAGCCTCAATTCAATGTTCAGGAGTTAGGTTCTACTCGGATCACCGCGCACAGTCGTTTGATGAATTTAGAAAGACGACTCTCTCGGAATCCTATTCTAAAAGAGAAATACCAGGACAATTTGCGCGACTATCTTGAACAGGATCACATGCGACTCGCTACGCATCCCGCAGATTACCTACTGACACATCATGCAGTAATGAAAGAAAGTAGTACCACTCAAGTGCGGGTAGTCTTTAACGCTAGCGAGCGCAGTGATACATCTCGTTGTCTCAACGATTTTCTGAGGACAGGTCCAACGCTACAAGCCGATATGATCCAGATCCTCTTGAAATTCCATCTGCATCCTATCGCTCTCACAGCGGATTTGAAGCAAATGTTCCGATGCATACGATTGAACCCACCCGATTCGCAATTCACCCATCTGTTATGGCGTGACGATCCTAATGAGCCTGTCAGAGAGTGGTCACTGACTACCCTTTCGTTCGGTTTGACATGCAGTCCCTACCTTGCGCAACGGGTTTTGCATCAATTGGTAAAGGATGAGGGTTCCGATTACCGTGAGGCTTCGGCCGTGCTGCTGAACAATATGTACATAGACGATTTGGTTCGCTCTGTTGCATCTAAGGAGGGTGCTATTGAACTGTACCATCAATTGACAGATCTCCTACTCCGCGGAGGGTTTGTGATCCGCAAATCTTCGAGCAACTACCCCGAAGTTCTCCGTCACATTCCGATAGAACACCAAGAGGCTCCGATGTCTTTCGATCATGTCGATGGCATTAAATTATTGGGACTAATTTGGGATCCTCAACATGATGCTTCCAGTTATCGATGTTCGTTTGAGAAACCGATCTTCACTAAACGAGGAATATTGTCACAAGTCGCTCGTATTTTTGATCTCAATGTTTATCTCATACCTGTGACTTTCTGGATCAAATACCTCATTCAGCGTTTATGGATCGCCGGTCTCGGTTGGGACGAGGTTTTATCAGATGAGTTCAAAAGACTTTGGTCAGAATTTCAACCTCAACCCAAAGAGTCAACGCAACTCCGTATTCCGAGATATTTATCTGACTGGTCGAATGGTGAAATAATACTCGTTGGCTTTTGTGATGCCAGCGAGCGAGGTTACGCGGCCTGCCTTCACTTGCGTTCCGGAGGCAGCTCTTTGGGCGTTCAAACTCGTTTGCTCCGAGCCCGGAGTAAGGTTGCTCCTCTCAAACCGGTATCAATTCCCAGATTAGAGTTGAACGGAGCCTATGTATTATCGAAACTGATTCATTCCACCCAGGAATTTCTAGCATGTCTACCCTCTTACACGCTGTACTGTTTTACGGATAGTCGCGTAGTTCTTTCTTGGCTGCAGACTCCCCCACATCGATTGAAAACGTATGTAGCGAATCGAATAGTCTCGATCCTCGAAGTCACTGCTCCAAGTGTTCGGTGGCATGTGGATGGCAAGCTCAACGCGGCCGATGTAGCTTCGCGCGGAATTCATCCGCAACAATTGCTCAATCACGACCTTTGGTGGAGTGGACCACCTTTTCTCGCACAAAGTGTGGATCATTGGGTTCTCACGCGTCCTATCTCACGAGGTGCTATACCGGAATTGAGAACCCAAGCTTTCACTGCAGTCACCAACGGAGCATCTCTATCTTAGGATCTTCACTTCGTGAAGTTCATTTTAGACCGTAACTCTTCCTTCTCGAAAGCGCAACGTGTTTTAGCCTATGTTCTTCGTTTCGTTACCTTATGTCGTCCAACGAACCTCTCGTTATACAGTGGCACTATTTCTCACAAGGAGTTGGAAAACTCGGTGGAAATGTTCATCAAATTGACACAGCAGGAGTATTATGGCGAGCTTTTTCATAGCTTCCGTACGAATACCCCTATCAGGAGTCCTATCCGTCATTTGACTCCTTTCAAGGATGATAAGGAAATAATCCGAGTAGGTGGACGTTTAGAATCGGCTCCTATCTCGAATTCTGCTACACATCCTGTCCTGCTCTCCCGACACAGTAGATTAGCCTACCTTATTTGTATATATTTCCACAAGCTTACTTTGCATGGTGGTCCGCAGATACTTCAATCTTTGATTCAGAGACGGTTTTGGATCCCTGGAATCCGAATCTTATTACGTAGTATAGTCTCTAAATGTGTAGACTGCTATCGAGCTAGAGCCAAGCCCTTGGAACCGTTCATGGCCAGTTTGCCTAGTGTGCGTTTCCAGGGAGCGAGAGCCTTCGTAAACGTCGGGATAGACCTCGCTGGTCCGTATTTGTTAAAGGAAACTAAACGCCGCAACGCGAGACATACCAAAGGTTGGTTAGTTCTATTTATTTGTCTAAGTACTCGCGCGGTTCATTTAGATTTAGTAAGCGATATTTCAACGGCGGCCTTTCTAGCAACGTTCGACCGCTTCATCTCTCGACGGGGATTACCAACGACGATGTATAGTGATTTGGGGACGAATCTTGTTGGAGCGGCCAATGAACTTAAGGAGTTGGCAGACGTTTTGTCAAAAGATACAGCTTCAATTGAAACCTACTGTCACAGTCGTGACTTCGAGTGACATTTCAACCCACCCGCGTCGCCAAATTTTGGCGGGAGTTGGGAAGCGACTATAAAATCCGCCAAGAGACATCTGATGAAAGTCACTGGAGATAAGGCTTTAACTTTCGAAGAATTTTCCACTTTGTTGGCTCGCGTGGAAGCAATTTTGAACTCACTGCCTCTCTGTCCTGTATCTAACAACCCGTCAGACGGGTTCGAATATCTTACTCCTGGACATTTTCTGGTTGGAGCGCCTTTGGTATTCAGCCGTTTGGAACCAGATCTAACAGTTCAGCCTAGCAATTTACTCACCCGGTGGCAAGTCCTCACTCAAAGTACGCAGATTTTCTGGAGAAGGTGGGCACAACGATATATTCATACTCTGATGCAGCGTCCGAAATGGGAGCGTCATCAACCGAATGTGGTCTCTGGACTCATGGTCTTACTGTCAGACAAGCGACTGCCATCCACCACATGGAAGCTAGGCCGGATCACTGAGGTATTTCCTGGATCAGATGGTGTAGTACGTGTTGTACAAATTCGAACGGCTCAAGCGACATTCACACGGCCTGTGAACAAATTGTGCCTCCTACCTTTTCAATATGCATGAGGTCATCGCTCTTTTCATGTTTCCCTATTCTCGAGGAGGAAAAGGACCCTACACGGGGCCTTTTGGTGGGGGGTATGTTGCATCGTGGCATCATTGGAGAGTGTCAGCCTCTCTTGTCGCCACGAGCCACTGACGTATTCATTGACCCAGGCTCTTTCCGATGAATCAATACGTTATCAATTCGTCTTCCCTTATCATCCGTCGCTTCGATCTACTTATCGACGTCAATCTCCGTTTTCCCGCTCTTCACCACGAGGCTTTCTTCTTCTCGTCTCACCTCTCATAGAGGACAGATCGTTCCTCCTCAATCTCCGCTGCGGCATTGTAAACCGCGTTCTTTACATATTTAATTGTTTTTCGCGTTCTCTAAAGCTTAGAATCCGGGGGGATTTGCATGTGCAAATCCTTTCATGATCATAAGAATTTTCTTCTAGTACGATATTTTCCCTTAAATTCTTAGTTTGAGTGTGTGTGAGTTGTGTGGTTTTGGATGGCCATCGCACGTGGACGCTCGTTGTGGATTGATGTTTCGGGCCCGTTTTTTGAACGAACATAGTGATAGGTATTCTATTATACATTAGTTGATCTTGAATGATATTGAACGAACATTGAATTTGAATCAGAATTTCTTATTATACTCAACGAACGAAGAAGCCGACCCAGCTTTCCTAGAAGTCATTTCCTCAACAATTTTGCTACATTCGAGACATCCCTCTGATTGTACTCTCTTCTTTATATTAAATTCAAATCTCCTCAATCATTCAATTCAATTTTTGCATCCGATCGAGATGAAACAATATTTGTCCAGTAATATTTTTTTCATAGTGTTGAGAGTATTTTCTAACACAGCGCCACTCGTAGCTAATATAGCTTTGTCATCCGCAAATCTCAACATGCTTACATTTTCACCTTGAATCCGTCATTTCAATTGCACTCGTTCGTTCACTTCGTTCATCGCTTCTTCTATATACGAATTGGAAATCAATGGTGATAGTGAGCATCCTTGTCTCACCCCTCTTCTAATTTTTGCTTGTCCTTTTTGACCCTCTATTTCTATTATTGCGGTTTGATTCTTTTATAATTCATATATTATTCTCCTATCCCTGAAATTGATTCCTACCTTTTTCAAAATCGTAAACATCTTCTCCCAATCAACATTATCGAATGCTTCTTGTATATCTACAAAACCTATGTACACGGACTTTTTTAACTCTAGACTTTTCTCTACTACTGTTCTGAGTGCTGATATTGCTTCCCGCGTTCCCCTATTTTTCCTAAAACCGAACTGGTCTTCTGCTAATCTACTCTTCATTTTATTCTCTATTCACCCGTATATGATTTTTGTCAGTATTTTCGAGGCATGTGAAGTTAAACTTATCGTTCTGTAGTTCTCGCATTCGTCTGCTCCTTGTTTTTTTGGGATGGCGACAATTTTATTCTCTTGGAAATCTTTTGATACTTCGCCTATTTCGTACATATCTTTGACCAATGCAAACGGTGCGTCACGAGCTCTTTGACTGGAGGCTCTAATAAGGTCCAAACTGATGCCATCTATCCCTGGCGCTCCATTAATTTTCAATTCTTTTAAAGCCCTGTCGAATTCTGATCTCAAAATTGAATCTCCGAATTCTTCTTCATCGACATCTTCCTCCCTCTCCAAAAATTCTATATTATCGCTTCCTTCATACAGATCTCCTAAATGATTAATCCATTGTTCTATTTTTTCCTCCGTTCTTATCAATTGTCTCCCCAGAGAATTTTTAATCTTACTGCTTCTAGATTCCATTTGTCCAAAAAATCTCCTAACAATCCTATGTACCTTATCAATTTTCCCTAAATGTAATCTTACTTCTACAGGGTGTCCCATTTTAATCTTTGAATGGAAATATCCCAAAAACATCCTCAACCAAAAGTGCTCTATACCAAAGTCCTCACACAAAGAGGGGACCACAAAACTACGATATCAGTTCCATTATAGATGGCGTTATGATCGATTAAAATAGGGTCAACATTTTTTTGACCGGGAACCCCCACTCTTGATGCATATCTTGATTCTTCGCAAAAAACTGAGTAACTTTCGCCCGGAACGCTTTTCGAAATTCTTGAAGATGGCGCTACAATCGATGAAAAATAAAGTCTATGAAACGATATGCGGATATCTTATGGGATGCATCCAAGAGCCGAAATATCTCATTCGAATGTTGTTGTTAAGAGAGGGGACGACACAATGGCGATATCAGTTCCATAGTAGATGGCGCTGTGGTCGGTAAAAATGAGGTAAACTTCAATTTTTCAAATGAAAACTCTCACTTTTTATCGCATATCATGATTCTACGCGGAAAAAATGGGGGAGTTTTGTTTGAAACATTTTTCCCAAATCCTTGAAGATGGAAACGGTGGGGAATGAGGTTGATGAGAAAGTTCTACTGCATTATGTGTAAAGCAAGGCTCAGCTCTTGAAGGTTTCGTTCTCATCTTCCGAGAATTGCGGTGTAACAAACTCCCATACTACCCCCTCCCCCTCCTCCCCCGCTCATCAGTAGGCCGTCGGCATTAGCGTCATCCAATGTGCACCCCGAGGAGGTTGCGCGATCGGACTTATCGCCCTACAGAAGGGCGGATTGTCTAGAATGGATTGCCTAGGTTTGCCTTTGAGACTTCACAAGATGTTCAAAATGACCACCGTCTTGCTGATGACAAAGTCTAATTCTTATATGAAAGTTGAGCACAGTTGTTTGCAACACAGCGGGTGTTATCGCTGCGCATGCTCTCCTTATTCGAATTTTCATGTCATCGCGTGTTGTAGGAAGTTCGCGGAATACAACGTCTTTTATGTAACCCCACAAAAAAAAAATCCGGCGAGGTCAAGCCTGGCGATCTCGGTGGCCATCGAACAGGTCCTCCACGGCCAATGCACTCCCCTGGGAATTGCTGATCCTAAAAATTCCGTACATTCCGCGCGAAATGAGGAGGTGCTCTATCCTGTTGACACCACATTGTTAATCTCAGGTCGAGGCTTAAGTCTCCCATCAGAGCAGGAAGCTCATGCTGTGAGAAGCGGAGATATTCCACGCTACTAAGGATTCCTTAAAAAAAATATGGTCCCATGATTTTGGAATCTACAATTCCACACCAAACGTTGACATTCCAACGGTGCTGATGGTCTACCGTACGAACCCAGTGAGGGTTCTGAGCACTCCAATCATGACTATTGTTCTCATTTACAATTCCTACACTTTGAAATGTTGCCTCGTCACAGAATATAACGCGTTGGAAGAAAGCAGGATCTTCCTCAATTTTACCCTGGGTCCATGTGCAGAAGTTCATCCTTGCTACGAAATCCTCAGCTGTCAACAATTGCACCTAACAGATGTGGTACGGATGATATTGAACGAATTTTAACATGTGGTGAACTGTGGATCGGGGAATCCTGGTTGCTTTTCCAATATTCCGAACACTGGTATGAGGATTAATGTGGATTAATCCCAGCACAACAAGCAATCTCTCGCCAGGCTCATTGTTATCATCATAAACTTTATTGGCTCTTTCTTAGTTCATAAAACCTCGACGCGCACGTTGTTTGACAGATTGGATAGTGACATGAGATGGGCACCTCCGATCCGGGAAACGTCGTTTGAAAATTCGTACAGCCCTAAGATAGTTCCCCTGCGCTTCACCGAGACACAATGAAATATCAACAATATCAATTGGGGTGTAATCTGACATGATATTCAGTCGTCATATAATGTGTTTCTTACAAATAGCGACAGAGAACTGGATGATTTTGAAATGCAGATTTTATACGGGATTCCAATGGAAATCAAAACAATAATAATTTCAGAGAAGAAATCGAACACAAAACACGATGAATATAGTTCCCAAAACATTGGATTAAAGTCATTCACAATGTTTTGGACATGACATTTGCTGTGTTTTGTCCTCGATTTCTTCTCTGAAATTATTATTGTTTTGATTTGTTTGTTGAGCGTTGCTTCACACATAATGCAGTAGAACTTTTCCATCAACCTCATTTTCCACCGTTTCCATCTTCAAGAATTTAGGAAGAATGTTTCAAACAAAAATTCCTCATCTTTTCGCGTAGAATCATTGATATGCGATGAAGAGTAAGAGTTTCCATTTGGAAAATTGAAGTTGACCTCATTTTTACCGACCACAGCGCCATCTACTATGGAACTGATATCGCTATTGTGTCGTCCCCTCTCTTAGCAACAACATTCGAATGAGATATTTCGGCTCTTGGATGCATTCCTCAAGATATCCGCATATTGTTTCATAGACTCCATTTTCCATCGATTGTGGCGCCATCTTCAAGAATTCAGAGAAACGTTTCAAGCAAAAGTTACTCAGTTTTTTGCGTAGAATCAAGATATGCAATGAAAAGTGGGGGTTCCGTTCAAAAAAATGATGTTCACCCCATTTTAATCGATCATAACTCCATCTATGATGAAACTGATATCGTAGTTTTGTGGCCCTCCCTTTGTATAACAACTCTGGTATGAAGTACTTTTGGTTTAGGATGCATGTTTTTCAGATATTTGCATTTAAAGATTAAAATGGGACACCCTGTATATATTGACATTTCCCCTCCAACCATTGTTCTTTTGCTTTCCTCGATTCTCTGATTATTTTATTCCTCAGTGCCTTGTATGTCTGCTGGTCTTGTTCATCATTTTTATTCTTGTATTTCCTCCTTTCATTAATTAAATCGAGAATTTCTTCTGTTATCCATTATTTCTTAAGCTCTATCCCATCGTTCTTCAAAATTTGATCTGCACATTGCTCTACGTCCCCCTTCATATTTGTCTCTATTTCCAAGTCTTTCTCTTGTCGATCCTCCAATTTTTCGTACAACATCACTTTGAATGCCTCCCGTGTTTTTCCTTGTTTGGGATTCTTCAAATTCCATCTCTTTTGCATTCTCCTTCCCTTCTTCAGAGCTTTGAATTTCAGATAACATTTCATCAGCAACATATTGTGATCACTATCTGTATCCGCGCCTGGATAAGTTTTACAGCTTTTCACTTGGTTTCTAAATCTTCGTTTCACTAATATGTA
This sequence comes from Gonatopus flavifemur, assembly GCA_018340375.1. Taxonomy (NCBI): domain Eukaryota; kingdom Metazoa; phylum Arthropoda; class Insecta; order Hymenoptera; family Dryinidae; genus Gonatopus; species Gonatopus flavifemur. The sequence continues at coordinate 1,730,315 of JAFFJZ010000049.1, read as the reverse complement.
ATCAATTTGATATCTTGCTGTATCTCCTGGCATTTTCCAAGTATAGATTCTTCTTGGATGATTTTTGAATAATGTATTGGTAATAACCATTTTATGGCTTTCACAAAATTCGATTAAACGTTGTCCTCTTTCATTTCGTTTTCCTAACGCAGAATCTCCTATTATGTTGCCCTCTCTTCCTTGCCCCACTACCGCATTCCAGTCGCCTATGATCATTCAATTTTCCTCTCCCTTTACATATTCTGTAACTTCCTCTATTTCATCGTACGTTTTTTCGATATCTTCCTCTGAGTATGCAGATGTGGGCATGTATACTCAAACTATCACAGTGTCTACCGGTTTTGTTCTAACTCTGACCATCATTACGCGTTTGCTATGTTGCAAATAATTTCCTATCCTATTCCTCACCCTTTCATACATTATAATTCTCACACCTGCTGGACCATTCTTTGACCCTGTATGAATTCTATAATCTCCACTCCAGAAATCCTCTTCTTGTGGCCATCTCTTTCCACTAATCCCCATTACATCGATACCTAACCTAACTATTGGGAATACAATTTTTTCTTTGAGGAATTTATACATAGGCAAAGAGCAAATAATATTAATAGAAAGTGCATGAGTGTTACATGAAATTACTCCACATTCCAACAATCATTTCTGAACTTGATAATCCCCAGATTTAATCAAGTAACTTACTAGAATATTATTAATCAAAACGTGTTTCGATAATTTAATACTTCTCAATGTTACATAGATGCAAGGCGATAAGGAAGCTCCAGATTTAGTCCTGAGTAAAAGCGAAAAAAATAATGGAAAAATAAATGAGAGTGATACTGTTCGTTCAAAGACTCGAAAGAGTACGTCACGAAAGAATAAAGAAGAAGAATCAGTAAGTATTCCAACAAATCTATTACTGAAAAATACATATGAATGATATATCTATTGTTCGATCCTTTGTCGGCTCATGTTGTTTATTGGACGTAGGAATAAAGAAAGTCACATGTGAATCATACATTCAAAAAAATGGTTTCAGAAGTGACAGCACTCTAATAAATACAAAATGTAACAGATCACACTAGAAAAAATATTTATTCGTCCTCTCTCCTTAAGAGGATACCAGCGTTACCATCAGAGCACATTGGTTAGAAGAGGACTAACCTATACAATAGAAAGAAAGGTCCGAGACGAACGCTGGTATCCACCTAATGGTACATTGTTCACCAAGGAGGTCAAGAGCGTCTTTCAACGACGCGCGTGATGTTCCCAATACGAGTCGTCGGCGTGTGCGCCGAAGGCGCGCGAGCCGGAGACGAGTAATGAAAACATCACGCGCGTCGTTGAAAGATGCTCTTGAGGCGTTGAAGGCTCTGCCTCCGTGGTTCACACAGTACTTTATGTAACAAAATACGATTTGTAAGTATTTTGTATGTAAGAGCAACGTGCGAGCGCGAGGGACTTTTGCCTCCTGGGACATTAATAGTGCATTTGCCTACAGTATGGCATCCCCGCCACTGACTTTCCCCCCAGTCGCCGAAACTACCGTTTTCATGCGCAGAGATGCGCATGGAAACACGCACAAATTGTACTGCGTTACATGAAATATTTATTTGTAGGAATTCAATAGTTGGATTGGATACAAAAACTGATCACTTGTGGCGAATAAATTGTTTATTCGAGAGCCCAATTTATTTGGGATGAGCATTTCATTATTTGCTTTGATTATGAATATCTCATTAATCCTGAGTAATATTTCATGGAGAGAGGACAAATAAACTATTCATTTGGTCGAAAGAAATTTTTTTTCAGTGTAAAATATTTTTTTCATTGCATTTTTCAAACTGAACATAAAGTCGGCTTTTTGTTCCCAAACTCATGTAGTTACCTCAGACCACAGTAACAACAGACGTTCCACGGTGAATTCCAGATAGAAACGGATTGGAAAAGATAAAAATCGAATTCACATTGAAAGGTTTTCTATATGTTTCAATGCGGTTTTCGTTCGTTCCAATTCGCTTGTACTTGGTATTTGTGGCCGCACGTGAAATGTTTTTTTCTATTCTCAAAATAGAAACATTCTTGAAATATACGAATGAGACACAAAGAATGTACAGTAAGGTTCATAAAATATTCGCATAAAGTTGTTTTGAATACACTCAGGACGTACATAGTACATTCAGAATGTACAATATCTTTCGATCAACGTTCGATTGACATACCCTCATATATTCGATTACATATCTTCCATGAAGGTGCGTTCGCAATACACCGAACACTCTTCATACCGAATGCTTTATAGCGAATGATTTCGCTGCTGTTGGAAGTTCCACTGGCCCTCTGTTGGTTGGATTATGGTGTTGATTACACAGAAATTTAATTTTTGATTTGTGTAAAATTGTGCATTCCTTTGGCACACTTTCGCAAACATATTTGATTCCAATTATTTTATGTATCGAAACTGAATGCATATCACTTTTTGTTATCACGGATAGTATAAATGAAAAATGAAAGAGGGGATGTGTGTAATCAGTTTCGTGTTCCATTCGATGAGAGGGTGCTTCAATGTTGATAGCAATAGGGATCCTCAAGTAAGGGATAAGAGTGCCTCTATTGTCTCGACAAGAGGGACCATGCCGAGCACACGTTTTTCGAGTGTGCTCGGTGGGGAGCACATCGGGTGGCGCTACAAACGGAGCTCGGAGACATCACCCCCGAGAACACCGTGGGTCTGATGCTCCGAGATGCCTCCAGTTGGCGGGCGGTGGACTCCTTCGTACAGTCCATCCTCCGCCTCAAGAAGGTGGACCTGGATATGGCAGGGTGACTAGCGGCGGTCTTTCGGCTACAGGGCAAAAAAAGGGCCCAGCTCGAAGTAATGTGATGAACGGTTCCGGGCTGGGTCCGAGGAGGGAAGAGGTGGGTTTTAGTGGGTAAACTGCGATAAGCGCTTAACATCTTCAGCTGAAGCAGGAGTCCCACACACCGGGGAGCGACAATACCAGCTCCCTGAAGGTGCATAAAGCATTTACCTCTCTATGAAAAAAAAAGATTATAATTATTATTATTATTATTATTATATTATTATTGTTATTATTATTATATTATTATTATTATATTATTATTATTATTAAATGATTATTATTATTTTATTATTTCATCATTATTATTATTATGATTAGTATTATTATTATATATGCTGACATGATGAACACGAATAAATGGTTCGATGCAATTCTCAGGATGTTCGAAAATTCATAACTCAGATCCAAGCTCGATTCCAAACTTAAAATTTCCAGGGCTTTCAGAGGTCATATCAAAGCAACTTTCATATAAATTTCAAGCAAATTGGAGTTCCGAGAAAAAAGTTTCAGCGATATAACAATGACGATTTTCTCAAAACGCGACATATTTGAAGGCTCATAGCTCCGTTCATATTCTACCTATTGAGATTTCTCATGGAAATTTGAAAAGTGTGATCGAAGACCAACATTTTGACGCGACTTGGAACTCGATTGATTGTAAATTGTCGATTTGCCAGACCATTGAAAATCCATCAATTTCCATAAATTCGTATCTGTGTATAATTGGATGTACAAACAAGGGACTTTGGAGTACATGGAGGGGAAAGATTTTTCAAAAAAATACACATTCCAACGCAGAAAACGCGGGGTCGGCGCAGTCATTTGATTGAACAAGCCCTAAGAAAAAAATCATTGAAAATCCCTAAAAAATGACCGATTTTGAAACTTTGAAAAATTACCACTCCTACAGTTTTGAAAATTTTCGGCTAAAAATTGGGATCCAACCTACTTTCAGTACGTACTTTCGTATCAAAAATCATGCACAAAATCGGTGATGTGAGCGCGCACACTTTCGTCGAAAAGTAATGGACATGCCCGTATGTATATATTCTAACAGAAATCTAGAAATCATATGAAATACTCTCAGTGCAAATTAGTCAATGATGTATCGAGAATTTCATGAATATCCAAACTTTGGAATCCTGATTCAATATATTTTTCAGAAGCAAATGATGGATCAATACAAAACGATAATTGCGGAAGTAATCCTGGCACTCCTGGTGGACAAAATATTTGCCACCAAAATCATCCTTCAACGAATGATCGACAGCCTGAATCTGGATCCGAATCTGATAATGATCAGACCATTTAAAAAAATGAATCGAAAGAGCAAATTTATAGTTCGACCACTTCATCCAGCAGTGAAGATAGTGCCTCTGATGGTGAAACTGACAACTCAAGTAACTTTCAATTGACAACTGAATTTCTATGTTTTCATTTTGATGTTAATTTCAACGTTTTGCATTTTTTATATGAGCCTCATTCTCTTTACTGCCGGGTTTCACAGACGCTTGAACGTTACAAAACCATGGCTTACTACTGTGGGCAAAAAGTAAGGTGAATTTTCGACTTAAACTTCGCGGGCTTGACATTTCAGGCTAGTTCTTTTTTCTTAAGTTAACAGGACTGTTAATGACATCTGTGCCAAATTTCATGTCAATGTCATCATCAGTAATACATTTACGCTTGTGTTTACCAAACGAACAAAAGTGCATTTTTCGATTTTTACAATGTCTGATTTAATTGAGCAGAGAAGTGCAATCAAATTTTGTTTGCGGAATGAAATTTCGGCTGCGGAAACTTTGAGGATGTTGCGGAAGGCCTTTGGTGATTCTACTATGTCGCAGAAAAATGTTCATAAGTGGTACGCAGACCTCAAAGAGGGTCGAGAACGTGTTGATGATTCGGAGCGCTCCGGACGACCATCGACGTCAACAGATGACCAACACGTCGATGAAGTGAAGGAATTAGTGCTAAAAAATCGTCGGTTGACTGTTAGAGACCTTACTGATATGATGCGTGAAGCAATTCGTCTAAAAAGACTAGAATTATGGGCCAACAACTCTTGGTTTTCGCATCACGATAATGCACCGTCTCATACTGCACTCGTTCTTCGTGACCATTTCCCCAAAAATTCGACGCATATCGTTCCGCCTGATTTGGCTCCGTGTGACTTCTGGCTATTCCCAAAACTCAAGAGACCACTCCAGGGGAAGCGTTTCGAGTCGATTGAGGGGATAAAAGCTGAATCGAAGAAGGTGCTGATCGCTATACCGGAAAGGGACTATTTAGCATGTTTCGATGATTGGAAAAAACGTTGGCATAAGTGTATTTTATCGAGAGGCGATTACTTTGAAGGGGATGAAATTGATGTAGAAAAATAAATGAAGATTTTTCATTCCACAAACAAATTCACCCTACTTTCTGCCCACAGTAGTATTACAATTCTCCATGAAGTTGATATGTAAATTATGAACACAGTTGGTGGGGATTTCACCCACTGGTAATTTTTATGTTTGTATGTTTTTATTTTCATATTTATTTTAACGTTTTGAATTTTCTATATGAGTCTGATTTTCTTTTGCTGTCGGGTTTTACAAATACTTGAACGTGAAAAAACCATGGATCATTCCAATTCTTCAGAAAGTTCGTGTATAGATTATGAACAAAGTTGGTGGGAATTTGACCCACTGGTAATTTTTTAGTTTCTTTTGTTTTTTCTGATTCAAAAAACTTGAAGTTTTGGTTGTACTCCGAATATTAAATTTTTATTCAATGTTATTAGCTCAAATAAGAAACAAAGAATTCTCCTTCAAGAGCATGAACAGAATCATTTTGGAACTCTTTTTGATCTAATGAATTCATGAAGACTTCTGAGAACGTTTGATTCCACTGACAGCAACGATCTCTTCTGGTCCGCTTCCTGGATTGTTTTAGTGCTGATAAATAATGAATGAATCAATAATTCCAGCAATATAAAAAATTTTCAAAGTTCTTTGTGAATTCATCAGTTCAAGAAGAGTTGTACGAGAATTCTATTCACGTTCTGGGAAACGCGTTCTTCGTGTGTTGAATAAGAGTATATTGAAGAGTATGATTTTATAGCGGAAAGGCTTAGAATATTTATTTTCAGGTGAAAGCTGTTTTAACTTTGATATATATTTTCTTGGGAGTTGATTCAATCCTAACAATGTTTACAAAAATTTATGTGATTTTATAGTAATTAAGTAGATTATATAGGAAGCAGCAACCGATATTGTGTGGAATATATATTTCACTTCTACAATTCGGTAAACGTATGTGTTATTTATGAATAAATCCAATATTCAGAATAATGAATCAAAATTTCCTCCTTTAACTCGTTCAAAAGTTAACTGCTTTCACTTCCCCGTTACGAAGTGAGGAGAAGCTTTGTGATCGTTTTTGGGGCAACGAAAAATTTGTTATCTCCAGGATGAAAATTTTTTAAAACAGAATGTTCTCAGACAGCACAATATTTCAAGATGAGTGCATCATGAATATTCTGAGAACCGTGAAAATTCATGAGGAATTCCTAATAAATAGGTTTGGAAATGCTGTACTGTCTATGCTTTTCTGAACTTGTGGAACAATTCATTTTCTGTATTCTGTCTAGACGTTCCTAGGTACTCTGAATTTTTTATGCAAACGGGCATAACTCTAATTCTCCTAGTTCGATTTCGATGGGATGTATACTACAGTCGTTCACCAACGTGATAATAGTCCCATATAAGTCTTGATCTAATTGATACAGAGGAATTGGATGAGAAAGAACACCCAGCCAGCAAAGTGCTTCCAAATTCGCGTTTCTACTTCTAGCAGTGCTAGCGGTAGCAACATATCAGCTCCTCTATTCCCTCGAAACTGCGTGCTACCATAGTTGATACATGATTCCATTTATAACGTTGTACATAGCACGCAGACTTTTGGAAGATATTTCAAGATATCTTGCAAATGAGCATTCTAAAAGACATGTCTCTGTCCAAGAACATTGATGCTGTGTGGGGTGGTACTGCCTCACTGCTACCAGTCTCACATAGTGAGCTGGTCCCGATGTATTCATAAAGAATTCCTTATGAATTCATCGTGGGATTCTTCAAGAGTTCCCGTTATGACAGTTTGAAATGCTTTTTTGCGAAAATTTGGTATTACCAAGAAATTTTGCTGTATATTCCCCGTTTCTGCACATTTTCTATGTGTTTCCATGGTTTTCTCCTGACAAAAATTTCTCTGAACATGATATATGTATTTCATATTTCGTATTTTATAATAGATTTCCAAAAGCATTTTGCATTTTCCATACTAAATGCAAAAAGCATCCCAAAATATGTGATAAAATGCAAAATACGGAATATGTTATCTTCAGGGAAATTTTTTTCCAAAGAAAACTACAAAAACAAACAGCAAATGGGCAGAAATGGGGAATACACAGCAAAATTTGTTGGCAATACCAAATTTTCGCTAAAGAGCATTTCAAATGGTTTCACATCTCTGCAGTGCGTCGTTCCAGTGTGCAAGTATTAATGTATTCATTCAAGATGAAAAACTGGGCCATTCCATTAGATATCAGTAAGGTTGTGAGGGAATTCTCATTAATACCAATTCAATCTTTTGATGGAAAATGCATTATAAAACTGATAGATAGAACTTTTCACCGACCTAAGGTTGATTGGTATCTTCTCACTGCATTCCCCTACATCAAAATAAAATTAAACAAATCAGGACAATTAGTGATTCGTCTCGAGTTCGTGTCCAAATGGCATATTCAAATGTTTTGGCATTGATCATTTCAATTCGTAAATTTGAGGGGACAACAATTAAGAGAATTTCAATAGCTTTCCCTCTCATTTTTCACTTTCAGGAACTATAGGTATCCTATTGAAAAAGTTCAATATGTTCCAATAGATTCCCCTGGATCCTATGAGGAAGCCCCTTGGTTTTCCAATATAAATTTTCTTTGTATCAGTAATTGATTGTTAACTCCCACACAGGATCCAATAAAACAGCTATAGCGGCTGTGACACATCGACATGGAAAATCGATAGAAACTCACAGATTCAAATAAAATTACACCTATTGGTTTCCATTGAAACTTTTGCATAGGGTGTAAATTGTCGAAGAAATAATAATGAACTACGATAAATAGTAGTTTATTTTAGTCTGGAAGTACGGATATATTTTTGTACGCTGAGGAAGCGCGATATACTTGTACAACTCCACAGAATCTCAATTAAAATTGTCCAAATAATACTCATTGATCTCAATTAAGATTTTCTTATGAGCGGTGTGAAACATGGAGGAGTTCTGAGAAAAATCTATTACAGCATTGTAATTAATAATACCTGCTTGTCAGATAATACTGATGAATTCCCATGTGTAAACATTGCGTTTTGATATGCAAATGCAGTTTTCTTGATGTTTGATGAAGGCCCACTATTTGATTATGTGATTCTTCGGGATTCTAATACACTCCTCTGGAACCCTAGTTCAAAAATTGCATTGAATTTCGATTGAACCGATTGATTCCTATTGGTTACGATGCAGAAACACGATTCAATTTTTACTTCAGAATCAATGGGATTTTCAAATCAGGGAAGTAAATGCAGTGTGAGGACAACAAGTATCTTTCCTGCTTATTCCAGTATAAGCTTGTTTCCATTGACCCTTTATAATTTAGAAATTCCCCATCATGTCATAAAATAGATACATCATATTTTCATCTCCAAATACAATTGGATTCCAGTACGATAAGATTCTTATTCAATCGGACCATACAATTCAATACCAACAAAATCTACAGTTGGAATGCTTACTGATTGAATTAGAATTTCCTGATAGTAAATGAGTTGCGAACACAGTAAAATTTTTTGTAAACCACATTAGGATATCTTCAATCTCTATTGGATCACAATATTCCAAAGGTGAGTACACATTCAAATTCTCTCACACTCTATATTTGATTGCGCAACGCAATTCTCAATCATTATAATTTGAGGAAGGAATACTAAGAACTTCCAATAACATGCATTGCTGGAAAATTCCAATGGAACAGATTTGAATTCAGTAATTGCAATTCGATAAACTTCTTATCCTCATCATATTGCTTCAGATCAGATTGAGAGGAGAAATTCTAATACATATCGATACATGAATTGACAATTGCACTTGCGGTTGATTTCCCATGAAAAATTGGGCTTATCTGGATTACCAGTTATAATCTGATATGCTTTTGGTTACATTCCAGTTGTATTCGTTGACCTGTACATCCTCATGTATTCCACTAATTAATTTTTATAAACAGTCATATGCAAATGCTGTGACACAACGACATTGGTTTCCAATTGATTCCAATAGAATCATGTTCTTTATTGGATTCTATTGGAATGTTTCAATAGGGTCTGAAAACAAGTACAGCCCGATCAAAACATCACTTTTTTCACTTGAACAAAATTTATACTATTCACTCATGTCACCACTTGTGATGCAGAGAAAAGTTTCATCACAGTGAAACAGAAATGTCCTTCCAATTCCCTTAAACCGAATACATTCTGTCAAAACAAACCATTTGCTCAGCAAATGAAGGCTGATAAGAGTGACTTTATAGAAGAATGGAAGGAATCATTTCGAAATTATGGCGTGTTACAATGTTCAGGAATGAACTATTTGGTTTATCGATGATCTAATTTTCGACTTCTTTAACGGCTCTTTATAATGACAGTTAATCAAAATTCGCTAAATTTTACCCGCAAATTTTCTTCCAAATTCAGTCGCCAGGATGAATTTTGGAAGGGCTAATCAAACTGGTTCAGTCTGATTGACTGAAATATTTTTTTTAGAAATCCACAATGTCGAGATTTGTAGGTCATCACATTTCCATCCAACAATCTTCAATGAATTATATCCCAGCATTTCACCATATCACCATTGCAGTGGGAGATTTTATGAGAAAAATTAAAGTACCATTTCACACACATCAGCCGAGAAACTAGCGGTTCCATCCAAGAGATCTCTCCTAGGGATAGATATCAACTCGAAATAAAAAACTTGGATTGTCATTAAAATAGTTTATAATAATAAAGGAATACAATTTTTTGTTATTGTCCGAATATATAACATAATATACAGGGCGTCCCATTTGAAACAGGACAGCTGAATAACTCTTCAGGGAATGGAGGGGGAAAAAATTGTTCAGATAAAAATTGTAGGGTTCGAAGGGGGCCATAAGATGGTGACCTTGAATTTGACCTTGAGGTCAATTTTGAGCATAATTGATGGTCAAAGTATGTTTTTTCAAATAGAAAACTCTACGTTCGACCTCAGAAATGGAAAGAGCGGAAAATTTTACGTCCGAATATGTTAACATATCAGGTCATTTAGAGGTCATTTGAAGGTCAAAAAACCATTTTCTATGGATTTTCACGGAAAAGCCTCAAACGAGTTGTTTCTCTGACCAAAGTCATCAAAGTTAAAGTGAAACCCCACGTTTCGACCTTGAATTCGACCTTGAGAACGATAATGAATGCCAAATTTGAAACAATAATTAAAAAATTATTTATTTTTCCAGTTCGTCGTTTTATAATTACAGATGGCACAAATCCGTTGACGGGTAAGACACACTCATTGCAGGAGATGTTCGAATTGACCGCCATTTACTTCAATACATAACTTCTGCACGAATTCTGCACGAATATTCGCAATTGCGTATCTGATGCGTTGTTGTAGATCCACAGGTGTTGTTGGTCGGTTGGTATAAACGACATTTTTTACGTAACCCCACAAATAAAAATCTAGAGGGGTGAGATCAGGAGATCTTGCCGGCCACAGTACAAATCCACCTCGACCAATCCAACGATTGGGGAAAAGGATATTTAGATAATCCCTCACACATCGAGCAAAGTGTGGTGGTGCACCGTCTTGCTGATACCACATCCTCTGCCTAGTTGCTAATGTCACATCTTCCATGAGAACTGGTAATTCATTCTGTAAAAACTGTAGATAATTAGGACCGTTAACAGTTCCATCAAAAAAATACGGCCCAAAAACTTGATTGTCCAGAATTCCACACCAAACATTTATACTCCACCGATGCTGATGATCAACTTGTTGAGTCCAGTGCGGGTTTTGCGCTGACCAATAGTGGCTATTGTGACGATTTAACAAGCCAGTACTTTGAAACGTTGATTCATCACTGAAAAGAACATATCGAAAGAAATCGGGCGCTTCGTTCAACCTCTGTAAAGCCCAATGGCAAAAGTTAACCCGATTCTGCATATCTTGTTGAGATAATTCTTGGGTCAGTGTGATGTGGTACGGATGATATTGAGCAGCTTGTAGAATTCTGTGTGCCGTACTGCGTGGAATACCCAAATCGCGTTCAATATCACGTAAACTAACATGAGGATTCATGTGTATTATTGCTAAAACAGCAACGCATCGAGGGTCGTTAAAGTTGAAACCTTGATTGTTTCGGCGTTGACCAATCCTTCCTTGTCGACAATTTCTTTCAACTTGGCGAATGACTTCTGGAGAAGGATGATGCTGCCGATCTCCAAACCGCTCTCTGTACAATCGTGACGCTCTATGATACACTCCGCGACACTCACCCAAGATCATTAGAATATCAACACATTCGTTAGGTGAATAAACCATTTTGAACCCGCACTTACACCGTAAACGATGAAAACTTCTTAATGATCATTTTCGTACTGATATGAAGAATAAACTCTGAAGGTTAGTTCTGTTTACTTTCAATTCAAGCTCGAAACGTGGGGTTTCACTTTACCTTTAATAACTTTGGTCAGAGAAACAACTCGTTTGAATCTTTTCCGTGAAAATCCATAGAAAATGGTTTTTTGACCTTTAAATGACCTCTAAATGACCTGATATGTTAACACATTCGGACGTAAAGTTTTCCGCTCTTTCCATTTCTGAGGTCGAACGTAGGGTTTTCCATTTGAAAAAACATACTTTGACCATCAATTATGCTCAAAATTGACCTCAAGGTCAAATTCAAGGTCACCATCTTATGGCCCCCTTCGAACCCTACAACTTTTATCTGAACAATTTTTTTCCCCCTCCATTCCCTGAAGAGTTATTCAGCTGTCCTGTTTCAAATGGGACGCCCTGTATAACATCATTTCAACATTCTATTTTTTGTTCAATTGCACGGTTTGTCGTATTTCGCTCAATTTTGATTGCAGACTCCGGCGAATGAGCTGATCGGGCACTATCGGTCACTCTTGTTTTCTACTTTGATATCGTACAAAGGCTGGAACCAAAAAATTCCATCTTCAATTCCTTCCCAATTTATGGAAAAAAATTACATAGGATCCGTGTATAATTTTTCGAATATATTTCGATGTATTCCACCACAGGTTGCTATACAAGGTGAGTCAGAAATTGTAGACATCCTTTGGAAGGCGTAACTTTGACTAGATTCCGAGTCGATTTTTCCTTTGACAAATTTTCATCTGACCCTTAGATTTTGAGATATTAGCGTTTTCTAATTTTTAGAAAAAAACCAATATTTCAGCAGTAGTCCGTCTCACACATTTGAATCCAACAGAATTCGCTAAGTCAGGTCAAGACGTATCTCTGGGAAAAAAATTCAACTTATCTAGCATCTTCTGTTGTAGAGTTATAATGATTCAAAGTCATTGAATTCTGATTGGTAAAGACACAAAAAATTTCAAAATGCTGTAGTTTGGGATTGGGGAACGCTAGATTGGTGTAAGTTCCTTCCCTGAGATACGCCGCGATCTAACTCAGCGAATGTTGTTGGATTCAAATGTATAAGATAGACTATTTTTGCAATATTAGGGTTTTCCTAAAAATTTTAAAACGCTCATATCCCCAAATCCAAGGGTCAGATCAAAATTTTTCATAGGAAAAGTCGACTCAGAACCTCCTCAAAATTATGAATTCCAAGGGATCTACACAGCTCTGACTCACCCTGTATAATACATTACACTGCAAACAATTATACGGATTCGCTGCTTGAATGAATATTTTTTGATTTGGGATTGCAATATCTTACACAATAAAGCATCCTTCCCTTCTTTCTGTAGTCTTGATCGTGATTCAGTTTCCTTGCATTCTTTCCCCATCAACGAACATTTTAAAATGGCTTCCTCCGTGAATATGAGGTCCAGCAACATTCGGGCCAATTTTGCTGGTGTTTTCGCTGTTACTATAACATTCCTCAAAACGTAGTTACCCTCGTAAATTCCACCATCTGGGATCAATTCTGTCACCTGGACGAAAATGGTAAGACTGGATAAGATTAATTGTTTCACTCTATGAATGATCACAGTTTGAAAACCTATCACAGGAAGAGGGATTCCATACATCAGGATTCGTATTCATCACTTTGTGATGAAGAGGAAGCCTAAATTTCATTCAAGATTCAAGTTCACTTCAGAAGCCGCCGAGGGTAGCTTACTGAAAATCTGAATTGAACTTAAAAAATTCTGAGGGGAAAAATGTACGTTCATTCAACACCTGTTGTCTCATTCATATAATGGAAGTAGCCGCGCCTAGAGTTGATTCCATCTGTTTCCTATTTTTTTTCGAACCTGGCCACACTAAAGGAGGAAATTTCTCTTGAAAAGCTCCGTCAGTTTTTTAGAATGCCATTGAAAAGGTCTGAATGTCACTCAAGAACTATGAAAGACTCTGAAAACCTTTGGAACAATCTGAAAAACTAGGAACCCCTTTGAAATCACGTGAAAACTTCTTGAATGAAAACCCTTGCAAATTTCAGCTATTTTTATATACATTTTTTCACCAGGGCAAGACCTTATGATATACTTGAAGAGGACTCATCAGGCCTTCACTAATGTGAACATGTCACGTCACGAAATGTCACAGGAAACACCTCTCTCCTCTTGAGGGGAGATTCCTAGAACAAAACTGAACACTCTTTCCATGTCACATTTTCCAAGCCAAGTCTTTGTTTGTGACTTATAAACAAAATGAATTGACCATTCAGGTGGCAAGTACATCGGCTACTCCAATGATCGAAGAGTACACTTATGTACTTCCTATATTTTCATTCCATAGGAGTGGATTTTCACTTCATCGGAGTGAGAATTTCACTCTAGACAGGAAGTAAAAATTCACTTTTGGAAGGGAGCGGTTTTTGTCTCTGGCAATTCGGTCAGAAACTGAAAAACTTCATACCTGATTCTGTCCGGAATTGCCAAATCCAAATATCCTGTCAGACACTGACAGCAAATTCTACGATGCTTCTGTTTGGAATCCACAACTGGGATATCCAATCCAAAACTGACCAAAACTTTATTGCTACGTCTTGACAGGATGTTCGAATTTGGCAATTCCGAACGAAATTTATTCACTTGGTATGAATGAACATACAGATTCAGGTCTATCGCGGCCCCTCCCAGACAATACAACATAGTACTATAACGTTCATAGAATGTTTATCAAACGAAAAGGAGAATTCTTGAAGATTCAGAAAACGTTCCACAGACATATTTTGCTGTTAGGGTTGCATCATTATACTGATTCAAGGCCTTTCTTTGAAGGGCGCCCTTTTTTCTCTCCGTTTCATTCTTACGAACCGTTGATACCGATCGATGAAGTATCGTCATTTTGAAAATCTTCGCTAGATGAGGCCTGCCTAATAATTGAGACTCCCGGCATTCACGAGCTTTGTTCATATTTAAATCTGGCTATGCTGCAGAACTTTGAATCCCGTATTGACACAATTTAGTAATCAAATTATGAAATCCTCTTTCAACCATGTTTCCAGTTCCACAGACTTCACTCGAGAAGGTGAACTCCAAAATAATTCATCAAATCATAATTAACCCTCAGTGTACACACCTTCGTAGCAAATCATCAAGTGCATATGGGGCTGACTTGTCCCCGCGCTATTTTCATCAAGGAATATCTAAATAACCATGTACTCTTATGGAAATGGTTTAGATGTTTTTTGTAGTAAACTGATTGAACTTAAAGGTCGAAAGTGATATTTGGGAAAACCCAAATTCCTTCCTTCTGAAAAACGGTGTTTCAGCGGATTCTGGGCTTTCTCAGAAGGGGAAGAAGGTTTTCCCCTAGATTCTAGAACCAGCTGTTTCCTTGTACAATTAACATTTTGATTAAAACAGATCATCCATTTATGTCCTGATTTTTATATTACGAGGAGAAAATGTAGCAGAAATTCAGCCTGAGTACAGGTATTGATTAACCCTCAGACTGCAAACATGGGTTAGCGTGACTCGGTAAATATTTGAAACATGCGGAATTTGAAAATATGGTACGTTTCAACGTAGACATCTTTAAAAAGAGAAGGTTAAGTGTGAATTGATGAATTAGTACCACCTTTCAAACAAGTGAAAAATTGTGAATCCAAGTTGAATGTTTTGTGTCAAAATATAGATCAATTTGAGGTGTGCAGTCTGAGGGTTAAGAGTTTTTGACACCCGGGGCTGTAGGATCATTTCAGGCCTCTCGAGATGAGGAACGAGAAGAGGGCATGACCATCGTGGGTATTGAATTCTACAATAGTATTCAATATACAAGGTGTCCCATTTTAATTTTTATATCGGAATAACTAAAAAACAAGGAGTTTTGGAGGAAAATATTTCGAACAAAAGTTGTGAGATTCCGAAGGGGACATCTGATGGTGACCTTGACTTTGGCCTCGGATCTCAACTTCAAGGTCATTCAGAGGCCAACTTTTGTTTCTTGAATAAAATCCCGTATTTTTGACTGCAGATTCAGATTTGACGTTGAAAAACAAGAACCTTTTGTCTGAACCATTTTTCCGAATTTCGCACAGATGGCGCTCTAATCGATAAAAAATGAGTTTTATTAAACACTCGTATTGCTTTCCGTGTAAAACGGCATTTAACTCTCCAGTGTTTTTTTTTCAGCTTCTGAGGATTACCGACGCCATAAGAGTTACCCAATGTGCACCACGAGGAGGTTGAGCGATCGGATTCAGCACATCTATGTGGCCCTGAAAAGGGCCGATTGTCTGGACTGTAGAGGTGTGTAATTTCTCACGACAAACGCTCTGCAATATGTATGGAAATTCACCGTATCAAATGTTAGATATTTGCACCGTTGACCTGTTGGCATAACGTCATTCGTCTCTGAAAATGTGGTCCTAACGACAAAAGCACATGACGTGAAATTGTTCGGCAGACAGTTCGTATTCGGCGTTTCATGTTATCTCTGGTCGTTGGTGGTCTTTCATAAACTACATCTTTGATGAAACCTCATAAGTAAAAATCCAGAGGGGTGAGATCCGGAGACCTAGCCGGCCAGGCAATGTATCCACCGCGACCAATCCATCTGTGTGGGTAAGATGTGTTTAAGAGATTTATGATAATTGCAGCGTTATCAGGTGGTGCCCCATCATGTTGAAACCACATCCTGTTCCGTGTGTAGAGATCAACGTCCTCCAACATCCTTGGTAATTCGTCCCGAATCAATTGCAGATGATTTTCCTTCCTAACAGTATGTTGGAAGAAATAAGGACCAATGATTTGACCATTCAAAATCCCACACCACACATTCAGAGTCCAGCGATGTTGATTGTCAACTTGTCGATGCCATCTGGGATTTTCAATTCACCAATAATGACAATTATGTCTGTTCATAACACCGTTACTGCGGAACGTTGCCTCATCACTAAACATCACGTAATTGAAAAAACCAGGCGGTTGCTCCGAGGCCCATTGACCGAATTCAACCCTACGTCTAAGATCATCTTTACTCAATGCTTGCACCAATGTAATGTGATAAGGATGATATTTACCAGATCTTAGTATGCGGTGTGCCGTTGATCTTGGGATACCTCATTGGTGCTGGATTTCTCTGGTACTAACGTGAGGATTCAGGTGCACCATTCCTAAAACGGCTACTGAGCGTGCATCCATACGATCTCCATTATAACGCCTTCTGACCCGTGGGATATTCATTCTTCTAACTCGTCTTTCTATTGAGCGTATCGCCTGAAGTGAAGGCTGGCGTCTATTTGGATACCTCTCTCCATACAATTTTAATGCTGCAGCGTAATTACGTCGACATTCCCCTAGTGTCAGGAGAATATCAAGTATTTCACCCCAAAGATGATCCATGGTATTGAGACCTTCACAATACTGATCAAAGATCTTCTTCAAGTTTGAATCGTATATCGAAAAGAATTTGTGAATGAATGAAGGACATTGAACATTCCGTTTCACTTATGTTTGTAAACAATGCTCTAGTATGAACTTTCTTGTTCATGATAAACACAAGTATTGTTGTGTACTTGTGTTTGGCAACAATTCACAGTAACGGTACTACGACGAGACATAATTGTCAATATTGGTCGATGGAAAATCCCAGCTGGGTCTCCGAATCTTACCACTTCGGATTTTTACTTATGGGGTTTCATCAAATTTTCAGGGCCACAAAGATGTGCAAGATCCGATCGCTCAACCTCCTTGTGGTGCACATTGGGTAACTCTAATGGCGACGGTAATCCTCAGAAGCTGAAAAAAATACTGGAGAGTTAAATGTCGTTTCACACAGAAAGCAATACGAGTGTTTAATAAAACTCATTCCTTATCGATTAGAGCGCCATCTGTGCGAAATTCGGGAAAATGGTTCAGACAAAAGTTTCTTGTTTTTCAACGTCAAATCTGAATCTGCAGTCAAAAATACGGGATTTCATTCAAGAAACAAAAGTTGGCCTCTGAATGACCTTGAAGTTGAGATCCGAGGCCAAAGTCAAGGTCACATCAGATGTCCCCTTCGGAATCTCACAACTTTTGTTCGAACCATTTTCCTCCAAAACTCCTCGTTTTTGAGTTATTCCGATGTAAAAATTAAAATGGGACACCCTGTATAACACATACTTGAAACAATATATAGGAAATATGTAGAGAATATGTGGAAAAATGATTGACTGCAATTCAGGAATTCCTGTTCAGACCATCCACTTGTTTCCACAAACCGAACAATCCCAACATGAATCTATTGAAGACTATAAAATGAAAGAAAAACATTTATTGGATGAATGGTATTCATCCGCAATGATTTTCTCATCCTCAAACATGTCGTTGTAATCCAACGTGGAAGAATCCTGAGAAATTCTTTGTGACCACGGTCACCCATCCAAACTTCTACCGCTCCTGGGAATGCTGCACATTCATGATCACGTTCAGAAGTCGTTGACGCGCTGCTGCCAGTCCTTTGTTCTCGTTGGAGCACTGATTGGCGTTGTAGTGAATGAAAAATTATTGAAAATATATCCTGATCATGAATATACGGTACTTGGAACCACACACTGATTCATTCCCACTTTTACACTGAATCAAATGTTGGAAAGAATATCTTCATCACGAACAAGTTTTTTGTCGGGTGACGACGTCTATACTACTCAAAGTTTGACGAAATGTTCTCATGTGTTGTTATTGAATAGTGAATAACGTAACCTAATCACTTTGTTTATTCACATCACCTTACAAGATAGTCCAATAAAATGAAACCTGCATGATTCACTCGATACACGATATTAGGTATGATGTTATTTTCAATGTAAAATATGGAAATTCATTCTCGAATGAATGAAGAATTCTCATAAAATATTGATTTGATGGGATGGGTTTGATCATCTATTATGAAACCAACAACAACAAAGTTCATAAGAACCGCAACAGATGGCAGTACGATAATACGGGGAGCCATTATTAGCAACATATCGGGTCATTACAATTCTGCCGTAATTTCCTGGCATCAGAAATGAACGTGATGCCATTACTGGCCCTTCGATGGAGAACAATGTATCGAGTGTCATTGCAAATCCTGTAAAGGCCCAATACATATTCACCAATGCCAGCATTTCCCCAGCACTGCCAATGTTGGTCCTTCAAAGAACCTGATCACAGTGTTTGCTGGGAATCCATTACAAGGAGCACACAAGTTTTCTTCACCTCGACATTGAACACATCACACCTCACATCACTTCACATCCAATTCTATTCCACTGTAGTATATTGAACTTTTCCATACTAAATATGAACAAAAAGAATATAATTGGTTCAGTTGTGTTTCACACCCTATATTATCATCCATTGTTTAGTGGTTTCTAAGACTTTATCATCTACTTTCTTCTGTCCCAATTTTCATTGCACATGTCTGCTTTTCTGTCTGCTCTCAAGTTCATGTTCTTCTCATAAATATGTCCTATCTGTCATCTTGATTTTCATTAGAATTAAAATCAATTATTTTTAATGTTGTGTTTTTTCACATTGTCTATTTTTTTTTAATGAAACCACATCCCAGATAACATGTAGGCTTGTCATAACCCTGTCACACTTGTCATTCGATTGTTTTTGGCTTGTTATTGTCAACCTTGTCAGTGTAAGGTTGCTACAGCCCTGCTGCAAGGGTTTTGTAAGCTTGTACCCTTGTCGTGTGTCAACTAGGAGGCTTATATCAACCTTGTCACAAGTTTGCCTGACAACATTGCAGCAAGGTTAAATTGCTATCTGGGATCATTCTATGAATCTGGATCAATAAAAAGCACCGGGATATGGCGAAATTTCAATTATAATCAGTGCTACATCTTGCAGCGATTGGAACAGTAGAAGCCTTCTTTGTACATGAAATTTAGCTCATATCCAGGATCTTTCAGTATCGAATCATGGATGTCATTGTAAACTAATTCATAATACATAGTACTAAATAGTGTTGCACGTTGTAGCGTTATTCCATTGAATTTCACTGCACCGATTACAATATAACTCTTCGACAACACTATCACTGCACCGTCATGTCACTAGATTCCACTATAATACTTCACATCACATCTGGTTAGTAACACATTTTTTCACTGTAACTCGAGAACACTACCACTACACCATTATTCCATTACATTGCACTACCATACAAGTACAACGCGTCACACTATATTCACACCATAATATAAATTTTCTCCACCATACCGTCATATCATTGGATTGCAATGCACCACTTCATACTACATTCACACGAGAGCACACCTTCTTTTATTGCACCATAATTTCATGACAGTGTACAGCAACCTGCACTGAGGAAAAAGTTGGAAAATTGTATTGAGTCAATAATGTATTGCCTTCAATACTGCCAAGAAGATATGTTCTTGATTCAAGTACATTTTCATTTAAATCCGAAATCATTCGCCTCAATTGAGAGAATATTTGTTGATTTCAAAAGAAAATGTACTTGAATCAAGAAAATATCTTCCCACACAGCAAGAATGTTCTTGCAGACGAAGCATTCGAAAAGGTATCTTATATATTATTCCGAAAGATGTCGTATGCAACACAAAAGGAATAATTTGAGGACTCCGTTATTTTTGAAGAACAACGGAATTTTCAAATTGTTCTCATTGTGCTGCATTAGACATCTTTTACAATACTATATGATATCTTTCACAATACTATATGATATCTTTCACAATACTATATGATATCTTTTCGAATGCTTATCGCAAGATATCTTTTAGAACTCTCCATGCTATGTGGATTCTTGGCAGTATTCAAGACAATACATTCATTTGATATAATTTTTCCCTCAGTGTGTGATACTAACTGAACTGAAACACACATATTCCCACTTCATATTTCGTCAGTAGTATTTTTTTTATATCACAATGTGAAATTCAATATGCACATATTCATTCGTCAGCTAAAGCATTTGAAGCATGCTTGGGTTGTGTGCCCACTGAACATAATGTTGCCAAACCTTTCTGGAACATCCCAGAGACTGCTCATTTCGGTTCATGTTCATGTTTCAGAAACGTTTCAGAGATGTTATATTGAAACGTTTCAGCTGAAATTTTACAATGCTAGGACATTGATAGTCTCTAGGACGTTTCAGAAACGTTCCGCAGCATTTTGTCCAGTGGGTGGGTGAATATGAAGGGTCTCAAGTGGAGGATTCCCATACTGCAAACTCTTGAGTAAAAATGTTTGAACAGGCCAATTTAGTTTGAAACAACTCATTATGAATCCTGAAAGATGCTTTTTCAACACACTCCCCCGCTCCCCTCTCAACGTAGTCATGGGGAAATCAGTTTGAGCCTGTAACGGTATCAAATACCGACACAACGAATAGATTAGGAATGAGAATAGTTAAAAGAATGAGAAAGACAAGAAGACAATTAACAATGGAATCAAAAGAGAACAAAGGGTTGGAAAATGCAACGGGAAGAAATTCAAGAGATGAGAGAGAAGAAAAGAGTACAGGTAACGATCAGTGATGCCAGCATTTGGTCGACCGAGTCGATTTACCCTCTGACCATTTCTCGTCCCCGCCATTCCAGCCGGGTGTACGCACACATTGAAACCCGTATTCATGTGATTCGGAACCGGTCAGTTCACTTCGAGTCGACTCGGACAATCGAGAGAGAACCAACTATCCGTCGGTCTTTGTCTTCTCAATATGTTTTACGATCGGCTAACTCCGTGCAAGATCGGAAAAAGTTTAAAGCACATGCGGTCGACTTACCGAAAAGTTTCACCGCTTTTCCTCCTCCAAGCGACAATTTTATTGTAATCAGTATCGAACTGACTTACCCGGCACCCCGGGCAATTCTCGGCCAGGGCCCTTCGATATTTTTTTCGTTTTTTTTTCAATTATTATTTATTTTTCATGAATTTTATGAAATTATTGGTTATTCTTATAACTGATATGAAGCTTTCAAGAACTCCTGTATGTATTGCATAAAAATTTTCTAATAGTTACGCATTTCTAATCATTATTTTAAATCTTGATGATTTTGCAATGAATTTCATTGAAATTGTCAATCAATCGATGGTTGAAAAATTCTAAGATAGTTTGGGGATCTATGATAAATGTCCTGCGGTGAATTCCATAATGTTCCCTGATGAATTAATTTCCACAGATCACTATGATATTTCAATGAGGATAATCAAATCAACATCGATTATCAGATGTTGATCAACATCAAAATAATAAGACTGAATATTCAATCGATTGAGTGCAAATTATTTTCAATGGACTGAATAATTAGATTTGAGCGTTGAAATTGATATTCCTTCATTTCACGCACTATCAGTCTCTTTCCTTCGCTGCATTACTTCATAGACGTAGTATGTGGATCGAAATATCACAAGACCCCATAGCCCAGCGGCAAAAGACATGGTTCTTGCGAAAGAACGGTCGGGTTCGATTCTGTGTGAAAGACATTTCATTTTTTTTTGTCATCTCTCTGGTGAATAATTAAATTTCACATCCGATTATTATTTTTTATGTCATTACATCGTCATGTTATCAATAATCCTGATCTTTCAGAATGCACTTGCGGATTTGACCAAGTACAGGTTCGAGTCGATTGGAAATTTCCCAAATATTCGTGTCCATGAGATATACACAGTAAAAAATTTTTCGTCAAATTCAACACACAAGCGAATGTTAACCATTTTTCTTCACACTCAACGTGTGTTGATTCCAGAGTGACACTCACAAAGTGTTAATTTGAACTCGAATGACATTTCAATGTGTTGAAAATGAATCGATCGAACAGCATTTGATCAGTGTGTTAAATGAACACACAAAAGTGTTAAATATTCAACACTTGAATTTTGACACGTAGTTAAATATTCAACACTTGAATTTTGGCACGTACTCCTGTTTTACACAATGACGGAATTTTTTTCACTGTGTAGATTGATCGATGCAGAATCTTCTGAAATGAGAAATCAATAGCACTTCAGAGGAACGTTTTTGAAAAAGTTTACTTGCAATTCCTGTGACAAATTGATGAAAAAATTTCAAAAATTTGTGTCCATCGAATAAAGACCGATCGATTCGAAATCTAATGGAATGAAAAATTAAATCACTTCGGAGAAACGTTTTCGAAACAGTTCACTTGCAAATTCCATCAAACCCTCTGACGAATTGATAGAAAAATTTCGAAACTTTGTCTCCGTGGAATATAGACCGATCGATTCGAAATCTTCTGAAAAGGAAAACAATGAATATCACTTCGAAGGAACGTTTTTGAAAGAGTGGACTTGCAAATCCATCAATTCCTGTGACAAATTGATGGAAAAAATTTCAGAAACTTGTGTCCATCGAATGAAGAGCGATCGATTCGCAATATACTGAAATGAAAAATGAAATCACTTCGGAGGAATGTTTTTTAAAAAAGTATACTTGCAAATTCCATCAAACCCTTTGACGAATTGATAAAAAAATTTCGAAACTTTGTCTCCGTGGAATATAGACCGATCGATTCTGAATTTCCCCACTTGATTTCAATGGATCCTAAGGAGTATGACAAATATCATGAAGGATGGAATATTTGATGATATATTTCCGAGTATGAAGACAAGTATCTAGATTATAAGTGTTATAAGTACAAGTATCCATTTATGATGGAGGTGTTTGTTTTGGGGTAGATGGTACTGGCAACCAGTAATATATCAATATGATAACAGCAAGGAAAAAAAGTTAGTTCCTATTATAATATAAGATTATTACAATTACTATCTTCAGTTGCTTGAAATAAGAAAAGAATAATATGGAATCGGAAAAAAAAGATATTCCTCAGGACATGAACCCGCCCAAATAACACACGAAGAATTCTTTTTCAAGAGCGAGAATAGAACTCTTCAAGAACTAATGAATTCATATAGAGCTCTGGAGGAGTTCAATCTGTCGGACATTAACAAGTTCTTTGGGCGTACTCAAACAATACTTCCGATATTCTCAAAGAGCTTGTTAATGTCCGACAGATTGAACACCTCCAGAGGACCGATTGATCCGAAATCTTCTGAAATGAAAGATGAACAGCACTTCAGAGGAACGTTTTCAAGGAATGCGTTTGCAAATTTTGTACTCCTCTCCGCATCACCCAGGAGGTAAAGTACAAGCGAATGCGTTTTTTCTTCAACCCTGAGAAGAAGAATAGCTCAATTCCAGCCAGTAATACGAATCCATCGATTTTTATTTCAGATCGAAACGATACCTCAACTAAGAAAGAAGAAGTTGTAAACTGCATATCTTACAGAATCCCTATTTGGACGATTTTTAAAATAGTTTGAGCTACCAGAATTTGAGTCGATTTTATAACAGTGCATGTGAGATATGCCATAGCTCATGGATACCGTACTCTCCTGCTGTGAAATCAACTGGGATTGTGATAGCTCGGACTATTTTTCGAAATCATTCAAATTTAGACTTCATAAGGTGTACATCTCACAACTTCCTTCCCTGGGTGTAGCGTATCGAAATCAGAATGGGGTTCAATAGAATCGATGTGTTTGACATCAGATCTATATTATAATGACATTCGCTTTCTGGTTGGAGTCTAGAGCCAATATAAATGATGTATCCCGCATCACAATTTTGGATCAGCCTTCTGGATCTTTCTGCAAGATATCTTGAAGAATTTGAAGGGAAGTCTCTTAAAACACCGAAAGGTAGCTTCGAAGTCTTGATGTGAGATTCCTCATGGTTTTCTAAATGTATCTTTTAGAATTCCTGAAAACATCTCCCATAAGATATTTCCGAGTTATTTTCAGGTGCGCCATAAGACATGTTCCAGAATTCCGAGAAATCTTCCAGAATGTTCTTGTAGAGTTCCCCAGAATTGTGATGTAGGAACTCATTATGATTTCTCCGTTCTACCTTTTTCTCAGGGTGAACGTGATATCCCCAGTAGGCCTATTCCACGATACTTTCTCTTTGGCAATGAAAATTGCTGTTCACATCCCGAGTCGCGTGGTCCTTGTTGCTCGATCATGATGCCTGAAACACTACAAAACAGTAAGTGCAGTAATGAATAGACTGCCTGACTCTCGCCCGACAGCCTAGGGAGCGGGGAGGAAGATGCTATACGGACGGAGGAAGGAGCCTCACTAACAAAATGGGATTGAAAAGTCGTCCTCTTCTAAAATATTCCCAAAATATTATCGTTGAATTCATTTTGATGAAGGACATAATGAAAAATTAGGAATGTTGCGATACAAGAATCAGAAGGGGAATCAGAAATACTACCTCATCAACTATGGTGTGTGTGTATATATATATATATATGTGTGTGTGTGTGTGTGTGTGATGTGCCACTGTACCGTTTGTGTTTCGTAATGTATAACGGAGATTATCCACAAATTGGGAGAAGAAGCAAGATACATTTCGGGGATGTTTTCTGAACGTTCAGAAATCCTCCCCTACGATCTATAAAGATTCAATAAACGCTCCAGTGGCACGTTGTGCTGTTTGGGTGTTCGATGATCAAGTTTACATGTGCAATATCGACGTCCTCGATATCGCAATGAAACTGATTCGTCGATATGAAATTATGGAATCCGAAACCTATCAAAAATGTCCTAGATGAATAATCGAAAACTAACAGAGATGCACAATCTAAGATTAATACGCCGTGGTTCGTCAGTCCCACAGTATTCAGAGACTCCTAAACAGTCGGAAAACCTTCCTTCCCTACGTCCCATAGACCTCCTACCAACGTCCCAGTGGCATGCTGTACTGTCTGGGTGATCGATGATCAAGTTTACATGTGCAATATCGACGTCCTCGATATTACAATGAAACTGACTCGTCGATATGAAATTATGGGATCCGAAACCTATCATAAATTTCCTAGATGAATGATCGAAAACTAAGAGAGATGCACAATCTAAGATTAGGACCCCGTGGTTCGTCATCTCCACAGTATTTTGAGACTCCAAACCCTCTTAGAATATGTACGTGGATCAATCAATCAACTTTTATAGAAAAAATAATCCAAAGATGATGAAATGTGGAATGCATCCAAAGGAACCTCAATGTAGAAAATGTGAGCTTGAAAATGAAATCGTAAAAATACTCATCCGAATTGAATGGAAAATACTACATTACCCTGCGTACAGATGTAATCCACTTGGCTTTTCCGATGATTTTGAACCCCCGTCCAAATACTTATAATTCATCACAACCAAGTGACCTCCATCAATGGGCATGGTACGAGCATTTTCTTTCCTACTTTTCAATAATTATTTGATGACACAACTGGAATTTAATGTTTCAGGACTCAATTTATTCCTCTTTCTAGTTTTAATATCGGAATCATGGAGAACGCCCCTTCTGCCGCGGCCATAGAATGAGGAAGAGTCCTAACTGCAGAGGAAAGTGTTCGGAGGTTCGGAAATCGTATATCTCCTTCACTTGTACAAAGAGAACTAATTCTAATCCATGTTTGATCAAAATCAGGCTTCGATAAATCACGTCTCAATGTGAGATCCAAAAAGTCCATAGAATTCCATCCTTCCCTCAGAGAATTTTCATCGAAACCACCCAATTTCCGACTAGCGTAAATAATCATCGATGCAGTTTTTTGTCGATCCGGTTCGAATAAAGCAATTTCCGTTTTCAATGCAGTGAGAGAATACAAAAAGGGATCATCATGTGTAGGAAGTCGTTTCAAAATTTCTGTAGAAGCAGTGATGTGAAATTTCAAACAATTTTGGCGTACTTCATTCACTTTTGAAATATTTTCAGGGTCAAGATTTTCCAAATATTCTCCGCATTCACTGCCTACGTCGATATCTTCCAAAGCTAATTGGTTCGCGGGTAAAGAAAAATTCACAGACTTGATCAAGTCCAAGTGATTGAGTAGCGCGGGTTTTAGAAATTTTTTCAAAAAAAACACTAACAAATCAAGTGAGCGTGGTTGCAACAAATGTACCATTGTTTGTTCTCTCTGAAAGGATGCATCATATTCATTGAGTTGATCCAGAGTATTCAATAGAAATAGAAAGTACGCTTGTACCGCAGGATCCTCCAAAAGATTCAATAATTTTTCAGCAGGTTGACAACGATCAGAATCCACCTGTTCAAATAAAAAGTTTTCCAAAGTAGTCCAATTCTCTAAGATTCTCACAATGCATTGATGACGGGTTAACCAACGAGTTTTCGCGGATTTTGAGATCTGTAGATCACTTTCTTGAAAACTATCCTGAAAATCTTTAAATATCGCAGTTCTCTTGGGACTAACATTGATGAAAGTAGCCAAACCTGCAATCAGTTGCTCGCACTCTGGTGGGATCATGGCACAAGCAGCACTTGCTGCCAAAGCGGAAGAATTACAAACACATGGAAACATCAGAACCTGTGGATTTTGTTCCATCAATTTCGTTTTGAAAGAAGATTTATTCCCCATCATGACAGACGCGTTGTCAGTACCTAATGCAACAATATTGCTAATCGGAATCTGATTTTTCAACAATGTCTTTCTAAAACTTTCAAACAATTTCGAAGCGGAGCAATCAGCAGCGTCTAAATGAATCATTTGCAATGACTCACATCTGACTTCTAACGTATTTGGTTTGATACAACGAGCCATGAATGTCATCCATTTATCATTCGTTATATCTGACGTTTCGTCTTCGTGAACTGCAAATTTTGTGTGGCGTAAAACATCCGATAATCGGTTTGTTTCTTGAACGCAAATAACCCTATTCACAATATTTGTCAATTTTGTACGACTCATCGTCATTTTTTTAAGCACTTCCGGTTCCTTCCCTATATCTTGCATAAGGAGTGAGAGGTCCTTCGCATGACTATAAGGAATACTTTTTTCTGTGAAAATTGTCGCAAAACGAATTTCTGCTATTTGAACTTTTGTTTTGAGATCTGGAGGCTCATCATCCGAATCTGAACTCTCTAATCCAATTGTTTGCTGGCATTGTGGAGAAGCAGAAAACGAGGCAGCATCCAATTGGGGATTTGGATCTTGAGAACATCCCCAACGATCATCATTCAAAGGAGAGGATTCAACGGGATTTTCCAATCTATCGTTAGCTTTTCGCAAAAACCTATCTGAATTTTCGACTGAAATTTCATCAACAAAAGAATAAACATCTGATCCGCGACTATTATTATTGATATCCCTAACAGAAGGAGAAACAGATCCTTGGAAAAGATCTGAATTCTCATACCCCTCACAAACGGCGTTCCATTGATCAACGGTATCATTAATTGAAAAGTCATCACGGCATGGAGGAACAGCATTGGCCCCATCTACAACGATCCTATCACCAAAAGACTGAGGAATGGAATTGACACATTGCCCTCCTGGTGATATCCCATCAAGAGATGGAACATCCGAAACTATGGATCTGACATTTTCGAAAGTTTTAGAGAAAGAAGGCGAAGAATCTACATTACCTCGGTCGAAATGGAACAACTTGCTCTGTTGCAAATGATGTTGGCTCTTGAGATGGGCTCTGATTCTTGCAGGGCCATCACACCAAACACTCTTCTGGCATATCTCACAAAAAAATTTCGAGCTATCACTCGGATCTTCACGAACCCACATTTTCCACTCAGGGTCTTTGAGCAACCAATTTTGCGAAAAATGTGGAGTGCTTTTT
This sequence comes from Gonatopus flavifemur, assembly GCA_018340375.1. Taxonomy (NCBI): domain Eukaryota; kingdom Metazoa; phylum Arthropoda; class Insecta; order Hymenoptera; family Dryinidae; genus Gonatopus; species Gonatopus flavifemur. Next base: position 1,702,033 of record JAFFJZ010000049.1, on the reverse strand, counting down.
TTTCTCAACAAGTACAAAATCACTGCCCTCCATTCTGAACAAACTAAATACTTTCAAATACAAAACTGTGAACAGTAAGATCAGACACAGAATTCATCCGAATACTATTGAATTCAACACTTCAAACCTTTTGCAATTATTTTATAACTCAAAATCCGATTTAAAACTATGGGTAATCGAAAAGACGTCCATCTCGGTCCTTATCACATATGCAATAGATGAGAGAAAACAAAAACATAAACAGTTGGTGTCGCGCAATGTTTTGTTTTGATAAATACGTTGGCGATTCGAAAATTCCATCCTTTGGTACAATACAGTGCATAGACACAATGTCGCAATAAATGCTTTTTTAGCTATGGATCAATACAATTTGTAAATCAATGTAATTTTCATACGGAGATTCCAATAATGATTTTGCATCAAGGAAGAGAAACATTACGAAAATTACGACATTTTCCAATCGCTAAATTGACAGAGTAAGTGGAAATATCCCTCTCCTTGGCAGACAGCGTAGAAGAAATATATCACAGTTTGCAGTATAAACATGCGGTCTTGAGTATAATCGAATTTCCATATTCATGACTGTTTTTCGTTTCTCTCATTGCAGATGTGATAAGGAACGCAGCGATTGGATTTTCAATTACATGCAGTTTCGAATCATTATTCCAGATTTTGGATTATAAAAATTGGGAAGAATTTCAAGGATTGAATTCAATGTATTCTAATGAATTCTATCTTCTATCTCATTGTTTATATTTTTACATTCAGAAATATCTATTTTGTTCAGGATGAGGGGTGACTTTTTCTCTCAGTGTAGATATCATTTCGATGTGAAATCCAAATTGTTGGATTCATATTTCTGACTGGGATTAGGCAATCCTCCCTCTAAGGGTTGAAAAAACGCATTCGCTCTCAATTCACCTCCTGGTTGATGCACAGAGGAGTACAAAATTTGCAAGTGCACTGTTTCAAAATGTACCTCAAAAGTACTGTTTATTTTTAATTCCAGAAGATTTCAAATTGATTGGCCTATATGCCACGGAAACAAATTTTTTCATCAATTTGTCACAGGATTAGTTGGAATTCGCAATTGAACTTCTTCAAAAACATTTCTCTAAAACGCTATCCATTTTTCATTACAGCACGGAGAGAAATGGATTGTGCAAATCGCATTGTAGAACTTTAGATACAAACTGTTAATATCTGTATGTTTGGGGATATTAACTTTTTCTTTAGTACTGAAATACGAGATTCTCACGGTTAAACTGTATGTTATTATAGGAAGAATATACTTCCCATAAAAATCCGTATTTTAATCATAAGAATCTCTGTTACTTGCAAAGACGGAATGAAAATTTCAAGAACAGTATTATATGGACCAACAGAATGTATAGTTATCATTGAAATCCGTATTTCGATCATAAGAATCACTGTTCCTTGCAGCTATGAAATCGAGATTACAACAATAGTATTATACGGACCAACAAAATACATAGTTATGATGAACAACAATCTTTTATTATATTCATCATCATAATCTCCCTTCTTGATGGAAGTCGAGTACAAACTATAAGAATCATGAGATGTGGACATTTTGAAGACTTGACGTGCTCTAAGTAAGGCTATGATTTTCATTCAAATTTTTAAGCAAGCCACGATAGCCGAGCGGCTGAGATGACCGACTTGAACGCTACCAACCCGCCCGGATAACACACGGAGAATCCTTTTTCAAGAGCAAGAATAGAACTCTTCAAGAATTCTTTTGGAACTAGTGAATTCATATAGAGCTCTGGAGGTGTTCAATCTGTCGGAAATTAACAAGCTCTTTGAGAATATCGGAAGTATTGTTTGAGTACGCCCAAAGAACTTGTTAATGTCCGACAGATTGAACTCCTCCAGAGCTCTATATGAATTCATTAGTTCTTGAAGAGTTCTATTCTCGCTCTTGGAAAAGAATTCTTCGTGTGTTATCTGGGCGGGTTCATGTCTTGAGGAATATCTTTTTTTTCCGATTTCATATTATTCTTCTCTTATTTCGAGCAACTGAAGATAGTAATTGTAATCATCTTATATCATAATAGGAACTAACTGTTTTTCCTTGCTGTTATCATATTGATATATTACTGGTTGACAGTACCATCTACCCCAAAACAAACACCTTCATCATGAATGGATACTTGTACTTATAACACTTATAATCTAGATACTTGTCCTCATACTCGAAAATATATTATCAAATATTCCAGCCTCCATGATATTTGTCATACTCCTCAGGATCCATTGCTCTCCGTGAGGAACTTCAGAATCGATCGGTCTTTATTCGATGGACACAAGTTTCCGAAATTTTTTCCATCAATTTGTCACAGGAATTGATGGAATTTGCAAGTACACTCTTTTAAAAACATTCCTTCGAAGTGATTTAATTTTTCATTCCAGTAGATTGCGAATCGATCGGTCTTTATTCGATGGACACAAGTTTCCGAAATTTTTTCCATCAATTTGTCACAGGAATTGATGGAATTCGCAAGTACACTCTTTTGAAAACGTTCCTTCGAAATGATATTCATTGTTTTTCTTCCCAGAAGATTCCGAATCGATCGGTCTATATTCCACGGAGACAAAGTTTCGAAATTTTTTTATCAATTTGTCAAAGGGTTTGATGGAATTTGCAAGTAAAATTTTTCAAAAACGTTCCTCTGAAGTGCTATTGATTTCTCATTTCAGAAGATTCTGCATCGATCGGTCTACACAGTAAAAAAAATTCATTCGTTGTGTAAAAAAGGAGTACGTGTCAAAATTCAAGTGTTGAATATTTAACACTTTTGTGTGTTCATTTAACACACTGATCAAATGCTGTTCGATCAATTCATTTTCAACACATTAAAATGTTATTCGAGTTCAAATTAACACTTCGTGAGTTCAACACACGTTGAGTGTGAAGAAATATGGTTAACATTCGCTTGTGTGTTGAATTTGACGAAAAATTTTTTACTGTGTATATCCCATGGACACGAATATTTGGGAAATTTCTAATCGACTCGAACCTGTACTTGGTCGAATCCGCAAGGGCATTCTCAAGGATTAGGATTATTGATAACATGACGATGTAATGACATAAAAAATAATAATCGGATGTGGAATTTAATTATTCACCAGAGAGATGACAGAAAAAAATGAAGTGTCTCCACACAGAATCGAACCCGACCGTTCTTTCGCAAGAACCATGTCTTTTGCCACCAAGCTATGGGGTCTTGTGATATTTCGATCCACATACTACGTCTATGGAGTAATGCAGCGAAGGAAAGAGACTGATAATGCGTGAAATGAAGAAATATCAATTTGAACGCTCAAATCTAATTATTCAGTCCATTGAAAATAATTTGCACTCAATCAATTGAATATTCAGTCTTATTATTTTGATGTTGATCAACATCTGATAATCGATGTTGATTTGATTATCCTCATTGGAATATCATAGTGATCCCTGAAAATTAATTGATCAGAGAAAATTATGGAATTCACCGCAGGACATTTATCATGGACCCACAAACTATCTTAGAATTTTTCAACCATCGATTGATTGACAATTCTAATGAAATTCATTGCACAATCATCAAGATTTGAAATAATGATTAGAAATGCGTAACTATTAGAGAATTTTTATACAATACATACAGGAGTTCTTGAAAGCTTCATATCAGTCATTAGAATAACCAATAATTTTATAAAATTCATGAAAAATAAATAATAATTGAAAAAAAAACGAAAAAAATATCGAAGGGCCCTGGCCGAGAATTGCCCGGGGTGCCGGGTAAGTCAGTTCGATACTGATTACAATAAAATTGTCGCTTGGAGGAGAAAAAGCGGTGAAACTTTTCGGTAAGTCGATCGCGTGGGCTTCAAACTTTTTCCGATCTTGCACGGAGTTAGCCGATCGTAAAACATATTGAGAAGACAAAGACCGACGGATAGTTGGTTCTCTCTCGATTGTCCGAGTCAACTCGAAGTGAACCGACCGGTTCCGAATCACCTGAATACGAGTTTCAATGTGTGCGTACACCCGGCTGGAATGGTGGGGACGAGAAATGGTCAGACGGAGAGGGTAAATCGACTTGGTCGACCAAATGCTGGCATCACTGGTAACGATATACATATATACACATAAGCAAACGAATAGAGCGAGATAACGAACAAAAGACGCATGAATATAAACAAAGAAATCATAACACGGAACTGTGTATGATCCATAGGATAGGTTATACAATCATGAAATCGAAAGACAAGTTATATATGTATGTATTGGGTTGGCAACTAAGTCATCGCGGATTTTTGTTAGAAAGACACCTTTTTCATGGAATTCAACAACTTTATTCTGTAATCTATCGTCCATTTTGATCAATGACCTTTTGCCATCTTTCAGGCAGCATCATAATCCCACGTTCATGAAACTTCTGGTTTTTTAGCAAAACACTCAATCAGGGACGATTTAACATCATCATCATTACTGAACTTTTTACCATTCAAGGAGTTTTGGAAAGATCGAAACAAAAAGTTGATGGAATACAACACCTCTCCGATTTGTCAATTCGGGCCGCTTTTCCATATATATATATATATATATATGTCTCTCTGTCAGATTTGTATGAAATCATTGGAATTCGTTTGTCGTTAATTGTTAGTTTTTCCATGCGGTTATTAGACTTCGTTTCTTGTGTTGAGTGTGCGTTGATTCCGTAACCCACCACCGACCGAACAACACCGAATATTGTAATATAAGAGATGACTCGATATAAAAAATAATTAACTAATGATGCTTACTTCATACTCATTTTATTATTTATTAATCTGTGCATATACACCACGCTATCTTTCTTTGGGAATATCACTCGTCGCCTCTCTCCTGCAAAGGAAAATAAAAGAGAATGCTTAATTTACCAGCGATTCCTAGATATCGCACCACCAAACTAACGACGACGAAATATTTGTCTTGTCGTGGACATGAAACTCCTTACGCGATTGTAAGAAGGAACTTTCCTCGAGTTCAAGAAATATTCCAGCACAACGTTGACTCGGATTTTTCACTCCTTCGTTCCACGCCATTATGGGCTGATGGAGTTACAATCTGAATGATCGTTTTCTTTATATTCTCAAGACTGAATTTCTCTATCAGAAATCCAGAGACCTTTCGAAGTAATCGCTTCTTGATCCGTGTCTCGCGAAGAGGAGAGTACGAATCAAGATTTGAATATCTGTTGGCCCGTATATATGTGATTTTAAATCCCCACTTTTCCCTTAATGCATCGCACGCGACCGGATGTTGCGGTACTTCACCTGTGTTATGATTTTCGGTCATCACACCGATACATATATACACATATATAACTTGTCTTTCGATTTCTTGATTGTATAACCTATCCTATCGATCATACACAGTTCCGTGTTATGATTTCTCTGTTTATATTCATGCGTCTTTTGTTCGTTATCTCGCTCTATTCGTTTGCTTATATGTATATATGTATATCGTTACCTGCACTCTTTTCTCCTCTCCCATCTTTTGAATTTCTTCCCGTTGCATTTTTCGAACCTTTGTTCTCTTTTAATTCCATTGTTAATTTCCTTCTTGTCTTTCTTATTCTTCTAACTATTTTTATTCTTCGTCTATTTGTTGTGTCGGTATTTGATACCGTTACAACTGCCCCCCTAAACTGTTGGATGAAATCGTAGACTTTTATTCGACAGTTTACCATGGACCCCTCGTACCATTTTCCCTTTTTTTTTGCTTTTTTTCTTACCCTTTCCAAATTTCCATTAGTTTCTCCCATAATTTATCGATCGACACCTCTGGGTTGACCCATGCCTCCTCAATATCGATATCAGTATCGTCGATCGCAGAGCTCGCATTCCTTATTTTTACGTCCTCTCTATCTATCCGCACCATTTCATTCCTTGCGAAACACCACCTTTCTCGTAGATGCAGGGTCAACGGCAACCTCTCTAACTCTACTCGTGGCACCCTCCATGTCCCGAGTGTGAAATTAGTCACCTTGTCCACCTATGATCATTTTCCGCCATAATATCATATAACCCTTTTACCCTTCCACTGTTTCCCTACTCCCATATAAAAGTTCGAAACGCTAAATCGTACACATTTACCTCGCCCTCTTCATCACTTTTCTTCTTCCTCTCTGTCTGCGCCACTTTGTTTCTTCTTTGTCTCCTCTTTCTCTCTTTTTTCCCAATTCTCCTTCTTTGTAACTCGTTTCCTATTTCCCATTTTTTTTCCTCCCATCAATTTTTCCCTCTTTATCTCCACTATTTCTGCTCCATCCTCTCCTGTTTGGAATCCCATATGTCGCACATCTAACCACTTCTCGGTTTGGGTTGCTTGATCGTGCTTATCCATGTTGAACCTCCCTGTTCGGAAATCGAATTTTGACTAACTGATACTTTTTTCTTGATTCGACTCATCACCTCTTCATTATGTTGTATTATTTGAAATTTGAACGTTAACTTATATCTGAGCCACCTTAATCCTATTCTGTAAATATTGTATACATCTATCCTTATGTTATCATAACTTATGTCTCTCTTTTTCGCAAGTATCCGAAACCTTGACCTTGTCAAGTTTCATTTTTAATACTTTCCTCTTAACTTATTTGTCCCTATATGACTACTATTAGGTTTTTGTTTTCTTTCATTTTATATCTTATGTATTTTTTTTTCCTTTCACTCTCTTTCTTTTTTTTTCCACTTGTCATCCCCCCTATTTATCCTATACGTTTTGAAGTTGTTCACATGAAACATTCCCCTTTCTTTCTTACTATCTATATCTTCTAAAATGTAAGTCCCTATTCCTATTCTCTTTTTCAGCCTATATGGTCCCTCGTATATCTCAAAGAACTCGGCTATTTTCTTTTCATATGCATCAGATGCATCATTCGCCTTCAATAGTACTATGCCCCCTTCCGCGAAATCTTCCATCACATGTCCCTTGTCGTACTTCTTTCTTTTTTTTCCTTTCCTCTCAATCCTCTCCTTGGTCAGATTTAATTTTGTTTCGTATGGGATTGGGTCTTTGTACCTTGGTTTGTGCCCTATGTATCTTCCCCATACTCGTTTCGGTGTCTGATTTAGTTGGAGCTCTATAGGCGTGAATTCCGTTGTTTCATGGGTTGTCTCGTTGATGCGATCCTGTATTATCTTAACATAATTCATCCACGATGTGTGTTTTTCGCCTACAAAAGTTCGAAAAAATCTACCTAATTCCCGGTTCACTTCTTCTACTATATTCCCCTGTGGGTGACGTATCTATGAATGAACTAATTGAATGTTCTCTTCTTTCAATTTTTGTTTCCATTTTTTCGCGATGAATTGTGTCCCGTGAACGCATTGTATCTTATCCGGCCAACCGTACGAGGGAATATAGTGTTCAAAGATTTTCCTTATAACTGTAACCGTATTTTGACTCCCCATTGGGTACAGAACTACGAATTTCGTGAACGCGTCTATAGTTACTAAGATGTGCTTCATCCCCGCTCTCGATGTGGGTAGTGGTCCAAAAAAATCTATCAAGAGAAGTTCACGGGGTTTCTGAGGTACTATATTTTGCATCGGTACATGGGAAGTTTTATTATCGATCTTAACCCTTTGACACAAGTCACACGTTGTCGTTAATTTTTTCACCCTATGTAACAACTTTGGGTGAGCAAAGTCTTCCTCTAATATCTTGTGACACCTCTTCGCACCTACATGAGCGTATATTACATGGCATTCCGTAATCAACCTATCTATGATTGATGTTGGTATCACAATTTTGTACGTCCCATCTCGGTGCTTTTTCCTCAGAATTTCCCTATCAATTATATATCGATATTCTCCTCCGATTCTCTGATCCTTGCTGTTTTCTACCTCTTTCATTATTTCTTGCGACTTTTTCTCTTCTTTTTGTATTCTGCCTATATTCATTAATGTTTTTATCATTCCACTCGATAATCTATTTTCTTCTATTACATTTATTATTAAAGGCTGTTTCCTATCCTCCGTTGATTGTTTTTCGTAATGTGGATTCCGACTTGATGTATCTGCCACCACGTTTCTTTTTCCCGGACAATGTGAAATTTCTATAATGTTGAAATTTTGTATATAGATATTCCACCTGGTCAACCTTTCACTCACAAACCTTGCTGTTTCGAGGAAAGTCAGTACGATACGTACGACCTGAACTTTTGTAGGGACCACACAATTGCGAGTAATTCTTCCTCTGTCGTGAAGTAACTCAGCTCCGGTCCCTTCAAAGTTCTGCTTGCAAACGTGATTACTTTCGTTTCATTCTCCACTTCTTGCGAAAGGGACCCTTCTATTGCGTAGTCACTCGCGTCCGCTTGAATTACATATACCCCGTCTCTGTGCGGTAAAAACAATGTCATATCATCACTGAATAGCTTTTTCACCCTGTCAAAAGCTGCTCGCTCACTTCCCCCCCAACTCCACTTATTGTTTTTTCTCAATACTCTTAACAGAGGCCTTGACTCATGTGCATGCTTGTCTGTGAATTTCGAGCAGAAATTTACTAGGCCCAAGAATCCTCGTAATTGTTTTATATTCTTTGGTCTTGGAAATTCATTTATTGCTCTAACTTTCTCGGGGTCGATTTTTAAACCCTCCCTTGACAAGATGTGTCCCAGGAATTTCACTTCTTTCTTGAAAAATCTACATTTTTTTAAATTTATTGCCATTTTGTGGCCATCCTTTCAAATAACGCTTCCAAATGTCGTCGATGTTCTTCCTCGTTCCGTGATATGATCAAGAGGTCGTCTACAAAATTCATCACAAACTCCATCCCTTCTAGCACCCTTCCCATCGCTCTTATTAACGCAGCACTGCTGGACTTCGTGCCAAAAGGAACCCTCAGAAACTCATAACAGTGGCCTTCGTTCATGAAAGCTGTATATTTACTTGAGTTTTCATGTAATGCAATTTGCCAGGAACTATTTGTTAGATCCACCGTGCTTAAAGTTTGACCACCATGACATTTCTGAAACACTTCCTCTAAGCTTATTGGACACTCTCTATCATCCTCCAACATTTCATTCAATTGCCTCGCATCCAAGCATATTCTAATTTCGCCTGTGGGTTTGACAACTGGTACTATGAGATTTATCCATGGACTCGTTGATTTTCGGATGATTCCTTCTTTCATCATCCTCCTAATTGCCTTCTTCACCCCCTCTCTCCGTGCCATTGGCACCGGATACGTTTTCTTGAAAAATGGAATTGCTCTTCTCGTTATTAGTTCGTGTTCGTGACTTGTAATTTTTCCTGTTCGTCTCTCGAAAATGTTATCATTTCTGCGTATTGTTTCGATCAATTTTTCTCGCGTCCTATCCTCTATTTCCTCGCACTCCTCTGCTTTCTCTTTCATCTCTTGTTCTGTTAATCGTATATCTTCGTTCTCCTTATCTTCCATCTCCCTTGCCCTTCGTCCTATTTTTTCTCTATCTCCCCCCCTTTTTTTATTTTCAAAATTTCCTTGCCCATATCCATTTTTGCTCGTAGCCCTCTCAACATTTCCACTCCTATTATACAGTCTTCTGTTAATTTCGGTATCACCAAAAATCCTTGGTCCATCCCTATACTTTTGAACCTCACCCCTAATATCACTTGTTTATTTATCCTAACGGTGTCCCCTCCCAACGCACCTCTCACTACTAAATTCGTCACTGGTACGATTGCACACTCCTTTAATACATCTTCATTCATTTTAAAAAATATTTCTGAAATACATGCTATTTGACTCCCCGTATCTATTCACGCTTCTTCTTCTATGTCTTCCAATCTTATATTTATTCTGGGACATGTTCCTACTGCCCTACCTACTCAATCCTCTTCCTTCAATGGGAAACCCCCTGGATTTTCAAAAATTTCATTTATATCTACGTGTTCTAACCTATCTGTACGACGGTTTCTTTGGCGTGTTATAAGTACATGAGATCCTACGCCTTGTTCCCTCTGGCCCGTCCTTCTTATTCGTTTTTTTCATTTCTCATGTTACTTTCATATTCAATACGTAAAAACAGCGAATTAGTTCGTTAATCCAGCGCATTGGTTCGTTGATACAGCGAATTTCTATTTAATCCACTTAGCGAAGACGGATTCATTCAGATAGCGAAATCTTTTTTCTCCGTGTAATGAACCAAAATTGCCCTCCTCGGACACAATACACTGTAAAAAATTCATGTAAATAAACAATTCAAACTGCATACAATATATTTTGAACCAAAAACAGAAATTATATCATTAGAGTGAACAATTATTCTTTATTTTTAGGTTTTCTAATTGATATTTTCGAAAATGAGCTTTCAAAAAATTTTACACCTTTTGGACTCAAATATTTTAACAAAGTTTGTAAATCTTTCATCTTCCCTGCACTTATGCCAGTTGGAGCAGCTGGTGGTGATTTGCATAATGCATGTAAACTCACTGAAGATTTGATGATATGAATTTTTGGTTCTCCATTGTAACTTTGGAATATATTGATTTGACCGTTAGGAAAATATTGGATCCGTACTGCTTTGCTGATTTGCAGATTCTTAATATCTCTGACATTTTCCTGTAACAGAACCTCATAATCTCGGACTGGGCAATCTACTTCTCTGACAATTTTAAATGGTGGATTTCTTGCACTTTCTATGAGATCAATGTAGTCTTCATCCGTTTCAATAGTTTCAAGTTGTCCCTTTTTTTTGCCATATACTCCAAAATTCCGATCGCAAGAGCAGTATGAATGTCCACGAACTGGATACACATGTTCAAATTCAAGTTGCAATTCTTGAGCCAACGATGATAAGAAAGAGACGAGGGAACGGTTTTTATTCTGACCACCGCAACCATCCGAAAATAAATAAATTTTATTGTAATTATTAAGCTCCAATTCTTTCTTCATTGCATTGATGAAATTGCACACAGTATTACCACCTTTCTTAAAATTTCCTTCTAAAAAAAAGAACATGTAACTTCTGCCATGTTCACCGAAGACATGCACGTTAAAAACGTGTAGCCAAAGCAATCCTTTGTAGAACTGATCTGATACATGAATTTTCGGCAAAGGTAAATTTTGACCGAAATCAAATTCAAGACATAACACATTTTCTTCTGCCAACATTTTCTTCTCCAATATTTTGTACTCTTCTATACTTTTTTTATGCTGTTTGAACTCATCACCAGAATTGTTTTGCCGCTCTTGTTCAAAACACATGTTACAAACATCAGTGCGTGGTATTGAGAAAGAAAAATTCAAATGACGATTAAAATATTGAGAGTAGGTTGATAAATCAATCGGAGGATTTTCACAACCTGTTTTCGCTGTTTAATATTCCAAAAACAAAGCGTATATTTTTTTCAGTGTTGAATTAGGATGATCAAAATATTGTAAACTAGACGTTTGACCGGCTTGACGTTTATAATGCGACTCAGAGTGTGGGATTAACAAACAGTGTTGATGGATCATTTTTTTTACATCTTGGGTCAATCGCACTACGTGATTTCCATGTTTTCCCCGACTATCTTCGATAGTTTCATTATGTAATATCTTTTTCTGTGTAGTTGTGAATCGCCCTTGTCCTATGTTCAATAAATTACATAAAAATTTTTGACAAGTCTTTATGTCACCGAATTCAGCATGCAAAAAATAATTCCACAAAACAACTTTATTCTGCGCATTTCCTGTAACATTTGGCGCTCTCTTTTTCATTAATCCAGCGAGGAAAATATTTTGAGAATCATATTTGCCATAGTTCCAAAATGTGGCATGAAATTTTTGTTGTTGTTGAACAGGAATATTTCGGAAACACTGTTTTAGGCAGCACGAATTTACGGGTTTGAATTGCTTAGCTGCAATAGATTTCCCAGAAGTCGAAACATATTCTCGTCCCTGTAATACCAAATGATCGCGTTATACAATTCGATATTCCAAACACTATCCAAGTTCTCGACATTGAATAATTATTTTTAAGTAATAATTTTGTATCGACTGTAACACACTATTTAGAAATTATTTCAGTAATGTATCAATTGTATTTCATTCTTTCATCTTCATTACATTTCAATATTGTTCCACCAGAATATATCAAAAATCTGTCAACTGAAATGTTAACTATTTGCAATGTCTCAGATATATTACAAAAGAAACATTACAATGAAATATTTCATAAATGTTCTTGAAATATTCCAAGAATAATTCAGAAATCTTGTATTGCAATGTAAGATTAGCGGACATTGCAATATTTGTGAAAGGACTTCGAAATCTCAGTACGACATGCAGCAATATTACAAGAATATTCCAATATTTCAAACGTTAGATTTCTGCGGTCGTAATGAAATCTTCGATGCTCTATGGGTTGGATGACTGTTAGATACAGAAATATTTATACATCGATGACTGCGAAAATACAATGTATTATGTCTCAGTTATGCATGGAAAATTAAGAAATTTGTTGACAGCACCATTCCATTGCACACTGTATTGTACTAAATATATATACGGAATATACAAACCTCATTTTTAGCCTTTTTATTTTTGTTCTTCATCCAGTTGTTCGGATTTCTTGGACGTTTTCGACCAGTTTTTGAACTGTTTTCATCAGACATTATTATTACACTAACCCGGGAAATGAATTCAATAATAGAATTGTCCAAAATGTGGAATTATGCACTTTTTCTCACATCGGAGGGAGCAATGTTTTCTATTCTTACGGTTGCAATTACTATATAGGCATTTGTTTTCATTTGATGTTTTGTGTCTTCATTCGTCAACACCGAAGTCCTGCGTGCTCGGCGGCTCCGCTTGTTTTACATAAATCATAAACCCCATATTTTTTGTTCGATTAATTTCAAATCTCCAGAAAAACTTCCTCAAACATAAGAGCATAACTTTATTGTTCGAAGTTTTCTTAATTTCACATTTCGCTCGACACTTTGTGTCGTTGAAACTCGGAAAACACGAGCCTGAGAGCCACTAATTCGTTATCAAATATTATTGAAAAACGAAATGTTTTCATCATTCGAATCATTCTACAAGCTTCGGCAATACACATTGAATCTGAGAATCAATGTTTATATCATTCCGATAAGATTTGGCCAAGTAATCGTGAAATAAGTTTCGGAAACTATTGAGTTCGAGAGAGCACACAAATGTTCAATCTTTAATTTTCATCTTGCAGAATAAGGATTGAACAATGATGCGTTGAATAAAAATTGTTTATAAAAAAAAACAATGTATAACGAATTTTGCAAAAATAGTTGGATATTTGGATGCTTCGACCAAAAAAACATGAATCCACGTTGAGAAATCGAGTGAATGCAACCTTTCATTCGGATCCCCATATTCAGCAGGTAAACGACGTAGAGTGATGAGAAATTTCCGTTGCGAGCTGATGGATAAATCGCTGTATCTTTCGAACCAATAGTCCAATTGATCTGAAAGTTTCCATAAAGTTTGTCCGCACACTAGCGAACAACTTTGTCGCTGGAAGTTTTTCGTAGCTCATACTTCCCCCGACACTTCTTCAATACAAAGTTTTCCTCTTCGTTGAAAACCAAGTTTCCACTTCAAATTGAAAATTCATTAATTTTCCATCAATTTTTGAAAATTTTGTCGAAATCGTCATCTTGAATCAGAATCTGCAAGACTCATCTTGATACGTTGGAAACTGCTCGAGTTATAACGAGTTTAAGATGGAAAAACATTCATTTTTAATACGAGAACAAGAGGTACTTTTTAATTTTTCTCTCGAAAACTATTGATCATAGAAAAACATTGTAAACGAACACTCGTATTGATTTTTCAAGCCCTATCACCCAGTATTTTGAGTTTTCCAAAATTCCGACTTTTTTTTCGGTCCCCCACGTGACCGCTTGGACAATACTTTTACCGCGGTTCGAGCGCTCGTCGAGTTCTTCTTCCCGTGGGTTCATTTTTGTTTTGTCTTTATTTATATTCATACAATAGTTTTCCAATAATATTGTTCTCATAGTGTTGAGAATATTTTCTAACTCAGTACCACTCGTGGCAAGTATAGCTATGTCATCCGCGAATCTCAACATACTTATATTTTCTCCCTGAATCTGTAATTTCGAATGAATTTCCTCCTTCACTTCGCTGATTGCTTTTTCTATATATAAATTGAAAATCAGTGGTGATAATGAGCATCCTTGTCTCACCCCTCTTCTCATTTGTGCTTCCCCTTCCTGACCCTCTATGTCTATTATTGCACTTTGATTCTCATATAATTCGTATATTATTCTTCTATCTTTATAATTTATTCCCACCTCCTTCAGGATCGCAAACATCTTCTCCCAGTCCACATTATCGAAAGCCTTTTGTATATCTACAAAACCTATGTACACAGATTTCTTCAGCGCTATCCTTTTCTCTATCACTGCCCTAAGTGCTAAAATTGCTTCTCGCGTTCCCCTATTCCTTCTAAAACCAAATTGATCTTCTGCCAATCTACTCTCTATTTTATTCTCCAACCTCCTTTATATAATTTTGGTCAGGATTTTTGAAGCATGTGAAGTTAAACTGATCGTTCTGTAGTTCTCGCATTTGTCTGTCCCTTGTTTTTTCGGGATAGCGACAATTTTATTCTTTTGGAAATCTTCCGGTACTTCTCCTTTTTCGTACATATCGCTAATCAATCCAAACAGTGCGTCACGAGTTCCTTCACTGGAGGCTCTTATAAGGTCCGCACTTATGCCATCTATGCCTGGCGCTTTGTTATTTTTCAATTCTCTCAAAGCCTTGTCGAATTCTGATCTCAATATCGAATCTCCCAATTCTTCCTCATCTACATCCTCCTCCTTCTCTAAAAGTGCGATATTATCGTTTCCTCTATACAAGTCTTCCAAGTGATTGATCCAATGTTCTATTTTCTCTTCCGTTTCTATCCATTGTCGTCCTAGAGAGTTTCTAATCTTATTGCTTCTAGATTTCATTTGCCTGAAAAATCTTTTAATAATCCTATATGCTTCATCTATTTTTCCCAAATGCAATCTTATTTCTATTTCCTGACACTTCTCTTCTAACCACTATTCTTTTGCTTTCCTTGATTCTCTTATTATTTTATTTCTCAATGATTCGTATCGTTGCTGGCTTCCTTGGCTATCATTATTCTTGTATTTTCTTCTTTCATTTATCAATTCTAAAATTTCTCCCGTTATCCATGGGTTTTTAGGTTCTACTCCATTATTCTTTAAAATCTTATCCGCACATTCTCTTATATTCCCGCTCATCTTTGTCCATCTCCTCTCTATTTCCAAGTCTTTCTCTTTTTGATCTCCCAATTTTTCATCCAACATTTTCTCGAATGCCTCATGTGTTTGTTTTTGCTTGAGGTTCTTCGAATTCCATCTTTTCTGCATTTTCCTTTTCTTCTTCAGAGATTTGAATTTCAGAGAACATCTCATCATCAACATATTATGATCACTATCTATATCTGCACTGGGATAAGTTTTACAGTTTTTCACTTGGTTTCTAAATCTTTGTTTCACTAATATGTAATCAATTTGGTATCTTGCTGTATCGCCTGGCATTTTCCAAGTGTAGATTCTTCTTGGATGATTTTCGAATGAAGTGTTCGTGATAACCATCTTATGATTTTCACAGAATTCGACTAAACGTTGTCCTCTATCGTTCCTCCTCCCTAACGCAAAATCTCCTATCATGTTGTCCTCTTTTCCTTGTCCTACTACCGCATTCCAATCCCCCATCACTATCAAATTCTCTTCTCCCTTCACATATTCTATCACTTCCTCTATTTCTTCGTACGTTTTTTCAATATCTTCCTCCGAATATGCAGATGTGGGCATGTATACTTGGACTATGACTGTGTCTACCGGTTTTGTTCTGATTCGTGGCTCTCTCCTTTCAGAACTCCTCTGTGTACCTCTCTGTGTATTATCATAAGCCGTATATCCATGTGTTTGACCGTATGTGTTTCTTTCTCTATTTGCCCTGTATGTACGAGGCGTGTTCAAAAAGTAAGGTCACTTTTCAAATTTCGCGGGCAACGTACTTTCGATTATCGATTTTTTTATTTTGTTATGTTGGCACACTCTTCTTGAACATCTGTACCAAGTTTCAAGTGTATAGCATCTTTTGTTCGGTTGTGAGAGGCGTAAAGGTTATAAGTGTTGTGCGTGCTCGGCGATTTCTTGCTAGCGAAAAATATGGATCAAAGGATTTGCATCATTTTTGGTGTAAAAAATAAAATAAAGTGCACCGAAACACTTAAAATGTTGACAGTAGCATACGGTGAAACTGTTCTGAGTAAAAAAAATGTTTACAAGTGGTACAAACTCTTCCAAGATGGCCGAGAAGATGCCAATGACGAGCCTCGCTCTGGACGCCCAAGCACGTCAACAACTGATGAAAACGTTCAAGCAGTGAAGAAAATTATTTTGGAAAATCGTCGAATCACTATCAGAGAAGTTGCTGAGGATGTTGGTTTATCGCTTGGCTCGTGCCATGAAATTTTTTCTAACGTTTTGGGCATGAGACGTGTGTCAGCGAAGTTTGTTCCGAAATTGCTAAATTTTGACCAAAAGAACCGTCGCATGAGCATCGCTCAAGAACTGTTGAATGACGTCAACGACGACCCAGATTTACTCAAAAGGGTCATAACTGGTGACGAATCATGGGTATATGGTTATGATGTCGAAACCAAAGTCCAATCGTCCCAATGGAAGACCCCAGATGAGCCAAGACCGAAAAAAGCACGCCAAGTTCGATCAAATGTCAAAGTTTTGCTCACTGTTTTCTTCGATTACCATGGCGTGGTGCATCAGGAGTTCTTACCATATGGTCGTACGGTCAATAAACAGTATTATCTTGAAGTTATGCGCCGTTTGCGAGAAGCAATACGAAGAAAACGTCCAGAATTGTGGAAAAATAATTCATGGCTTTTGCATCACGATAATGCCCCTGCTCACTCATCTTTGCTTGTGAGAGATTTTTTGGCCAAAAACAACACCACAATCATGCCTCAGCCACCATATTCACCGGATTTGGCCCCATGTGACTTTTTCTTGTTCCCAAAACTAAAGAGACCTATGAAAGGACGGAGATTTGCAACGATTGAAGAGATAAAGACTGCATCGCTGGAAGAGCTCAAGGCTATACCGAAAAGTGCTTATGAGAAGTGCTTTGAGGATTGGAAAAACCGTTGGCATAAGTGTATTGTATCTGAGGGGGATTATTCCGAAGGGGACAACATAAATATTGATAAATAAATAAATATTTTTCCTTAAAAATACAAAGTCACCTTACTTTTTGAACACACCTCGTATATATCCGTTCATTCGATCTATTGCTCTTATCATGACATCTTAATATGTCTAATAAACCTTTCAACTCCAATACCCCCCTTGTTATCGCTGTTTCCTTTATTTCTTCTCCAAAATGCATCCTTGAATACCTTATTATTTCGCTCTCTCTTGGTGTAGGTGTCAAATCCAATGCTTCATTAAACAGTTTGATCGCGTATTCTGTCCGACCGAGTCTTTCCATTTTATTATAGCATCCTGTTTCCAATTTCATCCATACTGAATGTTGTATCTGTCATTCCAATAATTCGCTATGAATTCTTTCTTGAAATTCTCCAAAGTATCAAATTCCCTCCACCAGTCTTTCGCGCCTTCCTTGAAACGTCCCAACAATACAGGACAATATTCAAGTTCCCATTCCGGTACCTCACTCGCCTCTATGTACTCTTCTAATTCCGCCAGAAAATTCATCGGATTTTCTCTCGCTCCCCCATAAAACGTCGGAATCTTTTTCCTGAAATCATTCCCCCTAACAATCACTGATTGATCCCCTATTGACACCCTAGTACTTCTATTTTGCATGCTCACCCTGTTTTCTAATTTCTCTATCTTTTCTGCATTCTGCAGAGCTAATTCCGTATTCTCTAACTGCTTCTGCTTGTTCTCATCATTGTCCGCTTTTGAATTTTTCGTCACCTCCATCACCTCAACTACCCCCTCCTGTAATGGTTCTATCTGTCTAGCGAACGATCCTAGTATTTCTCTCTTTATCCTTCCCATCTTACTCTCCACTCTATCCCCTACCTCGTTATCTATTTTTTTGTCTCTGACTTCACATATTCTTTCAAATTTCTTATAAGTTCCTCTCTTTCTCTCATACACTCCTCTTTATTCTGCTTTATATTGTTCATTGTTGATAATGAAGCCTCCCCGTGTTCTTTGACGCACTCCGTCAATTTATAATTTGTTTTCGTTACTCCTCTGATGTCTCTCGATATCTCCTTCCTTATCTCTTTAACCTGTTTTATTAAACTGTGTATATCTATCCCTTCCTCTTCATTTATCATCGTATGAGTCATCACGTGTTCCTCTACCAATCCATCTGTATCCTCCTGTATTCCATCCAACGATTCCCCCAACTCCTGCTGTAACGACTTCCCATTTCTAGTTACCATTCCTAGATGCCTATCAACGTGCGAAATAGCCTCTAGTTCTGAATCTTCGGTCTGTCTATTCACCGTTTGTTCATCACGTTCCGTGACGCCTCTCCTCCTCCTACCAATCATATTTTCTATGTTCATCCTTATTCCTTAACATAGTACTAAAATTAAAATCTCACCTTGAGATCTATACCTGAGGGAAGAAAAAAACCCACCTGATCCAACACGGGTATTCAACCTGTTCGGGCGCCAATGAAACGCTTTATTCACCCCGTGAATTCACGTTCACCTGGATTATGGAAATATAATTCTTAAGTGTTGAATTCAATAAATTGTACCCTATTGAGGTTATTAACGTTCATCACATTCGTCTGTCACGAAATAATTAAAGAAGCGATTATAATTGGATGCCTGCAAGGGTTCTTAATTATCAAATCAGATTATGAAAAGAAATGATCGGGAAGGTTATCATTCAATTTCGAAGACCTTTGCTCTAAATTTACGTGGAGAAGAAAAGGATTATCTCGATACAGTGTTATTGTGCGTGTTTGATGTTTGGTTGAACTAAGACGATTCCTCATACATTAATCAACGAAAGAGACGAAATTATATACAGGGTGGGGCATTTAAAGTGTCGCGGGCGTTTTTTCCAAAAATAAAATGAGATACGAGAAAATTTTTCGGACAAAAATTGTAGGGTATCGAGGGGGACATCCGATGGTGGCCTTGGCTTTGACCTCAAATCTCATCTTCAAGGGCATTCTGAGGTCAACTCTTGTTTTTTGAATAGCATCTCATATTTTTTACTGCAGATTTGAATTCTAGGTCAAAAACCAAGAAACTTTTGTCTGAACCATTTTCCTGAAATCCGCAAAGATGGCGCTCTAATCGATATTGTTCTATACTGAATCTGACATTAGAATAACTCGACAACGAAGGGTCTTGGAGGAGAATGTTTCGGACAAAAGTTGTCTGATTCCAAGGGGGACCCCTTGAACTGAAACGGAGGTGATGGGGTATAACAGACAAAACACAACACATCTCAATCGTCTACATCACTTGGATAATTTTAATGCAGTAGATGCTCAAAGTGATGGCCTTCGACTTCAATACACATTTCAAAACGTTTTACAAAAGATTGCTGAACTCGTGCTAAAATATCTTCATTGATGCTCGCGCATGCATTGATGATTCGTTGACGCATATTCTCAGGTGTAGTCGGTGCTTGTTGATAAACTGTATCTTTTATGTATCCCCATAAAAAAAAATCTGGAGAAGTAAGATCCGGAGAACGGGCAGGCCAATGAACTGGTCCACGACGTCCTATCCATCGTCCAGGATAATCTCTGTCCAATATTTCTCGAGCTGTGACTGCATGATGGGATGGACAACCATCGTGTTGATACCACATATCCAATCGTTCCTGAATAGGTATGTCTTCAAGTAATGTTGGAAGTACTCGATCTAAGAAATGTCTGTACTTCTCTCCATTTAGCGTATCTGCAATGAAGTACGGTCCAATTACTCGAGATCGAAAAATACCACACCAAACATTCACAGCCCATTGTCTTTGATGCTCTACTTGACGTCACCATCTTGGATTTTCTGTCGCCCAGTACTGCATATTATGTCGATTTACTTGACCATGATTGGTGAACGTCGACTCATCAGAAAATAATATGTTGATGAAGTTGTTATTGTGCATTTGCGCTAGACCCCATCGACAAAACTGTACACGATTTTCGAAATCATCACCGTGAAGGTCTTGATGCAAACAAATGTGATACGGATGGAATTTGTGACGTTTCAGTATTCGAAGAACACTTCTTCGAGAAATTCCCGAATGGAGTTCAATTTCACGAGAGCTCACGTGTGGATTATTGGCTACTGCAGCTAGTACATTAACTTCCGCATTTCCTCCGCTAACAGTTCTCATTCGATGTCGTTTTTCCCTTGTAACACTTCCCGTTTCTGAGAATAATTTTGTAATGCGTTGAAAATACCTAATGGATGGCGTTGTTCTTTCAGGAAATCGTTCTGCATACAAGTCATATGCTTGTCTGGGGTTCTTATGCACTTCACCGTAAATGTAGATCATATCGATCTTTTCAGAAACCGTGTATCGGATATCCATGATTTTCAATTTGTCATAGACCAAGTAATAATCAAATGTAACTGACAAACTGACTTCCAAAATCGTGAATTTTCACTGAACCCCGTCGTTTGTTTACATCGCGTGAGCTCTGAATGGTGGTAATGTAGACGATTGAAATGTGTTGTGTATTGACAACTTTTGTACGAAACATTCTTTTGCAAGACCCTTCGTTTTCGAGTTATTCGAATGTCAGATTCAAAATGGAACAATATCGATTAGAGCGCCATTTTTGCGGATTTCAGGAAAATGGTCCAGACAAAAGTTTCTTGGTTTTTGACCTAGAATCCAAATCTGCAGTGAGAAATATGAGATGCTATTTAAAAAACAAGAGTTGATCTCAGAATGCCCTTGAAGATGAGATTTGAGGTCAAAGCCAAGGCCACCATCGGATGTCCCCCTCGGTACCCTACAACTTTTGTCCGAAAAATTTTCTCGTATCTCACTTTATTTTTGGAAAAAACGCCCGCGACACTTAAAATGCCCCACCCTGTATATATCATATATTTACATGCAATTGGAAAGTACCTATTTTAAATGATCAAAATATATTCAATATGAAAGGCGATTTGTATTCTTCTGATTAAAAACATGCGCTCACAAGTGCTACATTATTACTTCTTTCTACTGTAAATAAGACTTTTCATCCAGGATAAATTCAAATAGAATTTCCAACACAGTCATTCATGAACTATGATATCTATAATAAATCTTGATTTCTCCACATTTTTTAACAAATAGCATCAACAGTTGAAATGAAGTATACTATAGTTCTTCTATAAACATTTGAAGATTCCTTACGACCTGCATAAAAGGTACATCGACCCTATATTCACATTCGATTGTTCAATAAAACCAAAGGATGGGGTGAAAAATAGATTAGTACGTTAGGTTCACCGTAAAAGAGAGTATTTTTCACCTGTGTGAGGCTGGCTTCATTTCTCATCATTTTACGGGCGAAAAATATACAAAATCATGGTGATTTTTACATTTAATTTTTCTCAGTGCATGTTTATAACAAAATGAATGAATGTGTTGGTTTATTTTGTGCATACAGAATTGATGAAGAAGTTTAGAACCAAATCTTTGACTTATGCCTTGAAAAACTATCTGATTTGGTGGAAGATGCTGCATATCATTACCGAAGTCACTATCGATTTGATAAATTAATCCTCCGTGTAAAGAAGAAACATTTTCTGCAACGCAGATACCAAAATATAAATTGCATACAATATCGTACGGAAGAGAATTATTTTCCATACTTACGATTTCGAGATACTACTGCTTCTTCGTTTTGATTTGAATGTAATTCAGAAGCAGCGTCACTGTCATTTTTGGAGGTTATGTTGGAGTTTATGGTACTAGATTTATTTCCCTACAGCCTGACATCATTTTTGATGCTTTCTGTGTTATTTCTTCCCAGCCGTATAACGAATCTATCCATCCGTTTGTTTTGTCCAAGCCTTCGGAGCGAAAGTTGAAAGAAGGTGCAACCATATATGCAATTATACTGGTTTCATTATGTTACCTCTTAGAGTTTATTCACAGAGTCTAGCCAGCTGATGATTTGATGACTGATTGCTGCTACTTGAAAATGGCGGATCCAAACAGAATACTCGAAAACATGGCGGGATTTCAATGAATTCAAACCGTTTATTGAACGCCCTTGAACTTTGACATTTTCGAGCGGACCTTGGTGTTGGACAGATTCTGTTGAGGTCGATCTATACAAGTTTTGTAGACGTAAACGTAAGAACGGAACCTCGCGTACTCGATTAAGAAAACTTTCTTCGCAGCATCCAGGTCGTAGCACGGACCCAATCATTGAAAAATTAAACAATCAAAATCCCGCGTGAGTAATTGCCCACTCAACCATTTTCCGCGTGGGGAACGCTCCCCACTGACCTCATATTATTCGCCGGCCCTGCTCGAATCCCCGATCGCATAGTCAATCACCGACTGCCCCTTGCTCCCAATGTATGTAAATTCCCCCTCCTCATTCCCTTCCATCACCCCATTCATGATTCCCCACCCTTCCCATCAAATATTCTTACCAACTCCAATCCTTCTCCATCCATTCTCCCATCCTTTGAGCTCCTCTCCCCCACCCCTTCCTCCTGGTCTTTCCAGATTACCCCACCTTTATTTCCTGTCCTCGCGTTGAAATCCCCTCCTATGATTACCTTTTCTCACAATCTTTCCCCCCCCCCCAATGCCTCTCTGACCTCCTCCAATTTCTTCCTCACATTCCGTTCACAATATACTGGTGCCACACTCCAAGTCTCCCCTCCCCACTGTATACTCCTCACCATCGCCCCCTCTTCCTCCCTTTCCACCCCTTTCCCACCCCCTCCAAGCCTTTTCTAACCCCCATCAGCATCCTCCCCATAGCTCTTCCTTTCCTACTCCTTCTTCTCGCCCACTGCACCTCCCAATCAAACCCCTTTGGCAATTTCCCGTTTATTTTCCTCCACCCTTTCTTTTCAACCCAGGTTTCCGTCAATCCCACAACATCCCATTCCTCTACCGCTTCCCAAAAATCCCCTTCTTTTCCCCCTACTCCTGCTACATTCCAAAAACCTATTCTCAATCCCCCTTTCCCCCCTTCCTTCTCTTCACCCTTCCTTTCTTTCTTTTCTTTTACCTGCCTCCATGTCTCTTCTCCAATTTTCTTTTCTTGTGTCATCCGAAAATCCTCTCCTCCCCCATGCTCTCCCATTCCCTGAATCCCTCTGAAGTACTCTCCTCTACTTCTCAATTTTTCCTCTCCCTCGTCCTATTCCCACCATCTCCCATCTATCCATATTCCTCCATATCCTATCCATACTCTTCTCCCATTTTTCCTCAGTTTAAATCCTATTTCCCTCACTTTCTCCATCATCCTTCTTTCCTTCCATGCATAGTCTTCCTCCATCCTCTCCTCTCTACCTCTCAACATTTCCTCCCTCCTCATCACCTTCCCCTCTTCCTCTACCGTCTTGAACTGTATTACCACCATTCTCCTCTTGTTCCTACCTCCCAATCCCAAATCCCTGATTCCTCCTATTTTTCCCTTCACGCCCAAATTTCCCATTAACTCCCTAACCTCCTCCTTTACACCTTTTTTGCCTTCCAAACCCTTCACCAACACCTTTTTTCTCCTTTCTTCTCTCTCTTTGGACTCCATTTTCCTTTCCTTCTTCCTCACTCTGTTATTCACCCCCTCGCCGACTTCCAGGTGACCGTGCACCTTCTCTCCATCTCCATCCTCTGCTATCTTGCCTCTTTTTTCCAACTCTTCCAGTCTTCTTCCTATCTTCTCCAACTGCGCTTCCCCCACCCTTTCCTTAATAGCCTGCCCTTCTCCCTCTTTCCTTTCTTCTTCTTCAATCTTTCTTCCCAACTCCTCCACCCTATTCTTCAATTCCTCTAAATTCTTCTCCTCCTCTCCACACTCCTATCTTCGATTCTCCACCTCACTGACCCTATTGATAAACTCCTCTCTTTCTAATCTCCAACCCTCCTCCGCCCTATCCTGTCTTTCCCTCATATTCTTTATCTCCTTCCTCATCCCTTCATAAACCTTATCTATTTTTCTTATCTATTTTCTTAACACCCCTCCTCAATTCCTCCATCATCTCTACCATCTCTCTTCCCGCATCAGCCCCTCTCATCTTCTTCTCCTCTGGCGACCTCTCCATCTTATCTTTTCTCCCAAATATATCCATCCTTTCTCCCTCCAATCCCTCCTCTCTTTCTCTCTTCCAAAACCTCCTAAACCCTTCTATTCCTCCAACGCTCCCACTTCTTTCTTTACCCAGCTTTACCGCGTTAGTCGGTCTCCCCCTCTCCCCACTCAACTTCCCTTCATCACCTCCCACCACCTCACCCATCTTCTCTCCCATTTCCTCCCACCCCCCTATACACCCTGTCTCTCTCTCTTCACCTTTTCCCTCACATCACCCCTTTCCTATCTCTGTCTGACCTATCTCCGTCTTCTTCGTCTTCTTGTGTGACGCTATCTCTTCTTTTTCTCCTTCCTTCGTTTCTAAATCCTGTCTGACCCTTGCTCTACCTTCTCTACTACACTCGTTCGAATCTCCCGCCCGAATCCCACTTTCTCTATTCTCCGCTTGATGCCTCTACTCACCACTCCACTACTCTCCTCACTTCCTCACCCATCGATCCACTCTCTACTCCACTATCTACTTCCACGCACTAAACTAGGCACCGCCACCGTCTTCCTCCTTCTCTCTCCTTACCTCCCCTTCTCCTCTCTACCTCCTCTCCGCCACGTGCTAACCCTCCAGATTTTCCTTCTCTTTTCTCTTCCTACCCACTTCACCACTACTTATCTTTCATCAAAACCTTCCTTTTCCACCACCGATTCCACCTCACACCACTAAAAAATTTCTCCTGTTCTGATTCCCTCCTGAAATCGATCAAAAACTTTCACCTATCCCACACTAACCACTCACTCGCACCTGTCACCCGGAAGTCCTCAAAACCAGGAAATTGGATATCTGAAATGAGAAAAATTATTATGTATAGCTATATATATATATATATATATACATATCACGCGTACATTCAGTACCCTGCATGTGTGTGTAGCAGCCTATGGGATTCCCCGCCCACATACGAGAACGTATTTGTGTAGGTGGAATTCCCCAGACACACCAGCGCCGCCTGGTACTGTGGAAGATGAAGTACGAGGTCTTGGTGATTAACACGGTGGCTTGCGTATCTTGTACCAGACTTGGCTCCTACCGACTACCATCTTCTCCGGCAATTGAGAAATTATTCACAGGATGAGGAATTTGATGATCTCGCCGATCTCGAAAATGCGCTGAACGATTTTTTTAACTCAAGAGCAAAACAATTTTGGACGGAGCGTATGCAAAGTTCACCAGAGCGTTGGGCACGAGTTGTAGATGCAGAGGGCGCGTACATTACTTAATAACATTATATTATGAGAATGATAAAAACTTTCCTTTTCACTTTTTTTGTGTGTTGCAAAACTTTCTTACCAACCAAATATTCATCCAAGTAATTCGTTACATCATGAAGAGTACAAAAATTTCATCTCAACGCAATACTAGATATAATTATTCATGTAATTCATTACATGTTAACCCGTTAAGGACCAAACGTCCGTTTCCTCAACACCTTCTACAATGACGTTTTACGCTGTCGAATCGATTGTCAAAAAATTCGCGGATAATTATTTTCGATGTAAAATTATCTGAACTTTCAGAATATGGAAGCAGATTTTCGAAAAAATGCGAATTGGGAATGCCATAATCGTTGAAATAGGAAAAAACACGAATTTTCGATTGCAAAAAATTATGATCCATTTATTTTCGGCTCGAATTAGGGGAGACATACATCTGGGGGATGAAATTTCTGCGTCCATAGACCCTAAGCTTCGAAGTATGTGAGATGGTTTTTCGAAATTGAAGATGGCGACACTCAATATGGCGGCTAGAAACCAAAATATTTTTGCTTTTTCTTATTCTTCGTATTTGAGCAATATTCCTGAATGAATTTGATGTACACACACGTATTAATCGGTTTTTGGGGTCGCTGATCACAAATCCGGGGTCAGATTCGCCAAATTCAATATGGCGGATCCAACATGGCGGCCTAAAATTGTTGAAACTGTACGATTCCCATAAAAATCAGTACATGGGGGTTTTCAGGATCCCTGATGACTAATCGGAGGTCAGATTCTATGAATTCGAGATGGCGGTTCGAATAAGGCAGCAAGATGTCTCAATTTTCGTTCCTCCAGTTTTTTGTCAATTGATCGGTATTTTCCTCCTCACATAGATGAATCTGAGTATTCTTCGGATCACTGAATACAAATTTAGTGCCAGATCTGCTGAATACAATATGGCAGGGCCAATATGGCTTCGGAAGAGTACTGAAATTGTCTCATTTTTCAAGTGTTTTCTGCCGTCGATGTGTTTTCTTCGCAGTTGCTCAACTGTCATTACATATTCCGTTGTCTCTCCAATTTTTCACAGTTCCATCTTTTCCCGTTCAGATTCTTATCTCCATATGTTATTCTTGAGCACTCTGAAGGAAACCCAAGTTCATCCTTCGGATGGAATCAAAGCCGTCAATTGTTTCAGATTCGCAATTTTTCGTTCCTGATGTCGAAGTTCAGTTTCGTCTCCCTTCCTCTGCACTATATATTCATTGCAGTTTTTCAACTGTCACCACATCTTCCGTTCTCTGTTTCTCCAATTTCTCAAAGTTTCATCTTTTTCCTCTTAGATTCTCATCTTCATCTGTTCTTTTGAGCACTCTGAAAGAGAACCCAAGTTCTTTCTTAGGATGTGATCAAAGCCGTCAATTGTTTCAGATTCGCAATTTTTCGTTTCCGACATCGAAGTCCAGTTTTATTCCCCTTCCTCTGCACTATTTTCGCATGAAGCTCAGCCGCATTAAGGTGTCTTCAGATGGCAGCGATTAGCGACGAGCGATAGATGATTCTAGGGTATAGTTCCGTTTGGATGAGTTTAGGAATCCGTCGCTCGATTCTAGCGATAAAGTCAAAATCATTGTAGGTTGCGCTCCGGTTGGATCAGCGATTTGAGAAAATTTCCATCCATTTCCATTTGAGAGGTTCTATAGTTTCTGGTGTGCACAATGTATTCCAGTGATGTAAGTATTAATTGCAATTATATTTCTTCTTATGTTTATTGTGATAATCATTGAAATAAATTTTTATTTTGCATGTAGAATAATAATTATGTGTATTCATGTGGCATATGTGAGGAGGCTTGTAATGATATAGAAGGGCACAAGTGCATTGAAGGTTATGTGAAATTTTTCATAGATGACAAGCATTACTTTTATCCGATGTTAGGTATGTAACTCAGTTATTTTATTCTAAACTGAACAAATCCAAATTGATGATGCATTGTGTAGATGATGGTAAGACCATAGTGACATCCAATCCAGGAGTATCCAACTCTGAAAAGAATATAACCGAAAAAGAGAATACGCAGCCAAATATAAGTGAGTTGATTTCTTTCTTTTCTAAATAATATTTAAGACAAAAACATTATAAAAGCACATATTACACACACAAAAATTTATAAAAACCAAATCCTTTATCAAAATTTGAAAAACTTGAAAATCTGAAACATTTTATAGTTCAGCTTGTTTCGAACATAAAAAAACCAAAGACACAATTGCAAGGCAGGAGAACAAGCAAATTAGATGACCAGGAAATAGAATTGCTCATCTCATCAGTACAACAAAGAAGGCCTCTATGGGATTTTTCCATTCCTATTGAACGTAGGGGCCGGGAATGCATTAAACGTCTTTGGGAGGAAGTATCCGCTGAAATAAATGGTAAGGTATAAGATGAAAATTCCAACATTTGAGATGATACTAGGGCGTGGCAGCAGCCAAATCGTTTATGACAAACTACGGAAAAACAGTTCAATTTAATCAAAATATCGCTACGTACAGCACTTCTTCTTGAATCAAAGAACTGCTGTACGTAGCGACATTTTGATTAAATTGAACTGTTTGCCCGTAGTTTGTCATGAACGATTTGGCTGCTGCCACGCCGATAGTATCCCCTTAATTGAACATTGAACATCTGGATATAGTGAACCCTCTCAATAGTATTGAATGGTGTCTTCCTTCCTCTACTAAAGAAAGACATTTGAGGGGGGAAAAGAGGTCCGACGTTGCTATTGGGAGGGTTTAAAGTATGCTATCACCTTATTTGAAGTCTCATAGCATTCTGTAAGAAAACGGTCTTATTATGAAATATCATGGATTTTGCAACAGAATATCCATAAGTACACCACAAAGTCCTATGAATTCCTATGAAGTTTTTTATTAATATTTATTTTTCAGAAAATATAAGGCAGGGAAAAAAACGGAAAAACTCTCCAAATCAAGAAGAAGAAACCATAAGTGCGATGAATAGAATTGCAGATGCAATGTGTAAAGATACGAACCTCACTTTACCTCCACCTCCACAACTGAACGAAGTGGATTCAATTCTACATGCAGTTGGATTGCAATTACAACGATTGAATTATCCTTCGCAAATGCAGGCCTTGATGGATATTCAGCAAATGGTTTACTCTCGTTTGATGCGAGAGACGTTTTATGAAAAACATTAGTTTTAACAAACACAAATGCAACAATTGCACTTCATTTTTTATACTTCAATCTTAAGTTTTCATAATTCATTCCTATTTTCTTTGATAGTTTCTTCTATTGATAGATATCAAAAGTTATTGCTACTCGATTGTTTAATATTTGTATTAAAAAATGTGATGAAAGAGTTTACCTAAAGGCAAGAGAACAATGGAGCTATCGATAAGTTACCTTGAAGATGCTATATGTGTGATAACCCATAAATATAGCATTGATTTTATTTCTTGTTTAAAAATCAAAGTATATATATATTTATTTTATGTAATGAAAATTATAATTTATCGATAATTAAGGGTGAATTTTTATAGTGATCACTTCAACTCATTCTATTTCATGTTTTATATTTTCAACTTCATTTTTCAAATGTCATTCCTATGTTCTGTGATAGTGATCACCAGTTATTACTTTATCCTTCAACACTTTTCTGGTAAAAAGCAGAGCGTGCGTGAAGCGTGTATGGGTGCCAAATCACTGTTCTCAATTTGCCCACCTTCGAGTATACCGTTACAGCGAATAGACAATTTGGAAACAGTGAATTGGCGGTCATACGCGCTTCACGCACGCAATGTTTCTCAACTGGCATTGTACTGAAAAATGTGATAATAGATCTTGACCAAAGACGAGGGAAAAATCGTGATATCGATTACTTATGTTGAAGATGCTGTGTATGTTGGAAACTATGAAGATTGGATTGATTCTATTGATTGTTCACAAATCGAAATATATGACATGAAGATTATAATTTATCAATAGTTAAGGAGAAATTTTCATAAGCATCACTTTGAATTATTATACTTGTGGTAGGTGTATCACTGCCTGACCCTGCACCAGTAGCTGACCCTTTGTGTATAGATACAATTTAAAAAACCAAATATCAAGTCCTTGTTAAGTAATTGCGATGTATCAAAACTCACGGAACGTTTGGAAGAATAGACTTTTAATAAATATTCGACAAATGATAAATCTTTGGCTAATTTTTTTGGAGTTATACATGGAGGGTCAGCTACTCGTACAGGGTTAGGCCTTGGTACGCTCACCTTAGTGTAGATACTTCATTTTTTATACTCTCATGTTCATTTTCAAGATCTCATTTCTATTATCATTGATAGGTTTTTTTATAGTTATTATCGCTTTATTATTCAACACTTGTATTAAAAAATGTGATGAAGGAGCTTGACCAAAGGCGAGGAAGAAATCGCGATATCGATAAGTTATGTTGAAAATACTATTTATATTAGAACCATGAAGCTTAAATTGATGTAATTTATTATTTGAAAACCAAAATATACATTTACCGGAATTATAATTCATCAATTGTTGTCATAGTGAAATAATTAGTTTATAAAGCACAACCAGAAAAACAAAAAAGCAAAAATCAGATTGGGGCTTGAAGAATTCAATATAAATATTTGAGAATTGTTTTGTGATGTGTGGGTACACTCATTAACAGTCTTCGAATTTATTGGAAACTATTTTCTTTCATCTGCGATTGACGAAGATTGTGTGGTTCAATACAAATTTTTTTTCATTTTCTATCAAGTTTGCTGAAAGGAAAGTTCAATGTTGTTCAGGAATCCGTCAAATGTACTTGTATGGTACCGATTTCGGATGAATATCAATTAATACGATTTTCGTTACATATGAACTCATTATTTGCTTCTTTACTCTGATTAAATAGACCCATTGAATCTAGCGAGATTTGATTGGAATTGGCCAAAGGTATGGTTAAATTTTATCCAATCAATGAGATTTACTTAGTTCTATGAAGTTCTTCAACGACAAACTCACTGAATCTCGCCAAATTTAATTGCAATAGGACCATGATCTGGCCAAATCTCATCAAATAACATCATGTCGGATTCAATGGATTTTCTGAATCATGGTGTTCAACTCGAAACAAAATTCAGATTAGAATAGCATGATTGCTGGAGTGGAAATTTACCATATACAAAAAATAGATTTTTCCTATCGTTTTGAACTTGGTTACTGAATCGTGAGTTTTCGTTTTCGTATTGTAATTGAATGAAGAAAAGAAATGTGTTTTATAGGATTCATCAAAGATTGTATGAAATTTTATCATAAATGTTTTATAAAAACGTTATAGATATTTGAAGAGAAACACATATTTTTCAGACTAACTGTGAAGATTCCCATAGGACGTTGATGATGGGATCCCATACAGGCGTTAACGAATCCCATGAAATACAACGCGTTTAATACTTTCGTTACGATAGGAAGTCGAGAATTCATGATTCAAAAATTAAATTCAAAATGACAAGGAAAAGTTTATCGTTTCTCATGGGAAATGTTAAGCAGGACATATATGAATCAAATGAATTGGTAACAATTAAAGTCCCGAAGGTGGATTGTCCACAAAGTCACAATCCCGATGGTGCATATTCCCGAAAGAATTTCAATAACTTTGAACAGAATTTCCATACGACTAGTAACGTGTAAGAATAATTCGGAGCGACGCGCCTTCGAGATTCTGAAGTTCTGGACTTTGCACCTTCAGGACTGAGAGTGTTCACCAATGAATGTAATATACAAAATATACAAATATTCTTTCAAAATAAAAAATATTGGAAAATACGGTATGAAAATACAGATTACATTGTGTACAACATTCGAAACAGTTGGAAACCTCCGAAAAATCATTAATAATACAGTATACAGCAGGTAGAATAATTGGGATGAACAACGTTTTGAGTTTCTGATTCAGTAACTTTCTTAATTTTCAATACGACTGTATTGCCAAGGAACAGCTCCTTCAGCAGCAAAAAAATTACAAAATTCATCTCTAATTGCTACCGCGTGTCGAGTACTATTATGATTTCCACCCATTTTGCCATCTTCAAGAGCCGAATCCTCTAATTGTTCTTCCAACCAATCGGAGTGTTGATCAATCTCAACCCCTGGAAGTGAATCGCTTTGAAGGTGATATTTCCGCAACCAGTTGCGCAGACATACGATGGCTTGAACTAGGGTTATGGCATTGTCTGGTGTAGTTTCGATTGAATTTCTTAAAATCCTCCATTGGCAGGCCAATAGTCCAAACACGTTTTCTATAATTCGTCGAGCACGGCTCAAACGATAATTGAAAATGCGTTGGTCTGTGTTTATGGAATTTCTTCCTGGATACGGCCGCAGTAAGTAATCCGTTAGAGGGAACGCCTCATCTCCGACGAGCACGTATGGCAGAGGGGTTCCATCCACAGTTAATGGTTCAGGGTGTGGCAAATTCATTTTCCCCTTCTGAAATTTCTGACCCATTATTGAATCTCTAAATATGCCTCCGTCGCTACGCCGACCATAAGCACCTACATCAACGAAGGTGAAGCAGTAATTGGCATCGCAAATCCCTAACAATACAATACTGTGGCTGTTCTTATAATTGTAATATGTTGACCCAGCATTATCAGGGCACTGCAATGTATATCATTATTATTACACAATACATATTATTACTTACATACATGTTCAACATTCCTACGTACCACAATCGTAATATGTTTCCCATCGATAGCTCCTATACAGTGATTGAAATTCCACTTCTCTTCAAATTCCTTTGCAATATTCAACCAATCTGTTTCTTTTAATGGATAAGGCAAGACTTGTTTGTATAAACAATTCCAAATGATCTCACATACTTCCATGATCGTGGTATATGCTGTAGAGACGCCGACAAGATATTGGTATGCAATTGGAGTAATCGAATCACCACTTGATAAATACCTGGAAACAAATTATTGAATTGTCATTGTCAAATTGTGAAATCAAAAACAAATCAATCAGAGACTAACCTCAAAGTCATAGCTAATCTCGCTGTTGCTGAAACAGGTTCTCTTACTATGTATTGCTTTGATATATGAGGGCCAACTAAACACAACAGTTCTTCGAACTGAATTGCTGTCATGCGGAAGTACTCATGGAATTTTTCTTCGTACTTGGAAAGAGTTGGAAATATAGCTTCGTAGAAGCCATGGATACGTCGTAAACTTAATAATGGATGAACCCAATAACGTCTATTTCTATTCCTCCTCTTCTGTTGCAGGCTTTTAACTTCAGATAATATAAGAGTTGCTGTAACCATTCGCATATTTTTTTGGTGTCTATCTTTAATAAGTTTTTGGCATTCAGCAACCCATGCTTTACATCCATGAATGTATGCCATTGCGTTATTTGCCACACGTCACTCTCATCAACTATTATTCCACTTGGTCCGATTTAGTACTTAGAAAATAAACTGCCTATTAAAATATATAAATATTGATCTGTAAATAAAGATATATCAATCCTTCCAACATAACCTCAAATCATTGGAAAACAGTAAACATATATTTGGCGCGATTTCTTGTGAATCGCTGATCCCCAATCAGAGCGACAAGCGATAAAGCTCAAATAATTTCAGCTTTATCGCTCGAATCGAGCGACGGATTCCTAAACCCATCCAAACGGAACTATACCCTAGAATCATCTATCGCTCGTCGCTAATCGCTGCCATCTGAAGACACCTTTAGACGGTAGACTTATGAATAAAATCTGAGTTCGGAGTTGACAGTCGATACGAGCAGACGTGTGTACGATCGCTCCGCGATGATACTTTTGTAAGATTGAAGTAGTCATAACGGTGAAAATGTCAACTACGATTGACGAGCTCAAAACTTTGATAGAAACTCTAACCAAAACCGTCAATGAAACGAACTTGTATGTTAATGAAATCAAGAGTTCCACTGAGACTCTTGCGCGGCAGTATATTAATCTGAATGAGGAAATGAATGTCCGGAAAACGAAAAACTCGGAGTTAGAGAAATCGCTTAATGCACAGACCAAAAGAGTCACTAGATGAGAAGGAGAAATCGAATATCTTCGTAATAAGGACAGAGCCAAAAACATAATAATACATGGATTAGGAGATGCAGTGGAATCCCGCAGGAAACTAGAAAAGAAGATCATGGATGTTTTCGCAAAAGCAGATGTACAGTTGGAGGATGGAGAAGTGGATAATTTGCGGAGAATTGGAAGCAAAAAAGGTAAAAGACCTGTTATTGTTTTCTTTGGCAATACAAAATCAAAGTCTACAAGATTCAAGAATGTCGCTAAATTCAAAGCGCAAAGGTTATTCATTGCCAACGATCTATCGGAGGAGCAAAGAGACATGATAAAGGACAGCATAAGGATGAGTGAAAGATTGTCTAAGCATGGATTCAGAACCTTAGTGAGAGGAGGTGAAATATTTATCGACGGGAAATATCATAACAGGAACGGTGCAAAAGAATTGCTACATCGATTTGAGATACAAGCAGGAGAAGATGGATACAGTAGTGAAAATTCCACAACTTCGAAGGTGTCCAATGCAAGCCGTAAAAGGAACCGCAAAACCGAGCATTCATCTCCACGCAAAATAGCCAGCAAAAAACAAAAATTCATCAAAGATATGCGAGGAGCAGAAAGAGAAAGAAATAAAGAAGACACGGAAAACTTGAACACCAATTCAACATAGCAAACTTCCGCAAACGATCTTATTCAGCAAAGAATAATATTTTGGAACCTGCGAGGATTATCAAACATCGGCGACATGAGTGGAATTATCAACAACAAGGATATTTTGCGTGTGAGTGAGACATGGTGTGTAACAAAGCCTGTACCCCTTCTTCTCCCGTCTCATTTGTATCAACACGAACTGATATACAGCCCAGCGACGAAATGTACGGTAAAAGGCAGAGCCAAAGGAGGTATTGCGATGTATATCAACAAATCGATGTACACGTCAGAACTATTATTCGTTCCAGAGTATTATATATTCACAAGATTGAAAACAAATTCGTTCGCCTATATCATAGGTACTGTTTACATAAGTAGTTCTATAGAAATAAACGATGTCTTAAATGATCTGAGAGAATCCATGGAACTTTTGTCAAATCAATATTCGAATGAATTCATATTCATAGGTGGTGATTTTAACGCTAGGATTGGTAATAAAAACTCTGTACCGGATGGGGATTATTTTTATGCACAAAACTCAAGCGCTGAGCGATTTTCTTTAGATATAGAATTAAACAGAAGAGGAAAATGCTTGACAGAATTTATGGAGGAATTTGGTTCCATGGTGAATAACGGCAGAGCACCAAGTGATTCTCCGGCCAATTATACATACACTAGTAATAATGGTTGCTCGGTTATAGATTTAGTATGGAGTAGCTATAATTCTCTCAATATTGTTGATGATTTAGAGGTTTTTATAATCCCATCTTATTCAGACCACTTCCCAGTGGTGCTAAAACTGGTAAAATGGGTACCAGCAGAAGTCAGGGAAGAGCAATTAAAGTGGTTGAAAGGTTTAGCAAGTCCTTTCTCTGTCGAAATGAGCTTCCCTCAAAACATTGGATTAATTAGTACAGATATGAATGTTTTGGACCTAAATATCGAGTCGACAATTAAGACAATCACAAAAAAATAGGAATGATGAAAAGATATGATAATAATACATCTAAAAAGCCCTGGTACAGTAAGCGGCGCACAAAAGCAAAAAAAAATATGAGAAAGAAACTGAGACTATGCAAAGCAAACAAATTCTCTGATGCAACTATTCAAGAATACTTGAAAAGTGGGAAGGACTTACAACAGCTCATAAATGAAAAGAAAAATAAATACAAAAACTCACTTATTACCTCAATAACGGAAACCAAAAACACCAAAGAATTCTGGAAATTAGTAAACCTATTTAAGAAAAGCAGGAAAATGGAAAATAGTGCAATAAAGTTAGACACTTGGTACGAATATTATTGTCAGTATTACTCCTCTCACACAATCGTAGGCGATATAATTATCAGAAAGAATATTGTGCCCGAAATGGAAACATGTGTCTCGCTGACCGAGATAAAGATGCCTCAATAGCACCATCTTGTTGCTATATCCAGGATATCCAATTCAATAAAAGGAGCTCAAAGATATATATTGTTAAACTTACACACAGACATATGTAGAGTAGTTGCACAATTTAGATTATTGAACAGTGTGAATTGTCGAATTACAGCCGGAAACCAAAAATATACGGTGAAGAAGGACTCTTACTGTGAATTTTGCAATAAATCGAATAATATACTTCATGTAGTAATAGAATGCGCTATATATGAGGAAAAAAGGAAAGAATCGAAGTTACTGCTGTATCCGAATAATGATTTAGATATAAGCTATATTCTAGAACGTCCAGAAATCAGAACGATGGAAACTTTCTTTCAGTTTTTAGTGTATATACTTTAACTGCATCAAGAAAAGAAGATTTGATTTATCAAATTGAGATAATTCTCATGATGGACTCTGAACTCCTATTGTACCATTCATGTAATAGAATGAAACGAGAAAATTTCTTATTATTTTTTTATGAATACAATCGAAAATGAGATCAATCAGGAATCCTTTCTGTATTAGTGAGAAAAAAATTCGAAATGCCGGGTCCTTCGGCTGCAAAATATCCAAGACGCTCAAGGTGTACAGAAATTCATGAAGACAATGATAATGTTGAAGAAGGTATGAACTCTGAAACAGAAAGTTTCGATGAATCAATATCGGGAGAATCTGATTTTGAAAATGATGATAATGACTTTCCCACTCACGAGGCAGACATAATCCCAAAAATCTCGTATGAGAAAGTCCGTGATAGTTACACAGAATGTCAAACGAAACTTGAACCGAATCGCATTTATGAATGAATGGATGGTGAGAAAAAATCGATTGGCATCACTGAGAATGAATTTCTCATGTCTGAATCAACGAGAAAGAAAATTCAGGACGCATCTTTCACGGAAGTTTTTGAATATTTCTTCTCCGATGATTTGAAGAATCACATTATTGATTGTACTGCCCATAACGGTTACGAGCTCTCTCCTCATGATTTGAATATATCCGTAGGAATTATAAGAATGTCGATTTTTGACTCGAGAAAATCTCTAAAAGACTATTGGTCTACCGATCCTCTATTAGCTTGCAATCCCATCGCTACCGTCATGAGTCGTAAAACTTTCATAAAAATCAAATCAAAAATAAAATTTTCAAGACCCAGTGATGAGAACCTTGATGACCGAGCATGGCGGGTACGTGATCTTTTCGAGATTTTCAGGAGAAATATAAAACAATTCGGTTTTTTCTCGACTGCCCTATCAATTGATGAGTCGATGATCCAGTTTTACGGAAGAACCTCTTTGAAGCAATATATGAAGGATAAACCAGTGCAATTTGGCATAAAAAAGTGGTCCATATGTAATCCCGACGGATATTTATTCGACTGCGACATTTACTGTCGCAGAAGGACCAATCCTCATTCCGGACAAGAAGACACAGCACTAGGAGAATGTGCTTTGGGTAGTCGGGTAGTCTTGAAAATGATCCAAGGACTTCACGAATGTAATGAAGAAGATAGTTCGCTATCGTTTATACTCTGATCACTTCTTCTGCAATCCCGATTTATTGGTTCACCTGAAGAATATTGGTTTACAAGCTACAAGGCACGGCGAGAGCGAATAGAGTCATTGGTGTCAGCAATGACATGGATAAAAAAGCTCCACGTGGTTCTTTCATCGTGGAGCATGAGAAAAATAGTGGTATGAATTATATCACCATTATGGATTCGAAACCAATCTTATTACTTTCGACAGCAGCAGGAGTAACACCCTTATCTTCCATGAAACGCCGATCCAAAGGACATGCTGGAGAGATGGAATTACCTTCCCTGAGAGCTTTTGCTACTCACAACAAGCACATGGGTGGAGTTGACCAGCATGATTTTCATTGCAGTACCTTGATGCCTCCCATCAGATCCAAAAAATGGACTTGGGGTATTTTTTTGAGAATAATCCAAGCTTCCGTCACAAATGCAACAGTACTAAAAAATTTGGTACGTGATAAGACGAGTAAGATTGGAACGGAAGACATGGCATTAGCTATCGCTCGGCAGTATCTTGTGAAAGCTCCAGCACGAGGATCAGTAGCACATAAGACTGTAGTTGCAGAGAAGAAAAGAAACTGCACCAACTTTTCGAAATGCTCAACGAGAACGTAGAAAATGTGCGCAGTCTGTAATGCTTACATGTGCTCCGCATGTTTCAAAACATCACACGCGTAATCGTTTCACCGAATTTGGTGCTCTTTCCTACTGTATCGACACAAGTTAGAGATAAGTCCTGAAAGAGAGTTCTCGAATGTGAAAAGAAATTGGACGAACAACATTCAAGAAAAAATAGGAAATACAAAGAAAAACAGAAAGAAAATAAAGAAAACACAGAAAATAAATTAGATGAGGAAAAATTGAAACGAAAAAAAAGGCTCTCGTGAATGTTTACCTCCACGTGGTGAGAGTTGGGCAACGGCGATCAACACATCGGCGGCAGGAAACACTTAGAAAATGAGACGATTCCAGTACTCTTCCGAAGCCATATTGGCTCCGCCATATGGAATTTGGCAGATGTGACACCAAGTTTGTATTCAGCGACCCGGAGAATACTCAGATCCATCTATGTGAGGAGGAAAATATCGATAAATTGACAAAAAACTGGAGGAACGAAAATTGGGACATCTTGCTGCCATATTCGAACCGCCATTTTGGATTTATAGAATCTGACCTCCGATTAGTCATCAGGGATCCCGAAAACCCCCACGTACTGATTTTCATGGGAATCGGACAGTTTGAACAATTTTAGGCCGCCATTCTTGATCCGCCATATTGAATTTGGCGAATCTGACTCCGGATTCGTGATCAGCGATCCCAAAAACCTAATAATACGTGTGTACATCGAATTCATTCGGGAATATTGCTCGAATACGAAAAATAAGAGAAAGCAAAAATATTTTGGTTTCTAGCCACCATATTGAGTGTCGCCATCTTGAATTTCGAAAAACCATCTCACATACTTTGAAGCTTAGGGTCCATGGACGCAGGAATTTTATCCCCCAGATGTATTTCTCCCCTAATTCGAGACGGAAATAAACGGATAATAATTTTTTGCAATCGAAAATTCGTGTTTTTTCCTATTTAAACGATTATAGCATTCTCAATTCGCATTTTTTCGGAAATCTGCTTCCATATTTTGAAAGTTCAGATAATTTCACATCGAAAATAATGATCCGCAAATTTTTTGACAATCGATTCGACAGCGTAAAATGTCTTTGAAAAAGGTGTTGAAAAAACGGACGTTTGGTCCTTAACGGGTTAAAGAGGACAAAAATTTTGTTTTAGCGCGTTATATTTAATATGGTTATCCACTCGAGTTAACATGATTAGGACCATAATGTGCAATAAACTGATGAATTCCAATTAAATGATGAGACCTCCCCTTGGATGATTGCGGGCCTTCCAGGGGTATATGCATGATACCTGTCCTTGATATCCTTCTTATCCATCCCTGGTAGTATCTGCTTCCTTTACGTGGTGGGGAGGATAAGTATCTCAGAGTTGGATCTTTTTTTTGAGTGGAATAAACTACTCAAGAGAAAGAATACAAACTGAGAGAAACGAAATCATCCTAATGCCAGAAACATCGGCAAAATTGAACGGGAGGAAAGCAAGGGGAAACTACCTTCCTTGACATTTTTCAATACTTCCCGAGGAAATGACACCTTTTCCTAACCTGGAATATTATGTAACAAAAACAAACAAACAAATTAATGAATACATGATGGCGCTCTCTCGGGTCAGATATTCCGGAGGTAAACTAGTCTCCCGTTCGGATCTCCGGGTGGAGGCTGCTCGAAGGAGCTTCATCAGCCAAGAACGAAAACCGAAGAATAGGATAGGGAAAAGAAACAACATTCTTCGAGTCGGAGCGTGGAATGTTAGATCACTGAGGCAAGCGGAAAATTAGAAAATTTGAAATTAGAAATGAATAGGTTGAATATACACGTAATGGGGATTAGCTGAATTAGAGATGACCACAAGGAGGCGATTTCTGGAGTGGAGATTATAGAATCATTCATACAGGATCAAAGAACGGTCAAGCAGGTGTAGGAATTGTAATGCATGAGGGAGTAGGAAATACAATAGAAAACTATTTGCAACATAATGAACGTGTGATGATGGTTAGAATCAGAACAAAACCGGTGGACACAGTCATAGTCCAAGTATACATGCCCACATCTGCATATTCGGAGGAAGATATTGAAAAAACGTACGAAGAAATAGAAGAAGTGATAGAATATGTGAAGGGAGAAGAGAATTCGATAGTGATGGGTGATTGGAATGCGGTAGTAGGATGAGGAAAAGAGGGCAACATAATAGGAGATTTTGCGTTAGGGAGGAGGAACGATAGGGGACAACGTTTAGTCGAATTTTGTGAAAATCATAAGATGGTTATCACGAACACTCTATTTGAAAATCAGTCAAGGAGAATCTACACTTGGAAAATGCCAGGAGATACAGCAAGATACCAAATTGATTACATTGTTACGTCAAAATCTTGAGGATTTATCTAAAACGAGCGGATATTTCAAGGAATTGCCAAATCAGAGTCTGACAACCCCTCTCATAACCCTACTTCAGGTAGGGATGTGCCTACACAAGGACCAGGGTTAGGATGCTGAAATGAATTGTCTCATATATATATGTATTTAATGATTTATTGAATAATAATTCGTTACTATAGTTACAACAACATTTTAAATTGAAAAGATTACGAAAAATTTGGTTAATTCTTTGGTCAATACAATTATAAATTTGATATTAATTATTGAAATATTCCTGAGGGTTACTTAGTAAATATTCCTATTTGATACAGGTAAAAAAAAAGAGGAAACGTAAATTGAACAACATCTTCAAATTCCGAGGGTTGCTCGGTAATAAGAGATAATTTGTTAATTTTGGTTCTTAGAACCTAAAAAATGAAGAATCCTAATTCTGAGGGTTACCCAGTAATTAAAAGTGACTTATTCATTTGATGTATTGTTCCTCTCAGTAAAATTTCGACCTTTGAATTGTTCTATTGAAGGAAATCGAGCTCTTCAATAAAGGTATAATTATATGAAAAGATCGAAAGATTGATAGAGAAAGATATATATGTGTTTCCCATTAGGGAGAGAGAGAGAGAAACATGAGTGCTAGAAAGAGAGATATTTAGATAAAGACATAGTAATATAGAAAGAGAGGCATATACCTGCGTATACTGTATTGTGAAGAGAAAGTGAGAGAGAGAAAGGTATATTACAAAGAGGAGTCCGTTTATCTGTAAAGCATGAATACATTGACCGCGTTTACTGTCCAGGTAAGTTTTAAGCATATAGTATGGAATTGCAATGCGGTTGAGGAAAGGGGATTAGGAAAGGAAAAGATGACGTCTCAGTTGACTTCATTGCCGTCGAAAGGAATATAGGAGATGGAAAAGGAAGGAACAATTTCTTCCATGGGACTTCGTACAATGGGCACGAATGCTTCGAATTGCACGTAGGTGGGAGAAAGAAATTGTTGGAATTTAAATTCTATTATTCACATGAAGGACAGGAGTGATGATCCCCATATAGGGGTTTACAGGGAGAGTCTTCTGTAAGATCCCAATCCTCCTTGTAAACAAGTTCTTGTCTAACTTCCAAAGAGTTTTTGGAAATACATAGATTCTCTAACTCTTTGGAGAGTTGGGCAAGATTCCCATCGTCGCAGGCTGCAGTTCGTTTGAAATTCCTCCAGGCTAGACTAGAGGTTGGAGCGCGATTGTTTTTAATATCGAGGTCCCGTTCCTCGATCCTTTGTTTTATATAGTGTATTCTCCTCTTAAGATCGGTGATTCTATTCTCGACCTTGACCTTCACTGAACGAAAAAGAAAAACGATTAAAGGAAAATGATTAAATTCAATTCCCACGCGATTGTTTTTGATATTAGACACTTGAATGAATTTGATCAAAAATGGGAAAAGTTAAATTTGACACGGAACAAAGAATATTTTCCCTTCTTGAGCAAACACGATACGCACTGAATCTGAATTTTCGAAAAAAAGAAAGGAAACTCAGTTCCTTTTCCCACCCGGATTGTGGAAAACTCCACTTACTTTTGTTGATTTTCCCCTTCTCGAAGGTGCTATCTCGTTCGTGCGAATGTGTATACTGCTTAGATGGTCTGGTTGATCAACACAGGACCGCAGTTTGAAGGAAGAATTAGTATTTCTTCAGGAAATACCAACCGATGGAGTGACACAACCGTGTGTCTGTATGAACGTCGATGAGGATGACTGCGTAGCGTGCCGTACCGTAACGGTGGTTGTAGTAGTGTTAGTAGTAGTGGTTGTAGTAGTGGTTGTAGGAGTCCTAAGAAGGACTGATGGTATGTGAATATAGTTGTCTCAAAGAAGTCGAGAAGAGAGTGGTTGAGAATGACGAAATCATGCGATACTTGAAGGGCTCGATTTTCCTCCAAGGGCAACGATTGGTCAAAGGTCGCGCGGTGGGAATGGTTCTTAGTTTGTACCAATGAGAGTTCAAGAAGCTCGCTCTCAGTGGTACTCAAAATCAAAAATTTTCTGTCTTCTAATATTTCGGGTATCTAGAAAATTATCTACTATTTTATCCGATGTTCAAATCCTCGACGCGCTACGTTCTTCCCTCGCTTCACGTTGAGCGTTCGAAGAGTTGGACTCAGATGAATTTTCTTATTTTTATGTATCCCAGGAATATATATATATATATATATATATATGTAACTTTAATTTTTATAGAACAATTGATTGGATTCGGAATTTACGATGAGAATCTGGTTTATGTTTTGGTGGATGTAATTAGTATGATTATTTGGAATATTGAAATATTTTTCGAATCGTTACTTTGAACTGATTTTTTTTTACATGAGAATTTGCATTTACATATATATATATTCACTAGGGTGATTCCATGGATGTTAATTCTTATGATGACGAGTATTTATTATATATTTAATCATCTTTTATCAAGGCTTCTCTAGGTTTTTATTCTGTTGAATCGTTTTACTTTATAGGGTGAAAGGGAGAGAGACACACATATACAGGGCGTCCCATTTGAAACAGGACAGCTGAATAACTCTTCAGGGAATGGAGGGGGAAAAAAATTGTTCAGATAAAAGTTGTACGGTTCGAAGGGGGCCATAAGAT
This sequence comes from Gonatopus flavifemur, assembly GCA_018340375.1. Lineage (NCBI taxonomy): Eukaryota > Metazoa > Arthropoda > Insecta > Hymenoptera > Dryinidae > Gonatopus > Gonatopus flavifemur. Next base: position 1,659,133 of record JAFFJZ010000049.1, on the reverse strand, counting down.
GGTGACCTTGAATTTGACCTTGAGGTCAATTTTGAGCATAATTGATGGTCAAAGTATGTTTTTTCAAATGGAAAACCCTACGTTCGACCTCAGAAATGGAAAGAGCGGAAAATTTTACGTCCGAATATGTTAACATATCAGGTCATTTAGAGGTCATTTGAAGGTCAAAAAACCATTTTCTATGGATTTTCACGGAAAAGCCCCAAACGAGTTGTTTCTCTGACCGAAGTTATCGAAGTTGAAGTGAAACCCCACGTTTCGACCTTGAATTGAAAGTAAACAGAACTAACCTTCAGAGTTTATTCTTCATATCAGTACGAAAATGATCATTAAGAAGTTTTCATCGTTTACGGTGTAAGTGCGGGTTCAAAATGGTTTATTCACCTAACGAATGTGTTGATATTCTAATGATCTTGGGTGAGTGTCGCGGAGTGTATCAAAGAGCGTCACGATTGTACAGAGAGCGGTTTGGAGATCGGCAGCATCATCCCTCTCCAGAAGTCATTCGCCAAGTTGAAAGAAATTGTCGACAAGGAAGGATTGGTCAACGCCGAAACAATCAAGGTTTCAACTTTGACGACCCTCGATGCGTTGCTGTTTTAGCAATAATACACATGAATCCTCATGTTAGTTTACGTGATATTGAACGCGATTTGGGTATTCCACGCAGTACGGCACACAGAATTCTACAAGCTGCTCAATATCATCCGTACTACATCACACTGACCCAAGAATTATCTCAACAAGATATGCAGAATCTGGTTAACTTTTGCCATTGGGCTTTACAGAGGTTGAACGAAGCGCCCGATTTCTTTCGATATGTTTTTTTCAGTGATGAATCAACGTTTCAAAGTACTGGCTTGTTAAATCGTCACAATAGCCACTATTGGTCAGCGCAAACCCCGCACTGGACTCAACAAGTTGATCATCAGCATCGGTGGAGTATAAATGTTTGGTGTGGAATTCTAGACAATCAAGGTATTGGGCCGTATTTTTTTGATGGAACTGTTAGCGGTCCTGATTATCTACAGTTTTTACAGAATGAATGACAGAGGATGTGGTATCAGCAAGACGGTGCACCACCCCACCCTGCTCGATGTGTGAGGGATTATCTGAATATCCTTTTCCCCAATCGTTGGATTGGTCGAGGTGGATTTGTACTGTGGCCGGCAAGATCTCCTGATCTCACCCCTCTAGATTTTTATTTGTGGGGTTACGTAAAAAATGTCGTTTATACCAACCGACCAACAACACCTGTGGATCTACAACAACGCATCAGATACGCAATTGCGAATATTCGTGCAGAAGTTTTTCAGTCTGTTCTTGGAAACTTTCGACGCCGGCTGGAGGTATGTATTGAAGTAAATGGCGGTCAATTCGAACATCTCCTGCAATAAGTGTGTCTCACCCGTCAACGGATTTGTGCCATCTGTAATTATAAAACGACGAACTGGAAAAATAAATAATTTTTTAATTATTGTTCCAAATTTGGCATTCATTATCGTTCTCAAGGTCGAATTCAAGGTCGAAACGTGGGGTTTCACTTCAACTTTGATAACTTCGGTCAGAGAAACAACTCGTTTGAGGCTTTTCCGTGAAAATCCATAGAAAATGGTTTTTTGACCTTCAAATGACCTCTAAATGACCTGATATGTCAACATATTCGGACGTCAAATTTTCCGCTCTTTCCATTTCTGAGGTCGAACGTAGGGTTTTCCATTTGAAAAAACATACTTTGACCAACAATTATGCTCAAAATTGACCTCAAGGTCAAATTCAAGGTCACCATCTTATGGCCCCCTTCGAACCGTAAACTTTTATCTGAACAATTTTTTTCCTTTCCATTCCCTGAAGAGTTATTCAGCTGTCCTGTTTCAAATGGGACGCCCTGTATATACATATACACATGTATCAACATGACGTTGAATTCTTTGATTATATGGTTCAGGGTATTTTGTTTAATCTTCATTTGGACTATTCAATCATAATTCATCCAATGAATCAGGAGAAATCGACGTAGCAGAATTTTATCGGTTTCTGTGAGTGAAATGAGGAAAGAGTGAGAGAGACAGTGACATTCGAAGTTACTAAATTTATCGAACTCTTATTTATTGATAGTTTATATAGGATTATCTGTTTGTAGATCTACAAAGGTAGGATTATTTAATTGAAGTTATTCGTTCCATTTATCAATAACCCTATTCAAGGTTGTTGGTGAAAAAGAGCTCAAAAAGAGTTCTTCGGTAATATTTGTGCGAGATAATGATTTACTATCATGAAATACGTGATGATTTATACAAATTCGATAATATTTGAAGAGGGATTGAAAAAGAATTCACATAGTTTAAAAAGATTATAAAGAGTTCCAAAAGTTTGATGAAATTTACTGGAAGTTTGAAAATACTATGGAAATTCATCTATATATAATTTGAAATTTGATCAAAGTTGTTGATTAATATTGAAATATTTTATAAGAATGTTCACTAAGCTGAATATCTGTGGTGGAGAATTTACAGGAGTTTTTATGCATAGTATTGGAATTGAGACATATTTCCTCGGTTGTGAGGAGAGTTGACCATGCGTCTATACAGTTCCTTTATGGTAGGGTTGTTTATGGTAGGTCGTGTCGTCTTTCGTCTGTCGATTCGTTTATATCAGAAAATCGAGAAGAGAAGAGGCTCTGTCGTGGGTATGTTTGGTGTTTATTATATGGTTGTAGTGGGTGAGTATTGATTTTAAAAGAATTTTCGTCAAGTCGGTTATTTCAGTGAACTCGTTCTGTCTCATGTTTTCCTTGTCTGTTCGTCAGTGACGAAGAAGAGGGACCGTTTCATAGTGGGGTATCGTATGGTAACATGAATTTCGATAGGGTGTAGGGAAAACTGTGTTGTCTGCAGTGGTCATTTTAGGAAATAGAGAAAGAAACCTGTTATATCGATATCGATATTTTCTATGAGGCTAAGAGTTCGTGGAGAGATTTTTCATTCGATCGATTACCTACATGGAAATTCGCATGTGCGCACGTATCGGGCCTTACGTTCCGTACACTTACGTTTACGTGTACACATACGACAAGTAGGACTTGTATAGGTGTATGTATATATATGTATGTCGTAAGACGTATATACCCTACTGTGAATTCCCAGTTAGTTCGCATGCGAAATTTCCCATGCGAATTTGGGGCTGGGTTTATTACGCATGCGATCATATTCCATGGGAAAGTTTCACATGGGTCGCCCATGTGAAAATTTTGCATGGATTTCCCATGCGAAGGTGTCGCATGGGTTTCCCATGCGAAAATGTCGCATGGGTGTCACATGGGAAAATGTCGCATGGGGACACCCATGCGAATTTAAGACTGGGTTCGTTTCGCATGTGATGATGTCCCATGGGGATTCTTCGCATGTGCGTCACATGCGAAAATGTCGCATGGGAAGATACCCATGCGAATTTGAGACTGGGTATCACATGCGACATTTTCCCGTGAGTCACACATGCGGCAGTGTCGCATGCGTCACCCATGGGAAGATGTCGCATGGCTCACCCATGGGAAAATGTGGCATCAACCAAAAAACTCCATAAATGTGCAATAATAGTCGAGAAAATATCTGATATTCGATATTCAGAGGTTTAGGGGGGTCTTAGAGGCGAAGAAACAACGCTCATCTTCTCATTTTTTTTCACATATGAGGAAGACAAGTTATCACTCGCATTTTTGAGTACATATAAAATACACTGAGAAAAAATGTAGTGGAGCCAATTGCATATGAGTTTGGATACGGCAAATCCCGCCATGCGGTTGACGCAACCGAATATCGATTGAAATGACCGAATAAGCATTTGATCCCATCGATATTCGGTTCAGTCAACCGCATGGCGGGATTCGCCGTATCCAAACTCATATGCAGTTGGCTCCACTACATTTTTTTCCAGTGTAACCTTTGAACTATATTTTGTCGAATTCGAATGTTGAAATTCTGGTAATTGAGCCAGTTATAAACATTTCTCCGACGCATCTCGGAAAAAAATATAGGAGAATGTGTGGATAAGATTTTGAAGAATAATGGGGTAGAACCTAAAAACCCATGGATAACGGGAGTAATTTTAGAAATGGTAAATGAAAGGAGAGAATGCAGGAATAATAATAGCCAAGAAGGCCAGCAACGAAACAAATCATTGAGAAATAGAATAATAAGAGAATCAAGGAAAGCAAAAGAACAGTGGTTAGAAGAGAAATGCCAGGAAATAGAAATAAGATTGCATTTAGGAAAAATAGATGAAGCATATAGGATTATTAAAAGATTTTTCGGACAAATGAAATCTAGAAGCAATGAGATTAGAAACTCTCTAGGACGACAATTGATAAAAACGGAAGAGAAAATAGAACAGTGGATCAATCATCTGGAAGACTCCCTGACAGCACTGGGAGGTTTTTAAAACGTTCCAAGAGCGTTGGGACGTTTTTAAAACATTCTCAGAACGTTTTCAAAACGTCCAGGGACCTTGGTGCTATTAGGGCTTGTATAGAGGAAACGATGATATAGCACTTTTTGAGAAGGAGGATGTAGATGATCAAGAATTGGGAGATTCAATATTGAGATCAGAATTCGACAAGGCTTTGAAAGAATTGAAAAATAATAAAGCGCCAGGCATAGATGGCATAAGTGCGGACCTTATAAAAGCCTCCAGTGGAGGAACTCGTGACGTACTGTTTGAATTGATTACAGATATGTACGAAAAAGGAGAAGTACCGGAAGATTTCCGGAAGAATAAAATTGTCGCTATCCCGAAAAAATAAGGGGGAGACAAATGCGAGAACTACAGAGCGATCAGTTTAACCTCACATGCTTCGAGAATAATGACCAAAATTATATACAGGAGAATGGAAAATAAAATAGAGAGTAGATTGGCAGAAGATCAGTTTGGTTTTAGAAAAAATAGGGGAACGCGAGCAGCAATTTTAGCACTTAGGGCAGTCATAAGCTGACATTTCATGGGGCGTCGAGCGGCAGCATCAACCCTAGTAAAAATGGAGAATAGGAATGGATTGGAATGGATTGGAATTTTATCCAACTGAATCCATTCGAATTTATTTCTATGACGCCTATTCCAACATGAATAAAAAGTCTATCCAATACAATCCAAATTTCATTCTAATATAATCGTATTCATTGGAGTGTAAGGAAATTCAATACATTTTTATCCATTTGAATCTCTAATCCATCTCAATGTTGAATTCAGTATATAATTTCTATCGCATGTTATGAATTTCCAAGTCATGGTCATTCAATTCATTTTTATACTGATTACGATATAGACATTGAATCCCTTTTAATAATTTTTTATTCCCTATCCATTTCAATCTTGGATTCGGAATACGATTCTTTTTCAATTGGATTCCTCAAAACCAATGATCTGCATGGATTCCAAGTGAAGAGAAAATCCTATCCAATTCAATTCGAATCTCATTCCAATATAACTTTATTCCTGAACGTGTAACAAAATTTAATACATTTTCATCCATTTGAATCTTTATCCTCCTCAATCCAAAATTCGGTATATAATTTTTGATCCATGTGATGAATTTTCAAGTCGTCATCGTTCAATCCATGTCTATACTGATTACGGTATAGACATTGAATCCATTTCAATCATTTCTAATTCCCTATCCATTTCAATCACAGATTCGGAATAAGATTGTTTTTCAATCAAATTCCTGAAAATCTTCAATCGATATGGATTCCAAATGAAGAAAAATTCTATACAATTCAATCAAAATTTGATTCCAATATATTAATATAATTTTTGAAAGCGTAAGAAACTTGATTACATTTGTATTCATTTGAGCCTTCAATTCATTCCCAATCCTGAATTTCATTACATGGAATAAAAAGTATACACTATAGAACCTCGCAATAGAAATGTTACTCCGCTCTCTTCAACGCACGGCAGAAACCATGAATGAAAACGAAGAAGAGTTGTGTTATTGCGAGATTCCATTGTATAGGGTAAGGCGGGGTAATATGCCAGTGTGGGTAAAATGCCACTTGGGTGATATTTTCCAAAATTACCGCAGATGGCAATCATATGTCCTTCTGAATCAGTAGACTAACTGATTCCGAAGAACATATGACTAAGCTATGACTGATATCTGCGGTAATTTTGGAAAATATCACCCAAGTGGCATTTTACCCACACTGGCATATTACCCCGCCTCACCCTACAGAATTCAGGATGAGAAAGAATTGAAGATTCAAATACATACAAATAAATCAAATTTCATTGAATTTTCAACAATACACTTGTATTGGAAATGAAATTTGGATTGAATTGGATAGGCTTTTTCTACACTTGGAATCCATAGAGATGATCGGTTTTCAGGAATTCGATTGAAAAACAATCATATTCCGAATCTATGATTAAAATGGATAGGAAATAAAAGATGGTTGAAACGGATTCAATGTCTATACCGTAATCAGTATAGAAATGGATTGAATAATTACGCCTTGAAAATTCATTACATAGGTCAAAAATTATATACCGAATTTTGGATTAAGGAGGATAAAGATTCAAATGGATAAAAATGTATTAAATTTTGTTACACCTTCATGAACAAAGTTATATTGAAATGAAATTTGGATTGCATTGGATAGGATTTTCTCTTCACTTGGAATCCATACAGATCATCGGTTTTAAGGAATCCGATTGAAAAAGGAACGTATTTCGAATTTCAGATTGAAATGGATAGGGAATGGAAAATAATTGGACCGGATTCAATGTCTTTACCGCAATCAGTATGAAAATGAATGATGACGACTTGAAAATTCAATACATGGATCAAAAATGATATACTCAATTCAGTATTCGGAAGGATTAAAGATTCAAATGGATTGCATTTTCAGGAATACAATTATATTAGGATCAAATTTGGCTTGATTTGGATATGATTTTCATTCGTCTTGGAATAAACGTCACGAAAATAGATTGGTATGGTTTTAAGTTGACAGAAATCCAATTCATTCCTTTTTTGATTTCCACTAGAGAAGCATGGTGATTATAGACGCACTTTATCCAGGCCATAACATATATTCTTGTACAGCAGCGTAGGTTAAGCGTTAGGTAGTTGATAGAATAGGTTAAGCGTTAAGTAGGCAGGTTCGGTACTCGGATGGGGTGGTCGGTTGGTCGGTCAGTTACGGTGAAAAATAAGTAAATAAAAGATATCACGCACGGTAGATTTTCAGTGTTTGAAACTTCCACATTTGTCGCCAACAGATCATCATCAGACACCAAAATTAATTTTCGTTCTCCACTTTTCATGCATTGAAATGGATGGAGCAAATACTTATCCTTGTGAATATCAAAAAATGGTACAGAAAATGACATTGAAAGTGGAGAGAAATGAATACTAAGTTCATCCAATTTCGTGTCGGATTTTTCCTCTTCCTAATTCATTTTTGTGAATTAAAATGGATAAACCAGATTCCTATTCAGTTCAATGTCAAAAAGCGGTGCAGAAAATGACGTTGAAAATGGATAGAAGCGAATACAAATTTTTCTATCCATTTCCATCTTCGATTTTCACTAGGGAACATTGGAAGAAAAGGGAGGTCCGATCGATTTTCTTTTTTCTTCCAATGTTGACGCTGCCGCTCGACGCCCCATGAAATGTCAGCTATAGAGAAAAGGATAGCGCTGAAGACAGTGTTGCGATATTACTCTATGTGGGAAATCGCAGCTCAGTCACGTGACTAGGTTTCGTAATAACCAGTCCTATCCGACTCTCTAACTAAACTATAGTAAATGAGGTATTTTTACTGTCGCCAAAAACATTGAATCAGTAGATAGCGCTGGCTGTACTGGTGGGCTGTTCCTCCTAATTTGATTGGATGACTGAGCGATAGGTATATTTTATGCAGCCCACCAGAACACTTAGCGCTGCGCTGCGGATTAGTTCAAATAGCGACATTAAGGAACCTCAGAAGTGGGGGAGTCGGATAGGGCTGGTAATAACACACGCGAGCATTCTTGTAGGTGAGCGGTTCACCGATGAGAGTGCTCACATGTGTTGGTGCAAAATGTAGTCACGTGACCAAGCTGCGATTTCCCACATTAGGGAATATCGCAACACTGGCTGAAGAAATCTGTGTACATAGGTTTTGTAGATATACAAAAGGCTTTCGATAATGTGGACTGGGAGAAGATGTTTGCGATCCTGAAGAAGGTGGGAATAAATTATAAAGATAGAAGAATAATATACGAATTATATAAGAATCAAAGTGCAATAATAGACATAGGGGTCAGGAAGGGGAAGCACAAATAGGAAGAGGGGTGAGACAAGGATACTCATTATCGCCACTGATTTTCAATTTATATATAGAAGAAGCAATGAACGAAGTGAAGGAGGAAATTAAATCGAAATTACAGATTCAGGGAGAAAATATAAGTATGTTGAGATTCGCGGATGACATAGCTATATTTGCCACGAGTAGTACTGAGTTAGGAAATATTCTCAACACTATGAGAACAATATTATTGGAAAACTATTGTATGAATATAAATAAAGACAAGACAAAATTCATGATGTGTACAGCAGCGAAAACAGCTAGAAGAACGAAAATCAGAATAGATACCGAGACAATTGAACAGGTGAAAGAATTCAAATATCTAGGAAGCATAATTACAGAAAACGGCAAAAGCGAAAGAGATATAAGAGCGAGAATAGCACAAGGGAAACAGGCTTTTCACCAAGAGGAACAGTTATTATGCTCAAAAAATATAAGCTTGGAAGTAAGGAAGAAATTCTTGAAAAGTTACGTTTGGAGCACAGCATTATATGGTTGCGAAACTTGGACAATGGGGAAAACTGATCAACGAAGACTTGAAGCTTTTGAAATGTGGTGTTATAGGAGGATGCTCAGAATAAAATGGATAGACAAAGTCAAAAATGAAGAAGTACTCGAGCAGATAAATGAAAAAAGAAATCTTTTGAAACACATCATGAGAAGGAGAAGCAATCTTATAGGACACACATTACGGCATGAGAGTTTATTGAGAACAATATTGGAAGGGAAAATGAATGGTGAAACTGTTAAAGGTAGACCTAGATCAAGTTATATGAAACAAATCGTACAAGCCAAGGGATGTAGTAGATATGTAGAGATCAAACGTTTGGCGGATAATAGACAGGGGTGGAGGGTTTCATCAAACTAGTCGTAAGACTGATTACTTCATGATGACGACTCAATTTTTCACATAATTAGGACCATCATGTGCAATAAACTGAAGAATTTCAATTAAATGATGAAAGAAGAACTATTTACTTTTTCTCACAATGAAAGCCCAAACCAATCGTACAGGCAAATGCCCACATAGTATTATTCTCAGGTTTTTCAGAAGTTCTAGGACTTAAAAAAGTAAGAATGTCGTAGAGGTATTCCTGTGGAAACGAAATCATTCTAACCGATGAAATGGTATAAGATCTTGTATTTCCAACGTGGGAATTGAACCATGCCTCATAAAAACCGATAAAGAAAGATTCAGTATTCTCATATTCACTATGTCGGATAGAAACCGATTGAAATGAACAAAAGTCGCAAAGAAACAAATAGACTTTGAATGTGGTTTTGTCATTTTCAATTAGTTTCTATTTGACTTTTGGAACAAAGTCATGGAGCAAATATGAGATTCACACCATTCCAGACAACGCACAATAATCACTGATTGATTCTGGAAAAAGAAATCTTCTTGAACTCTGTTGGAACTCTTTGAGACTTCTGAAGCTTTTTGAAGCTTCTTAGAGTTCTCGTTGTGTTGACTAAAATGGCAAGTCGCGCGCTGCGAATTCATTGTTCGATTCCTCTCCTTAATCATCTTTTTATTTAACTTTGTTCTACACTTATGTTTCGTAAGATGCACAACAATTTTTTAGCAAAAATTATTCAGAATCATCATTTTTCTCCCATTAAATCAATTTTATTTCTCCTTTTGTCTGTAGACAATGCAATATGTTCTTATTGTAATATATTTTTTGCATTCTTTTCCCTATTCACAACCATAAAAAACATGAATATATAATAATCTCAAATTGATCTATCTTATTTTGAAGATGAGAATGATTATATTCAATTTCTGAAATGTTATATTTGAAAATTTCAAAATTCTGTACTGATTTGACAGGTAAACATAAATCCTGCTGAATCAACAAGATACACCTCGTCAACGCAACAAGGCATGTTTACAAGTTCATCATTCTAAAATCAACAAGACAGTTTTCATAACCACAACGAGGATTGCCTACAAGATGTATCATGTAAACACAACTGCATGGTCTTGTAGCGCCAACCAGGGTAGTATGCAACATGCCTGATTCCACTATCATTGGTGGATCACTAGTAATGTTTAGTAATTTCACTAGAAATTTCTAGTTTCCAGTCAATGACAAGCAGTCGGGCTTATTACCAGTCGGGCTTCTCATATACTACCCCAACCAGGTATCTGGTTGATCCAACAAGACTGTTTTTCGGTAGGGTATCAAAATCTCGACATCCCGTGCACCCGAAGTTGCAAGTTCCCGAAAGGCCATCCGCCCGAATTCTCATTTTCCCGAAGTCTTATAATTCCGAATCGTAATATCTGAAAATTGATACAGAGAGTAAACCACAGTAAACAAATTAATTCATCAAATGTAACCAAGACGACGGTAAATGCATGTGTCCGGAATGTCCGGATATATATAATGAAAAAAATAAACAATTATAAAATAGAAAAATATTTTATAATTGTTTGTTCAAAAATCTATGAAACGGGAATAATGAACATTAATAATCATAAAGTCGTTTTTTCAACATCAAAGATAATAACATTCTTTAGGTTAGATTCACTAGGAGTTTGTAAAGAATAATAATTTATGACATTCTGAAATTAAACCTTTAATTCATAATACCACAAGAATTTCATACTGGAAACAACAATCTTCTATATCATTTTTACTTTTTGGATTTTATTACAAGAAAATTCCAGGTTTTCAATATTTAATTGGAAAGAATTACAGTGAGGAAAAGTACTTCACAACCCTGCTTAAAGTGTCATATAGAATGTCATAGATTATGATTCAAAAACATGATAAGATTCACAGTTTCTATCATGTTTTTGAATCATATTTTATGATATTCTATACGATTCTATATGACACTTTAAGCAGGGAATGTTCTTATAATCAGGAGAATGATAATATTACTGATAATAAAAATGTTTATGTAAAAATGAACTCAGTTTTGATATTATTAAAGTTTGACTCATGGATTGAAACAAAAAATAATCATAAAATATAGATGAATGGAATATGTGCTATTTCAATTTTTTGAAATTCATGGCACCTTTCAAGTCCAAATATATCCCATTCTAAATTTATTTCAATGAACGATTGAAATATTGACTAGCATTCGTTTTGAATTACCTTGAATTTGAGGTATTATAAAAAATGAAAAACTCAATTATGAATCAACTATCTTGAAAATGTATTGCAATTTAAAAGAGAAATACAAACCAACACTTAGAAATGGAAGTTAATTTTGTAAATGTGCATTATTTGTAACAAATATAATTTATTTTTGGACAATTCAGTAATGAATATTTTATATGGTATGTATAGTTATATTATGCTATACTTATAAATGAATTGCATTAAAATTCTATCCATCATCCGTTTTCTCTGAAATTTGACGAAGAACAAAAACTTTTCATTTGGCAATTACTCACAGCGCTAATGATCAATTGCCATGCACATTAATAAAGTATCAAATATCCACCTTCACATTTCATAATTCATGATTCGGGCGGATGGCCTTTCGGGATCTTGAAATTCGGGAACTTGCAACTTCGGGTGAATGGGGTGCCCTGGTGAAAATGAAGCGTTGAAACGCGACGAAAGCGCAAGCGAAGAGTCACCTAAGAGTAACAAAGAGTCACTCAAAAGTAATTTAGGAGGGAATTGAAACATTTTTACGTTTCATTTGTTCCAATACCCTCTTCCTTCACTTTTGGATTTTCACCAGGGTGTCGGGATTTTGGTACCCTACCTGTTTTTCTCATGTGGAATGAGTGCAGCAATACAACCACGTGTACAAAGAGAGAGGTGCGAACGGGTGTGAATGTATCCTTGTCTATTTAATCATAATGATGAGAGGATGCTTCCGATTGCGAGAGCTCTTGGCCCCAGGGGCCATGATTCAGCCAATAGGAATCCAGTATTCTAGCCCTAGGGGCTAGCCCCGCCTGCAATCGGAAGCATCCAGAGAGAAATTCGAACGGGGTAGTATGCGAGAAGCCCGACTGGTAATAAGCCCTAATGGCACTTAAGCCCGACTGGCGTTAGCCGGACTGCATTTAACTCGAACATTGAACTCTATACATACTGGAATGAGCGCTTCCTAGATTGGCGCGGTCAGAGTGATATAGTTTATTGCATGAGCAAGAGGGAGTACGACTCTCCCAAAACATATTTCCTACCTCTCTCTAAAACGCATTTGTTAGAAGCAGATACCATGCGCCCAACATTTATCTCTCCCTCTGACCGGTCTATATTATAGAAAATCGAGGGAGTGCGCATTCCAGTATGTTATATAGTTCAATGAACCCGAATGACAGTTGACCCGACTAATTATAAAAATATAATCAAATAAAATGAAAAATTAATCGAAATCAAAGCGTAATTAATCTTTAATCTGTACATCTTTGCAGTAAAAGGTTGAATAAGCTTTGATTTCGATTAATTTTCCATTTTATTTTATTATATTTTTATAACTAGTCGGGTCAACTGTCATTCGGGTTATAATCAGGTCGGGCTAACGCCAGTCGGGCTTCTCGCATACTATCTCGAACGGGTGTGAATCTATATTTGTTCCAGGGGGCATAAACTGAAATATGAAATTTTCAGAAATGAATGTGGCGCTCTCAAGTGTGGATGAGTGAAAGTTCGAATGGAATGCAGGGAGTGGGGGTATCACCCATAATCACCAACACAAGTATACTTGTGTTGGTAATACAACATGAATACACTTGATACCCCCACTCCCTGCATTCCATTCGAACTTTCACTAATCCACACTGGAGAGCGCCACATTCAGTTCTGAAAATTTTATATTTCAGTTTATGCCCCCTGGTTTGTTCAATAGATAGCGTTGTCTTCTTCTAATACCTTATCTCTCTCTCTCTCTGTCTCTCTCTCTCTCTCTTTCTGTACACGCAGTTGTATTGCTGCGCTCACTCCAGTATGTATATAGAGCCAGAGATGAGTTGAAGAGATTGCTAACGAGATATGAAAACCATAGTCCAGTCTCTGATTGGCAGTATCACGTTTTCCGTTTATCTCTTCATTCTGGTTGGCTTAGAAGAAAAATTCAATCAATCATATATTTTTCTTCAAAAGAAAAAAACGTGATACGGACCATGATTTCAACATTGCGTTAGCAATCTCTGCTATTCATCTCTGATTAGTGAACTGTATTCATACTGGAATGAGCACTCCCCAGATATTCAATAGAAATTCTTCGTCAGAGAGAGAAAAAGCAGTGAATGTACGAGAGACATCGCCTGATCCTGCCACTTACTACCTTTGCTACAAAAATTGTGGAAATCATCCATTTTTTTAGCTAAGGTAGTAAGTGGCAGGGTAAGGCGATGACTGTCGTACATTAACTGCGTATATGACTTCTCTCTTTGACGGCGCTAATCTAGGGAGTGCTCATTCCAGTATGTATAGAGTTCAATGTCTCTGATAGAGCTCAATGGTGTAGACAGACCTTTATAAAGACAGACAATTACCTGTCACGTGATCTCACGTGCCCTGATTTTGTCCTTGTCTTTTAATCTCAATAATGTTCATTTTGAATTCTTAGATTTTTTCACTTCGAAATTCAATGTGTAATCAATCCTTGAGAATCAATAGACTGATTTGTGATCATCACTGGGCTTCTTTTGAAAAATGTATGTTCGTTTTTAAAAAAATTATAAAAAACTCACAAGTAAGGATCAAATCCAGTTTCACGTGACGTGAACTATGCTTGATCCGTATACCAAACGCCTCGGTGTAAACGTAACCAATATTACCTTGATCTCAGGAGTGTATTTCTAAGTAGGGTTTAATTGAACATTGTAAAATTCATAGTCATTGAGTGATTTCCTCATTAGAAGAAAGTTTTCTCCCAAAACTTTGATTTATGAAATCATTCGTCAACATAAATGAGTTTGTCAAACTAAATTCAAAGAGAAAAAGCAGAAATCAATAAGCGATTGGGGCACCAGTAGCCTTAAAACTTCTCCGATCCTGCTTTTTATACTCTCATCTATTTCGTTCGTCTTTATCGACGCAGTGTTCCGATAGACAGCTTCCTGCTCTGTGGTGTTCCTTAGTACGTTGAAGACGATACAGAATTTAAAAAAATGTATTCCAAAAATATTGGAGATCGTCAGGCCATGCAAGAACATGTCCTAGCTGTTTCCAGGGATTTCGTCTCTCAACCTCGTCTCAGTAAGTTTGATGCATATTTATGAAAATTCAAAAAATCTGAGCAATAGATGAACATTTATTGGAGTGGGCGTATTGTCACATAATCCACCCCGATCGAGTCAGCTGATCATTGACTTATATTTTTACTTGAATACCCAATCATTAAATATAACAAAACCAAATGTTTTGATTTTGAGCAACTTGGCTCTAATTGTGTGGGCTATTCATTTGCGAATTCATTAATACCTGATTCCATTTCATGGACCATTTATACATTGTCATGTGACTGCAGACTAGAATCTTCACGCCGATATTAAAAGTAATGTTTAACTACAAAACTCTTGTGTGGAACTTTAGATACTTGTTAAATTCCTCTTCAACGTGCATAGGGATTTTAGTATTACCCATAATTGTTTTATATAAAATACAAGTTTGCATGAAGAAAACTCAAAAATATACGGGCGTTGTCATGAGTGTTGTTTACACGTGACTACGAAATGTATGGTAATAACAATTAACTGAATACATTGAGCTGTACACATATTGAATTTATAATCACGAAGTTTAGTTTTATACTTCAAAGTATCAATATACATTTTTTCAATCTTCCGAAGAAATGAGAAGTGTTCTAGGAAGAAAATTTTCTCCTCTCTTGCCAATTTACCAAATTTTCATACTTTTCCTTATTTTTTTTTTACATCTGGGAAATATCATGAGGAATGCTGAAAATTCATCAAGAATCAGGATTTAATGTAACTGAAGTTCAAATTGTTTATTGAAATGAATTTGTAATCGAATGTAAGGATAGTGTTACATCATACCTACATACCTTCAATTTTTCTGGCTCATATTTAACCAAAATTTGATATTGAAAAGAATTGAATCTTAGTCAGTCTTAATCTTAATCTTGTCATGAATTTTGTATGAGCTTTTGATATATTTCATTATAAATTTGTTTTGATAAATGACTTAAACTCCAATTAATGGAGAATTTATCCTATTGGTTGATGCTTTAGACTATGAGGGTGAGATTGGGAATGTAATTTAGAATCCTATTTTATATTTCAATCCAACCAGCCATGTCCAATCACACAGAGAGAAGAATCTAGGAAATACCCCATGAATATTTGTCATGCATCAATTACGAAGTTCCATTAGTCTATTTCAAGAATACCTTCTTGTGATTAATACATGATGAATACTCATGCGTTAATTTATAGATTTTTTTTGTATGTATAAGAGGGAATTTCTTCCTCTTTAGGAAATGTGTGATCCAACATTACTTCTTCTAAAAGGAATTTTTCATTTTGTCCAACCTAATTCACACTTAATTGTCTTTCTCTAATTGTAATTATGCAGATAATGCATTTTAGTGTACATAAAGTTCAGTGACTGAAGGTGTGTATTTATAAATCATTTTTTTCATTTCCAGCGTACAAAACTGTGTCAGGAGTGAATGGACCTTTGGTCATCTTGGATGAAGTGAAATTTCCAAAATACGCAGAAATTGTACAATTGAAACTTGCAGATGGATCTTTACGATCTGGGCAAGTTTTGGAAGTCTCTGGCTCCAAAGCTGTGGTCCAAGTATTTGAAGGTACATCTGGTGTTGATGCAAAAAATACCCACTGTGAGTTTACAGGGGATATTTTAAGGACACCAGTGTCCGAAGATATGTTAGGACGGGTATTCAATGGATCAGGAAAACCCATAGACAAAGGTCCACCAATTTTGGCTGAAGATTATTTGGATATAGATGGTCAACCCATTAACCCCTGGTCACGTATTTATCCAGAAGAAATGATTCAAACTGGAATTTCAGCCATTGATGTCATGAATTCCATTGCTCGTGGCCAAAAGATCCCCATTTTCTCTGCTGCTGGCTTACCTCATAATGAAGTAATGACATATTCTTAATTATCATTTGTCAAAGAACTCTAGTGAATGTTGTTCAGGTTTTTACAACTGAAGTTCATTTGATCTATTTTCTCGGAAACAGAAATTGATTGAAATTAATGTTTTTTTTTTCCTACAGCTGCATGGGAAGTAGCTCTATGTCGATTGGCTTTTGAGGGAGAAAGTGACCAATTTCAAACCATTGTTTTGAAACTGACCCATAAAAACACAAACTATAAAAAATTTTGTGTATTCTTCCTAATTTGAATGTAGGGACAGAAATAACCTACTCTGGATGTAGGGCTTTTGCTATCAATGATGTAAATTTCGCTACTTTGAGTATGAAGTTTTTCAGAAGAAGTTGAATTCCCTACATTCAGTGTGACAGTTTTTCATAGAATTTTACAACCATTTGTAAATACATCACACCCAGTAGTGGTAACTTTATAACCTGCTTTGAATTTGACGTGTTTACCGATTTCATGAGACAGTGGGTTGAAAATTTTCCTCCCTGCGAAGCGGGATGATAGTTACAAAATTGCTACTTTCATCCCACTCTGCAGAGACAAAAATTTTCGTCTGTATGCAGTTGTGGGAAAAAATACTGTGTTCACCTTGGGGGGGAAAGTGTAATTTTAACTAGTTTGATTGTTTCCCCTCACCTCCAGCTCGGAGAAAGCCAACTTTGCACTCGTCTGAAATTACCCCTCTGGTGAACAATATACTGTTGTCACAAGGTGAACTTTAATTATTTACATACTCTCTGTAAAGTTAAAATTCTCACACATTTGCCACAATTTTTTGTGTGCAATGAAATTTGAAAATTTGAGCAACAAGAAATATTTTATATGCATAAGTATATGAGACATTTATGAGATGTTTATTCATATGTTATTTCATCAAACCGTACGAATTTTGATAAAAATTGACCAATACATCTCCAATTCAGCTGACACTTTTTTCACGGATTCTATATCGTAAAATAAGAAATACGTGTCCAAGGATTTTTTTTCATCCCACATATTTTCGATAATACAAGTGATTGAAAATTTGAAAATAGCGAGTTCTTTGGCTTGGAGACTCATTTTCAAAAATTCATAAGTTCGGTTCTATTTGAGCTATAAATTTTTTTCATTCCAAAGGTGAAGGACTGAATTTTGAGAAAAATATATTTTCAATTAAACGTTATTAACAAATTCATATTGCTATTAACAATTTAATTTTTGAAATCAATTTTTAATAATTGCCCTCACCTTGTGGCAAGTTTCGAGTATTTCCATCCTATTCGTTACATTTTACATGAAAAACGTGTTTTCAAAATATGGTATGTATCTCATTACTATTGTTGAAATACAATTTATGTAGCGCGACACGTCAAAAGAAGTTGAATATAAAAGTTGTAGATCATAAAAAGATCTACAATTTTTGTCTGAACTATTTCCCGACATAACCTCAAACTTTTCGAATAAATTGAAATAAGTTGTTAAAAATCCCTTTTTCTCCCCTCCGGACGGAAAATAGCAACTTTCTATCCGCTGGCCAAAACGAAGTTGCCACTTTCCGGCTCCGTCGGGGAGAAAAATAGTATACACACCTCGGGCCAGTAAAAAATAAAAGCTAAGATCAAATGTTTGTCAGGCTCGGCTTCGCCTCGGCACTCATCTCTGGCCTCGGTCAACAATTACATGTGATCTTAGCCATTTCTTATTTTACTGCTCTAGGTGTGTAATATACTATTTTTTGAACATTGTTTATTGATAAAAAGACTATTAAAAATTGAAAACAAATCAACATATCATTTTTATGCTGTTGATATGGTTCTCAACTAACCACCAATGTGGATCGATCTTAGCCCAAAGCTATGAATCTCTTGCTGTACTGGGTGGGGAAAGATTCACACCAAATAAAGGTCTAGGCACACAAGCTCATTTTTTTTTATTTGCTTGAATAATGTTCTATCATTTATTATTAATTTATGTTTCCTTGATGGTATTGATTACTGATAAATATCATTTGTTCAAAAAACATAATACCTACTCATATCAAAACAAGAAACGACATGAGTCAAAAAATGTGGCAAATACATTTGGAAAAAGTGATTTTCAACATTTTTTTCAAATTCATTCGGAAAGTTTGAAGTTATATCGGGAAATAGTTCAAACAAAAATTGAAAATCTTTTTATTACCTTTAACTTTTTTTGATGCGAGCTACAGTTTATTTTTATCAACACGACACCGTTGTTTTTGATGTGTTGCGCTATATAAATTAATGTTTTAACAATGGTATAATAAAATACATAACATATTTTGAAAACATGTTTTTCATGTAAAATCTGACGAAGAATACGATAAAAATATTCGCAACTTGCTACGAGGTGGGGGTAATAACAATGTGAGTTTGTTGATAAATTTTATTGAAAATATTTTTTTCTCAAAATTCAGTCCTTTAGCTTTGGAATGAAACAACAAGAAGTTTATAGCTCAAATAGAACCGAACTTATGAATTTTTGAAAATGAGTCTCCAAGCCAAAGAACTCGCTATTTTCAAATTCTCAATCACTTGTATTATCGAAAATATGTGGGATGAAAAAAAATCCTCGGACACGTATTTCTTATTTTACGATATAGAATCCGTGAAAAAAGTTTCAGCTGAATCGGAGATTATTCGGTCAGAAACGTATTCGGTTTGTAAAAGAATTGCCACCCATATATTTATTTATTTATTTATTTACGAAACAATGCGTAAATCGGCTATTGAGATATCAATGTTATTTGAAGAGAGAGCCAATGAATTTTTCAAAAAGCCTGAATAGAGTGAATAAGGTATATTCACTGAAAATGAAACCTGCTTAATTGTTTCAGAAAATACAAATTACAATTGTTATGTTTTTAGATTGCAGCACAAATTTGTCGTCAAGCCGGTCTTGTTAAATTACCTGGAAAATCTGTATTGGATTCACATGAAGATAATTTTGCTATAGTATTTGCTGCTATGGGTGTAAACATGGAAACTGCTCGGTTCTTTAAACAAGATTTTGAAGAAAATGGGTCAATGGAGAATGTCTGTCTGTTTTTAAATCTGGCTAATGATCCAACCATTGAAAGGATTATTACTCCACGTCTTGCATTGACTGCAGCTGAATTTTTGGCTTATCAATGTGAAAAACACGTTCTAGTTATCCTAACTGATATGTCTTCTTATGCAGAAGCTTTACGTGAAGTGTCGGCCGCCCGTGAAGAAGTACCTGGTAGGCGTGGTTTCCCAGGTTACATGTATACTGATTTGGCTACCATTTATGAAAGAGCTGGCCGTGTTGAGGGTCGCAATGGTTCAATCACTCAAATTCCAATTCTTACAATGCCAAATGATGACATTACTCATCCAATCCCTGATTTGACGGGATATATTACAGAAGGACAAATTTATGTCGATCGTCAATTGCATAACAGGCAAATATATCCACCTGTGAATGTACTTCCATCTCTATCTCGTTTAATGAAATCGGCTATCGGAGAAGGCATGACTAGGAAGGATCATTCTGATGTATCGAATCAATTGGTAAGGTTCATTATTTACAATAAAATTTGATTGAGAACTCTTTCATAACCAAGGCTGTTGAGGACTATGATGATTGAAGGAAAATGATTGTTGACACCATTTTTGAAATCATTATAGAATTTCAGGCAACTTATTTTTTGTGTCTTTTTTATACATGATTGTAAAAACATTGTTTTTTACGGAACAAAATCCAACTTAGACTTTTTGAAACTCAATATATGTTTTCTCCTTTCCCTTCTTCTCTAAACAGCTGTTTATAATTTTGTCTTTCAATTGTTGAGATTTGCAAATTTTCCTTGAAAATTTAAATATTAAATATTAATTGAAAAATAATTAAAATTTCAGTATGCTTGTTATGCCATTGGTAAAGACGTACAAGCTATGAAAGCTGTTGTAGGAGAAGAAGCACTGACTCCTGATGACTTATTGTATTTGGAATTCCTTTCTAAATTCGAGAAAAATTTTATTTCGCAAGGAAGCTACGAAAATCGTACAATTTTCGAATCATTGGATATTGGATGGCAACTATTGCGTATTTTCCCAAAAGAAATGCTCAAGCGAATTCCAGCAAGCACCTTGGCCGAGTTTTATCCCAGAGATTCTCGTCATTAATTATCACAATATTCAAGTTCCAAAAATTATCTTGTATTACAAATTGCTTAAGTGGAATAATAACGACGAGAAAATATACAATCTCTAAATATACTGAATTTAAAGAAAACTGATTGTGCATAAAGATGTACACGATTTTTGTGTTATTGTTGCTAATTTAATTGCACGGATTCAAGGAGAATTGAATGCTGTAAAACACAAAAAACCAAAGTCGCTAGTTACAATGGGTAATACACTACATTATCTTGAAAAAATAATGTTGGGTTGAAATGTTCAGATGTTTATCGAAATTGTATATAATTAGAATGTTGCGTGTATATGTCATTCACGGAAGAATAATACTTAGCGAATCATTTTCCAGAATAATTCATAGACGATAGTAAGGTAAATTATAATACATTATTCAGTATTAACATAAAAATATGTGAAATTTTCTGATTCTGGATTCTACATTCCAATATAAAACTTTTGATTCAGAAAGTATTTTTCAGATTGATTCTTGTGTACATAAATGATAATCATAAATTATCAGTATATGCAACAAATTATTAAATAGTTGATATGATGAAGCATGAAAATTATTGTCATCAAGGGGATAACCGTGCCAGAACTTTGACTATTTTTTGCATTGATGAGGAAAAATCATGGAAACTTAATCTCTGGATATTTTTTATAACTCTACAAATATCTAGATATTAAATGGATTTTATCACGTTGATTTTGAATAAACCGGTACATATATAATCGTTGAAGTTCTAGCGTCAGTATCCCTTGAAAAATACAAAATTTGAATTCCTTTTTGTAAATGTTGAATCATATTACATGACTACATGAAAAATCTATTAATTTGAAATGGTTCAAAAATACCAGCAGTATAAAAATATATGAATATGTATTCTGTTCATAAATGATCTTTAAATTAGTTTTTTTCTTGATTTTTTATAATATTAAGGATGCCCCCTGGTCGATTTTTTCTCTAGAAGAGTACTAGATCGTTCCAACCGTTTTACGTCATTAATATTCAATTAATTACATTGATGTTTAGATAGAAAAATTCAGAATAAATCGGAGAATCGGCTCTGGTTTGAGAATAATTGTACACGGGTTGTATTTGTTATAGTACAAAAACAACTGTATAGAGGTTTCTGATTGGTAGGGGTGTGCGGGTACCCCAGTCATCAGGTTTTTATCGGGTCGGATCGGGTTTTTCAATTATCCGAGTTTTTCGGGTACCCGATTACATTCGGGTAATTCAAATATAGCAAACGTTTTCCTCAGCAGGAAATATTGTGACAGCAACTCGATCAAGATTGCTGACAAAACATGTGGAAGAGTTGTGCTTCCTCCATTCAAATTTAAAAATATGAAAAAAGAATGATATTTATAAGAAGAATATTTATTTTCATTGATGTTCAAGATTCTATATTGTGGTTACTAAATACGAAAATAGATAATATATTATTTATGAGATATAAATGTGATTATATTTTTTAATTGAATTAAAAAATAAATATAAACATTCCATGAAGCAATTTGGAGATTTCTTAATGCGCTGCATAACCAATTACAAAGAGTAACAACCCTAATAGACTTGTAGTGAATATGGCATTCTTCATATTAGAATTGAATTCATATGAAATCCCCTTATTCCTACAATCGCTCAAGACAATTTGTCCTTAAAATATCAACGGCAATGGCAACTTCGAATAGAAGTTGAAAATATTAAATTCAAGCGATTTTATTATATTCGGGTACCCGATTTGGAAAACCCGATTTAATCGGGTACTCGACCCGACCCGAAAAGAAACACAAATACCCGAACCCGACCCGACCCGATAAAAAGGGCTACCCGCACACCCCTACTGATTGGGCGATAACGAAATTTCGTTCTAATTATTCATAACAATTTTCTTGAAGAACACACAGACCATACCCGGATTGTTTGATCAATTCTCAATCTTTTGATCCAAAGTTTGGTGTAATTAATTGAATATTAATGACGAAAAACCGTTGAAACGATCTAGTAGGTTTTTAGTGGAAAAATTTACCAGAGCACTCCCTTAAAACAAGTCTTCACTTCCGAATTTTCGGGCCATTTGTGTGTCGGGATTACTGGTGGCTACCCTAAACCCAAGATTTATAAGTCCACATTGTAAAAAATCCTGTGTAAAATTGTTAATCCTAGGAGCGATAATAATGAGACCCAGTTTTGGAACATCAATTTTATGTTTTGGAACGTAAAAATGCGAGAAGTTATATGAATCCATTACGAGCACACTTTAAAAATGGCATTCAGAATGGTGATCAATGTGATCATCATACGAAAATGGTGATAGCTTTCATTATTCTTCATACTTGCAGCACTGCAATTTTACGCGTCAAATCATAAATTTGTTGTCAGAAACGCGATTTGATGAAAATTATTAATTTCAACAGGGCTGGTAAATTTACTGTTTTCAGAATGGGTTCGATTATTATCGCGTCTGAGAATGTCAATATTACAAACTGATAAAAAATTTTGAGAGATTACAAAATCGCTGAACGGAGAACAGAGCCGGATTTAGGAAATTTTTTAAGGGGGGCAAAACTCGATCACGGCGCCCCTTCGATCAATTTTTGGCATGACTTGGAGAAAAACTCAATGAATGAATTTTTTTCTGGAATAATTGAAATCAAAATGGAAATATATATTTTTTTATCAACTATCCAACCATCATTCATGCAATAAATAGAGTTTTAATTCATCGGAGGTGAATGTCAAGTTTTTCAAATTTTATTTATCAATTTTTTATATTATGAAAGGTGAAACAGTATTCGGTAATATAATATACAAAAATTTTCGAATTACAGATCAATTCTTCGTGCTTTTTTCTCAGCAAAAGTATCAATTAAATATCTAGTTATTGGTTTCTATTGGAGTCCACCCATAGGAACATACACGGGGAAAATTTTGTAGTATAAATTTTGCCAGTTAAACGAACTTCTTGAAGTGAAGTTCTACTGGAATTATACGAAAGCCCCGTTCGAGATGATTACACTGTAGTGGTTTAGCGTAAACGCAATTTTGTTTCGTTTCTTTCGATCAATAAACATTTTTTCTATTGCACAAAATTTTATTCATTACTCTCCTACAAAAATATCAACATTTGTTTCATATATGACTTTTTATCTTCTATTCTTACTTATGGTTATTTAACAGTCTTTACTAATCAGTCAAACGCAAATTAACACCTAGGTTTATAAATTACAAAATTAAATTTTTATTCAATCTATAAGGATAATTATCTGACTAGCAGCGTAATACACACGTTGCAAACTGTTTTTCATCCGCAATTATTGGTCGATTATAAAAATTAGCAAATGTTTTAGAATTTTTCGACCATCCTGCTGTCTTTTTAATTGTATCCCATTCAAGACCTCTTTCTGCTGCCGCCGACGTAGACGCATGTCTCGTGGAATGTGCAGAGAAAATTGAACCATCTATACCGCTTTTAACTAATACATTTTTAATCAATCTGCTGATTGTTTGCGATGAAACCCGCTTGAAAGGTTTTTTACAAGAAATAAATAAACAATCTTCGTTCTCTCTTAACTCTGCTGTAACCTCCAGATATCTTAATATAGTTGACGCAACACATAATTCTGGTTTTGCCTTAAACGATGGTATATATAATAATGGCTGTTTTGCTCCTGCCCTTGAGGTCTTTAATGAATCTGGGATTTTTATATATAGGTCATCCCCTGAATTAACTATATTACTAATCTTAATTGCCGCCAGTGTCTGCACTCTATGTGCCGTACTAAGAGCCAAAAGAACTACTGTCTTTTCTGTTAATTCTTGTAAAGATATTTTTTCTACCGGAAATCATTTTTGCACGAAATCAAATACCACATCCACATCCCATGTATATTCATACCGTGGTTTAGCAGGCCTGAGTCTATATGCTCCTTTCATAAACCTCTTTATTAAATAATCTTCGCCTATTTTTCGAATCGAAATCAAAGAAATCGCAGACCTCAAAGTATTTAAGGAACCAAATGAAGTTCCGCTTTTAAATTCTTTACTTAAAAAACTTAAAACTTTTTCAGGCGACGCGTTAAACATATCTATATTTGTTTCCTTACAGAACTTTATCCATTTTCTAAAAGCAGACTCGTACTGCTTTACAGAAGATTCTAATAGTGATGCAAGCAGAATATCCACTGCTTCTTCCGGAACCTTTTTATTTAAGTACGCCTGGTAGATAATTCTACAGCCAAAAGAACTAGATGTTTGGCTCTGGGATGGTTCTGCGTCCTGCAAGAAGATCTTAATAAAGTCGAAGAAGGATTAAAAATTAAAGGTTCGCCAACCATTAAAGATAATAACAAAGGATACCACGGTTGTGTACACCACCGTGGGACCACAACTATACCCTTTGCTCCATCTTCTTTCATCTTTTTCAACATTTTTAAAATTAAAGAGAAAGGTGGAAAAGCATAAAAGAACCAATTTTTCCAATTTAACGTGAATGCATCTACTGCAAAGGCCTGTGGTTCTGGAAACCAAGATACAAATCTTCTGCACTTTGTATTGATTTCTGAAGCGAATAAATCTATATCTGGATGACCAAATTGTTGTACTATCGCTCCAAAAACCTCTTGTGATAAATCCCATTCGGTGTCTATTGATTTCAGACGCGATAATCTGTCTGCTTCAATATTCAATTTTGAAGGGATGTCAGAAGCGAATAACCAAATATTTCTCTCTTGTGCCCATTCCCAAATTTGTCTGGCTAACGAATTGAATCTTGGAAACCGAATTCCACCCATTTTATTTACATACGATATTGCAGTAGTATTATCTACTCCTCACAAAGTATCACAGTCTCTTAAATTACTAGCTAAATTTTTTAATGCTAACCATATTGCCTTAAGCCCCAAATAGTTAATGTCATAACTCGCTTCTTTTTCATTCTAGAACCCATACGCTTTACCTTGTGTACAAGATGTACTCCAACCTGATTTGGACGTATCCGTATATATCGTTAAATCATAATGATTCTTCTCAATCAGACTAGTAGCTTTTGGAATTACCGTTTTCCACCATTTTAGGTCTTCAATAATTGAATCTGTGATGGACATACGCGCTGAGTAATTACCATCGTTCAAGATTGAAGCTATGCATTTTTCCCTCTCGAAATTTTTTGTATACATCAAACCATATTGTACAGCCGGACAACTGGCAAATAGCACTCCAATTAACTGCGCGAATTCGTCAATCTTGCATTCTCTTTTTTCTGTCCATGATTCAATTAGCTTGAATATATTTGTCCTTTTCTTTGAGGGTAATTCTATCACATACTTGTCCGTATCTATCACAAACCCCAAGAATTTACATCTCAAATCCGGTTTAAGAGAACTTTTACCATGATTAATTTCAAACCCTAAGGATTCTAATGAATTAATCGATGACCTCACATTCTCTACACATCCTTCAAACGTACTCTCTATGCATAGCATGTCATCCAAATATATCACAGATGTAAATCCTTTAACTCTTAAATCTGAGAATACTGGTTTTGAAACCTTGGTAAAAATAAATGGACATTAACACAAGCCAAAAGGCAAACATGTGAATTCATATAATTCATCTTTAAACCTGAATCTTAAATACTTTCTACTGTCTTTATGAACTGGAATCGCGAAATAAGCGTCCTGCAAATCAATTGTGGCCATAAAGGCTCCAGGAAAAACTAAATTTTGTGCCACCTTTAGATTTTCCATCTTGAAGTGCTCTGGGATAATGAACTGATTCACAAATTTCAAGTTTAAAATGAATCTATTTGTGCCATCTAGCTTTGGTACCAAGAAATAGCTTGATAAAACCTGACCTTCTACTTCTTCACAGCGCTCTAACGCACCTTTCGATAATAGCAAACTAATAGCCTCTTCAAATTTTTCATTTTCTTGGTATGGATTCACCAAATCTTCCTCGTCTTCGATCAACATTGTAATACCAGACCCAAGGCATACCAACGCAGAACCCAAAACATTCTGCGATTCCATAAAATGGCCATCTAAAATGGCCTTCGCCATGCTGACATAAATGTTGAAAGAAATCTACAATGAAAACTCAAGCCTATGGAAAATGTAAAAGAATTCAATTGATATGAGACTAATAGAAGGAAAGAGAAGCGAACTGTATGGAAAATGATTTATCTTGGAATGTTCTACTCCACTAGGTGATCGAAAGGAAAACTCAAAGATTCATTTAACTCTAAATATATAATTAATGGAAAGGCATAATCAATATATGTGAGAAACATAAATAACGTACAAATCGAAAGGTGATCGCCAAAGACGATGAGAGAGATAGTATATGTTTAACAAATCGGAGCTGATCACTCACCATATACAAACTTGATAATCAATGTCTGGCCAGAACATGCAATCAACACTCACGCTTCCATACAACTTCGTGGTGGCCACCATATATGTTGAAAATTGCAGAAAAAGAGTAGACCCAGAATCTGAAGATGATGTCAGGATCGTCGGAGATGATTAATACCGGCACAGCATAGTCACCGGGGAATGGTAGGAAAGGCGCACTCTTTTACTCAGAAGATTATAGATCGCGAGACGAATTGACAGAGAAAAATGCAAGTCAAATCCAACTTTGAGGAGATACGACGAAGAGGATGAGTCGGTTTGACCGCGTGGGAATTTAGAGGAAACTCAATTACGTCTTGTGCGTCTAATAGTTCATGGCCCTCTGATTGTGGAAGGGATCGACAACCAGAGGCGAGAATCTTTGATCCCCACTCTCCAATAATCACATGCATGATCTAATTAACGAGTGTGGGTTGATTGTAGGGCCGATAGATCTTCCACAGGCGTCACGACGAAACACCATCTCTTCTTGTTGCTGCTTGGTTCATCGTAGCTTGGATTTCAACATTCATTTTTGGGGTTTCTAAATATTCAGGCTTTTCATATCTACTTATAATAGTATCCACTTCTTCCTTTTTTACACCATCCTTAATCCAAACTTTCCAACGACTCTCCAACGATGGATGTAACTTGCATTCTAAACCTTCCCACATAGCATGCAGTTCTTCAAGATATCTAGAAGAATACTCAATTGAGAGATCTTCAAGAACGTTCTTGAAGATTTCTTAAATATATCTTCCAGAAGTGTTGGGAAGACATCTTGTACAAGATTTCTAAAAGATGTCTTGATTCAAGACATCTCCAAGATGGCCATGCAAGATATCTTGAAGAGATCTTTTAGAACCGTTTGAAAGATATCTTCTTCGAGGACTTTAACAAGATATGTTTGGAAGGATAGATTGTCAGCAAGTTTAGGTTATGAATACCTGTTCATATGAATTGACATGAATGACACTTGGAATATGCCTTTTATCATAATCGAATTACACATGTGATAAATTCGTTCACAAATCGAAAGCTTGAAAAATCTATAAACATGCCAAGAGATTTTAAATTCTGCAAAAATTATGATTTTGTAACCTTTTAATACCCGCGCTGGAATTAACGAATCTTCAAGACACAAATATTTTACAAATTACTGAACTTTTTACGCTCAATTTTATGTACAGCCTTTAAGTGAATTCGCATAAAAATTTTCATTCATACTCATTCATAAGTTATTCTTCAATAACGTTGGGATAGAAATGATTTAGGAAGAATCTGTGGTATCCACGACCAACTTATCTGACATTTGTTTATATAATAACAGTTTTTTCAGAAGATCACTTCTACTCTAAGAATGTACATCACTAACACGATTTCACTGTGTTATATTGACAATCATAAGTATCAAAACCAAACTGTCTCTATAGCTCAGGTCACTGAAGCGTAAGTACATCGTACGATGCGCGGGTTCGATTCCCGCAACCTCGAAGGTTGAGATAAAGTAAACTTCATAGAAGTGCGAGAGCGACAAAGACAAATATGGCGGGAGAGGGAGGAGGAGGAGGGGGGGGGGGCGAGAAGGAAGAAGAAGAGGTTGGAATTTTTTTTCGTGAATAAATTCAAGCTTCTTCTAAGACATTTTTATGAATTTTGCAAGACATCTTCAAGAAATCTTGAAGAACTCTTTTAGATTTCCTAATTTCTTCTCGAAGATATCTTAGAGAAGTCTCCGAGACATCTTTTAGAAATCTATTCATGTTGCATAAGACATCTTTTCGAATACGAAAAGATATCTTTTAGAAAATTCTTCAAGACTTCTTGTACTTTTGGAAGATATCTTTTAGAATTCTTTAACGAAACTCGAAACGTTATAACATTACTCGCACAACGAAATACAATTAGGAAGCCGGAAACCGGATATATGCAGGTGGTATCATAGGGAATGATAGGGAATTTTGATCTCTGAACGTTGTAACATCTCGCGGAACGGGGTATACTACAGTGTAATCTCGAAGGACGGGGCTTGAAGTATAATGTGTTAAAGATGTATTCAATATTGTTACCCTGGTGAAAATGAGTAACGAAAGCGTAAAGATGTAATTTCATACGAGCGATACATTAGCTAATAAGAGAGGTAATGTAGGACCTCTCCTTTTATCCAAGGTATCGCTCGTATGAAATCACAACTTAAGGGTGCTCTTCCATGCGATGGATTATTCAACCGGAACGGAACATTTCTGTTCCCGTTCCGTCGAAAGCGGGCGCCCTTGTCTCCCATGAACCGGAATACATTCCGGCGGAATGGGAAATCACCCAATCAATGATGGAATATAAATTTCTATTGGAACTTTTTATGAGAAATAGCCAATACATTCCATTTAAAGTTGTTACGGCCGGAATGATTCCGATCCATGGGAGAGCAACGCTATTTGGGTTGAATGGAACGGAATGAGTACTGAAATCCCTGTTCTGTTCCGATTCAGTTTCAGTGCCATGGGAGAGCATCCTTAGGCTGGCGTCCTACGGACGGAAAAAGTGACGGAAAGCGAATTGCGGCACCAATAGATTTTGGGAATTTTTAGTGACTGTTGGATGAAACCAGATAAAATTAGGCATACTTGAAAAGTATTGGTACCGTAATTCGCTTCCCGTCACTTTTTCCGTCCATCAGACGCCAGCCTGAGAATGTCAGATTACTTTCCTTTTACGTTTTACATACTTCTTGCCCACTCTCCAATTACGCTTCCACGCATAAAGCCCGATTTCTATGAAATTGATATTTTTTCCAATACCAGAGATCAGGGTTGGCACGTAATATACTTCTAAGTATTTTACATAGTTTACGACACGTAAGAAACTGAGTATCTTACGCCAGAGATGAGTTGAAGAGATTGCTAACGAGATATGAAAACCATAGTCCAGTTTCTGATTGGCAGTATCACGTTTCCCATTTATCTCTTCATGCTGGTTGGCTTAGAAGAAAAATTCAACCAATCATATATTTTTCTTCAAAAGAAAAAAACGTGATACGGCCCATGATTTCAACATTGCGTTAGCAATCTCTGCTATTCATCTCTGCTTACGCATAAAACTAACCCCTTGCCTTTGGGGGGACAGGAGGGTTCAAGTATCTTACATATATTACGTGTCAGAAACCAAGTATAATACGGAAGAAATTGAAAAATCACGTAATAAACCCAACCCTGCCAGAGATGAGTTGAAGAGATTGCTAACGAGATAGGGAAATCGTGAACGACCACTTTTCCAGAATTTCTACTGATTCGAGCGCCCTCCATAACCCATTCCACAGAAAGTAGGAACTACGTAGGACTATGATACCTGTAGAGAAGAATGACATACCAACAGAGAATAATTGATCATAACTGATGTTACCCTCCTACTCAGACCGTAAATAAAATCCACTGAGTTCAAATTTTCATCCACTAAAATTTCACAAGTATACACTCAGAAAAATATCGTCTAACGACAAGACGAGATCACATAATCATAAAACAATGCCGTTTCAAAATATTTCCAAATGGACCCTGTTGAAAAGGTCTTATAAATGCTGATACATTCTGATAAACTCCTGGACAAAAGCACACCAAAATCTCATAGAGAATTTTCATTTTAAACGTCTTTATGAGATTTTCCACGATTGCTTATAAAACCTGATAAAATCCAATTTTGTACTTATTAATTCGCATAATGACATTATAAAATCTCATAAACCCCTGGACAAATGCTCATATAAAATCTCATAAAGTCTCATAGATTCCACGTATCAGTTTCTATGAGATCTTTTCCAAAGGGGAGATTCGTTTTACCAGAAGACGGAAACCATCCCGTACAGCTCCGGACATTTCTACGTTGCCTCTACGTTGCCTCCACGTGGAATCTTCGTTCATCCACGTTCTATCCACGTCCACCATTTATCCACGTGGAGTCCCCGGAGATGCGACGTGGAAGTCGGTGGATGTGCTGTTAGGGATCTTAAACGATTCCATTTAATCAACAGACAATTCCTCCTTTTAATGTAATGGAACCCGTTTGATGGTGAGACGGGCTTTTTTTCTAATAATAAGACAGGAAACAATAGAAGATATTGACGCGTTTTTGAGAGCAAATCAGAGAAACTTTTTTTGTGGTGAAATACATTTCGTCTTGTGACAAGACGAAATTGATTCCAAGAGCGGACGATTTCCGTCTGCTCATTCACCTGCCCGATCGTTGTATCCAGACGGCGGATTATAATGGCGGAACGGCTCCATTTCACCAGTGAAACGGACCCAATCAAACAAAAAGACATCTTTTAGATATATAAAAGATATCTCGCAATTTTGAAAGATGTCTTGCAAGAAGGTCTCGAAGATGTCTTTTAGGAATCTAAAAGATGTCTTACGCGACTGATTTTGACAAGTTTAAGATATTTCAAAAACGTCTTGCGGAAGATATGCTTTAGACGTATTCAATCAAGTCTTAAAAATGTCTTGAAGAATTCATAAAAATATCTTGGATAAAAATCGTGCATAAAAAAAGTTCTCCCCTCTTTTTCTTCTTCTTCCTTCATTCTTTTCTTTTGATCCCTCCTCTCAGTCCTACAAATTTCACTACATTTCGGATTTTTGGGGTTGCGGGATTCGAACCCGGACATTTCACGACGTACCCACGCTTCGATGACTTGAGCCATACGGACAATTTGATGACGGTGCTCAAAATTGTCCATATGACATAGTGAGATATAATGTCAGCGGTGTATATTTTCAGAGTAAAAGTGATCTTTTGAATAAGGTGTTGATGACATATACAAATATAAGATAAGTTGACTGTGCTTAAAACTTGAACAGCTTAATGAATTTGGTGAAATATATTGAAGTACATGATCCAGTGATCGTTAGTGCCTGATGAATATCATAAATACCTTTAAATTATTTTTTTCTCACTGTTATTGAAAAACAACTTATTAGTAGATGTGAATGAGAATTTGATAAAATCACCGTACACGAAGGCCGTACATAAAATTCAGCGTAAAAAGTTCGATAATTCGCAAAATATTGTGACTCGGAGATTCGTTAGTTTCAGTGCCAGCACTGCAAGGTTACAAAATCGGACTTTTCACAGAATTTGTTAGTATTTACATGGATTATTCAAGCTTTTAATTTATGAACGAATTCACCTTCTTTGCAATTTGATTGTGAACAAAGACATTTGAAGTGTTATCCATATGCACTCATAACCTCAAAACTGCTGATCTTAGAGATACATTTGGCAAAACATCTTAAACATATCTTTTGAAAGACATCTTCAAGACATATCGCAAAGATGTCCTTTAGATATCTTTTCGATATGTCTTCCAGATGTCTTTCAAAAGATATCTTCGAGATGTCTTTTTGATATGTCTTGTAGATGTCTTTCAAAAGATATCTTCAAGATATCTTGAAGATGTTCATGTTTATTGGGGACTCTGTTTGTGACGGGTGCCGTATTATGATGGAAACCTGATTTTTCTGAGTGTACCATAATTGCGGAATAATATTTGACTGAATAACATTGCGAAAAGTTTAGAATTTAATTTTTTCATAATTATATTTATGCGGGAATACGATTATAACTCTAATAGCATTTTGCGCGCAAATGTAAGCGATTCACGTGCAAATCGAGTTACTGAATCGCTAGCAAAGTCGGATCCAAGTGCGTCGCTTTCTGTTGACAGACCTGCAAGCCATCACGCTCATACGTGAGCGTGATTGTTATTTGCGTGCATATGGCGAGTGATAGTATTATTAGCTAGCAAAACACTGGCGAACTGCGCGCATAAAGACGTGGGTCTCGAGGCTCAAACTTTGCGCGCACAGAATGTTATCTGGGAAATGATTTTCTCATATTTACTATTTCGAAATCATATTTATAATCTAATACTAGACAATATTTAAAAATATTATTAAATGTGGTAAGAATATGATAGGAATATTGAATGACATAACATTTCTAGAATATTTTCAGCAAATTCAATGATATTTTACAATATTGTATGCTATCAGGGTATTTTTGTTTACATCATATCATATTCACATTAATACTACCCTGGTTAAAGTCACATGGCGATTCATAAAAGACTCCTTCGATCATGAAAAATTGTGGATTCTGCGACAGGATATTCATAAGTGAGCTATGAAATTTTATGAAATCGTGCTTATGGTACACTATGAATCTGTATGGAATATTGATAGTTAAACATATGAAAAATAATTGAAAATCAATGCTGAGTATGATTCAATATGAAAATTCATAATGAAAAAAATTCATAAATGCTAAATGTTGAGGGAAAAACAATTTTCTCGCCACTGAAATTGAACGTAGGTCCTTTCAATTACTATTTCGCGGACTTGTCATTGAGCCATGGACCAATTCTTTGTGTTATAAAATGTTGGGAAAAAAATGTTTATAAGTGCCGTGTGAATCATTCTAATCGCATTGCTGTGATAGATGAATTCAAAACATGGATATCATTTAAAAAATCATGAACGAGGATTTGAGAGTTGCAAATAACTTGCTTCACATCGTCACAACTGCGGTTTTTTGAGAATTTTCAGATTTTAGAATAATCTTCATCAGCAAAACAAACAACTGTCAACATACGGAAAAAATTTTTCATATCTCTCAAATCCTCTTATATGATTTTTCCAATAATATTCATCCTTGGAATTCATCCGTTTCAGCAATGCGAAAAGGAAGATTCATTTTCCCATCATTTCTTAACAAACCGCTCCATGGCTCAATGATGAGTCAGCGGAATGGTGATTGAAAGGACCTACGTTCAAACAAATGATGGGACAAATCAAAAAAATTTCAAAGTTCTCAGTGTTGTTAAATTTTTATGAAATTTGTTGGAAAAATTTGGTGAATTCTAATAAAAATCTCGGTCTCGACAGAAATACAAAAAATATCAAACAGAATCAAATTTTATTCTAAGGAAAATTCCAACTGTTATCAACAAAATTCAATTATTCTCAATGTGTTGGAATATGTCGAATATGTAACAAATTTGGATATCCGTTCTTCAATTGAAATTTCAAACAATTGAACAATAATCCCAGGAAAACATTCCTATTTTTTTACTGAACAATAGAGAGATTTCACGGAATTGCACAATTATCAACGTTGTTGCATTCTTGTGAATTTTTTGAAATTTACGCATGATTTTCTGAAACGAATAGAGATTTTGCCAGGAGTTTATTGTGGAATTATCTGAAATTGGTGTTGAAAAATTCAAATTGAAATTTGTGACGTATTTAATAAGTTTCAATACATTAAAAACAGTTGAATTTTGTTAGGAATTCCTGAACATTTTTGTAGTATAAGATTGAATTCTGTTGAATAGTTTTTCGATTTCTTTTTACACCTTAGTTTAGATTGATACCAAAATTCAACAAAGTATAAACAAATTTCATAAATATGCAACGGCACTGAGAATTTGGGAATATTCCAAAATATCTCCATCATTTGCTGAAAGAGAATGTTTTAAATACGTCATCATAGGTAAGTATGCGTAGTGTAGTGCAATAAATCTCTATTTTTAAGTCAATTTCAGCAAGTAAACTGTATAAAACTGTATAAATAATTCAATATGTTGCATTACAATCCCAGACAGCACAAATGATCATTTTGAATTTAAAAACACTTCTGGAAGAACTTCTTGAACAGTCCCCGTTATGACAGTAAAAATGAATTCAATATGAACTCAATGAATTCAAAATGCATACATGTTGAATGCCTGAATAGTTCTTTATGAATTCGCGATATGAATTCTTTCTGAAGATTAAGTTATTCATCAAGAGTTCATTTTGAATCCAAACTGTTCATAATGAATTCATGTTTACTGTCATAACGGGAGCTCTTTGCGGGGACTTTTGTGCTGTATGGGATGATACTCCCAAAATTACAATACCGGGAGTATCATGGTGCTTGTTGATACTCAAGTCTCGACACTGCTTGATCTGATTGAATTTACAAATACTGTAATCTCCATCATACAAATTCCTATAAAATATATCCATAAATAATCACTAAGGTCAGAAATTTGGTTTCGTTAAAAGACAGAGAAAGAAGATAGGCGGGGCTAATATTTCTGATTGTTTGTTATGGATTTGATGATTATTTGTTTTCGCGATCTAGTGAAGCAAGCAATAAGTATAAAAATAGATGAAAAAAAACCTTCAACCGGTAAGGGTGGGTTCTGCAGAATAATCGATTTGCAGAAATTTCATTTTGCCGAAAATTCACTGACTTGAAGTTCGATGACAATGCGATACATTGAGAGGTAACGGTCCCGTGGGATTGTAAACACAGATGTCTCTGTAGTCGCGTTTGACGGAAGATTATATGACATTGCAGGAAGATATGATACCGAAGAATTCAGGGGCGTACCCAGCATCTAAGAGGGGGGTAGCTGGTCGCCCCTTGATCCGTTCTTAACATGTATGTTTAAACGGACGGCAAGAGGGGAAGAGAAGAAGCTGCGTAAGCTTATGAAACGGATCGCATACATATATTCCACGAATTATATATGCATGCGCACGTGATTCCATCACGTAATTGGAAGAACCGATCATTTGTATACTGGGTAAAATGGATACAAGAATGACTGGGATGAAATTATATGTAATGCAAAGAGTAGTTGATGCTGGAGGTGCGGAGTTTATTCTAGTGCAGGGAACACTGGGGATAGAATACTCAACGCGATATTATTGAAGGAATTCCACAACAGAGAAGAAGGAATTGAGAAGGTTCGAACACGCATCGGAACCAACAATTTGTAAAAGCGACTCTCCGACAGTTTGAGGGTAAAATTACCTTTCGGAGTGTAGCGATTCATCCGTGTGGTTTCCTTTTGGAATGAGAATGGATGACAAAACCTTCACGAAAAATCCTATTTCGGTCGGTTCAAGCATGTATCCAGAGCACGTGGGCGTGAGAACAACCCTCTCCCTTTTTGGCGATGATTTTCATTGGTCGAATGAGTAAATTGACCTGTAATTTTTTCTATCGGTGATGAAACGATGAGATCTTCACTGAAAATCGTGATTCGGTCAGTTCAAGCATACATCCGAAGGACAAGGTCGTCAGAAAAACCCTCTCCTGTTTAGGGGATGATTCCAATTGGTAAAATAAGTAAATTGACCTGTAATTTGTTCTATGGGTGATGGAACGACGAGATCTTTACTAAGAATCATAAATCGATCAGTCCAAGCATACATCCGAAGCACAAGGTCGTCAGACCAACCCTCTCCTTTTGAGGGGATGATTTTCATTGGTAAAATAAGTGAATCGAGCTGTAATTTTTTCTGTAGGTGATGCAACGACGGGATCTTGACTAAAAATCGTAATTCGGTCAGTTCAAGCATATATCCGAAGCACAAGGTCGTCAGAACAACCCTCTTCTTTTTGGGGGATGATTTTCATTAATAAAATGAGTGAATTGACCTGTAATTTTTTCTATGGGTGATGAAACGACGAGATCTCCACTATGAATCCTACTCCAGACAGTTCAAGCATATATCCAGAGCACGAGGTCGTCAGGACAACCCTCTCCTTTTTAGGGGATGATTTTGATTGGTAAAATAGTGCATCGAGCTGTAATTCTTCCTATAGGTGATGAAACGACGAGATCTTCACTGAAAATCGTAATTCGGTCAGTTCAAGCATATATCCGAAGCACAAGGTCGTCAGAAGAACCCTGTTCTTCTTAGGGGATGATTCCGAATGGTAAAAGAAGTAAATCGAGCTGTAATCTTTTCTACAGGTGATGCAACGACGGGATCTTGACTAAAAATCGTGATTCGGCCAGTTCGAGCATATATCCGGAGCACAAAATCGTCAGAACCACTCTCTTCTTTTTGGGGGATGATTTTCATTAATAAAATGAGTGAATTGCCCTGCAATTTTTTCTATGGGTGATGAAACGACGAGATCTCCACTATGAATCCTAATCCAGACAGTTCAAGCATATATCCAGACCACAAGGTCGTCAGGACAACCCTCTCCTGTTCAGGGGATGATTCCAATTGATGGAATAAGTGAATTGACCTATAATTTCTTCTATGGGTGATGAAACGACGAGATCTGCTCTCAAAATTCCCATTCGGTCAGTTCAAGCATATATCCAAAGCACGAGATTGTACGAACTACCCTTTCCTTTTCAGAGGATGATTTTCATCGGTGAAATAAGTAAATTCAGCTGTAATCTGTTCTATGGGTGATGAAGTGACGAGATCTCCACTAAAAATCATAATTCGGTCAGTTCAAGCATTCTCGTCGTTTCATCATCCATAGGAAAAATTACAGCTCAGTTCACTCATCTCACCAACGAATATCACCTCCTAAGGAGGAGAGGGATGTTCTTACGACCTTGTGCTCTGGATATATGCTTGAACTGGCCAAATGAGGATATTTAGTGAAGATCCCGTCGTTTCATCACCCATAGAAAGAATTACAGCTCATTTCACTTATTTTACGAATGAAAATCATCCCCTAAAAAGAAGAGCGTTGTGCTGACGACCTTGTGCTTTGGATGTATGCTTGAACTGACCATATTAGGATTTTGAGTGCAGATTTCGTCGTTCCATTCCCCATCGGAAGAATTACAGGTCAATTCACTCATTTGACCAATCGAAATCATCCCTTGAGAAGGAGGGTGTTGTTCTTACAACCTTGTGCTCTGGATATATGGTCGAACTGACCGAATTATGATTTTCAGTGAGGATCTCGTCGTTCCATCAGCCATAGAAAAGATTTGAGCTCAATTTACTCATTTTACGCAATCGGAATCATCCCCTCAAAAGGAGATGGTTGTTCCGACGACCTTGTGCTTTGGATACATGCTTGAACTGACTGAGAAAGGATTTTGAATGCAGATTTCGTCGTTTCATTCCCCATAGGAAAATTTACAGGTCGATTCACTCACTTGACCAACGGAAATCATCCCCTAAACAGTGGAGGGTTGTTCTTACGACCTTGTGCTTTGGATATATGCTTGGACTAACCGAATTAGGATTTTCAGTGGAGATCCCGTCGTTGCATCGCCCATAGGAAAAATTACAGCTCGATTTACTCATCTTATCAATGAAAATCATCCCCTCAAAAGGAGAGAGTTGTTCTCACGACCTTGTGCTTTGGATATATGCTCGGACTGACCGAATTAGGATTTCTAGTGAAGATCCCGTTGTTCCACTCCCCCCAGAACACATTACAGGTCAATTAAATCATTTCACCAATGAAAATCATCCCCTAAAAAGAAGGTGGTTGTTCTGACAACCTTGTGCTCTGGATATATGCTCGGACTGACCAAATTAGGATCTTGAGTGGGGGTTTCGTCATTTTATCACCTATAGAAAAAATCACAGGTCAATTTACTCCTTTCAACTAGTCCTTAAAATAGATGAAAGAAAAGAAAATTTAACCTGTTATCAGAAAAAAATCGAACATGAAAATTCATACTCCATACATGAATTTCAGCTAGCCCGTGTGAATTTTCGGATGCCCGTGTGTCAGTAATCGAAAAGTTAAGTACTCGGTTATAGTTTCTCTTTGGACCCGTTTCAGAATTCCAGCTCGCCCTTGTAGATGTTATGGTACCCGTGTACATTTTACGATGTCCACGTGTAGGCAATTCACACCTTGAGTGCTCGGGTATCCTATATCGGGTCCATAATAGAATCTCAGCTCGCCCGTATACGTTTCCCGTTGCCCGTTTGGATTTTACGAGGCACGTAAGAGAATATTCGACGAATTGAGTACTCGAATTTTTTTTTCATGCCCGTGGTGGAATTAAAGCTCGTCCTTTTATGTTTCCCGATGTCCCTATCTGACTGTTCGACCACCTCATAACTCTGATATAATTTTATCAATCCCGTATTGGAATGTCAGCTCGTGCGTAACTGTTCGCTAAATTTACTGAATTTGCATGTACTCCTGTATAAACATCCTCGATCATAACTTTTATTTTTTACAACTTTCAGCTTTCAACGTTAAGCTTTTTTGGGGGTAATAATCGCGATCAGAATCCAAACATAATTACTGCTCTAATAGAAATGACATTCATATTACGAATGGAAATTCACTTTTAACTTGCATGATTCAAGTGTTTTATAGTTTTACAAACCATGTAAGCTCACTTCGTTCAGTTCCCATGTCAAACTGTCAGATTTACGAGTTTCGCACATCTCTCAGTATTTTAACCTCGATCATTCGTTTGCCGGTACTATCTAATGTATTCATTCTATTGAATTTTCGTAATTGGTGATTGAATTTCCTTATATCACTTGTCTGCTTGCAAACTATCTGCTTACGTCGCGATTATTCCGAGTGTTATCTTGTGTTTGAAAGTTCGCGTGTCATTCAAATACCTGGTCAAGTTGAATCTTCGAACTCTACAAATGCCAAGACCAGCGCGAACTATTGCTGAACGTTGGGGAGATATTGCTCAAGTTTTAATGATACCAGATGGTATTTATCAGCTTATTGATAACCAATATATTTGTTGTTCGTTTTGTTCTGTCAATCTACATCACGTCACTGAAGCTAATGTACGACGCCATCATTTCTCTCAATCACACATAATTAATTCAGCTTTACCAGCCGATGATTCTGATCCCAGTGAAGCCGTGAAGAAGAATGTATGTCTAGGACACATGCATTTTATTATGATTTAGCAGAAGCATTCATGTCAGCTGATATCCCTTTTGAGAAGCTCAACAATACCAAACTGGTGCGGTTTTTGGAAAATAATATGAAGAGGAAAATTCCTGATCCTTCAACATTAAGAAGAACTTACACCGATTTAGTTTATGAGAGAAACTTGCAACAGATTCGTAAGGAAGTTGGTAACAATTGCATTTATTTAGAGGTCGATGAAAG
Organism: Gonatopus flavifemur; assembly: GCA_018340375.1. Taxonomy (NCBI): domain Eukaryota; kingdom Metazoa; phylum Arthropoda; class Insecta; order Hymenoptera; family Dryinidae; genus Gonatopus; species Gonatopus flavifemur. Next base: position 1,619,225 of record JAFFJZ010000049.1, on the reverse strand, counting down.
GAATGATCCATTAAGCTGTTTGATCACTCACGCCATTGCTGCTCCACTACTTGCCGACACTCCTGGCATACCACGTATTATTCATTGTGCTGAAATTCCTGAGGGGATTGCCCAAAGAATCGCTGAATTTGTCGAGCAGGCCTTAACGAAGCTTTGGCCAGACGGGATTAGGAGACAAAACGTTTTGCTATTCATTTCTGACGCAGCACCGTATATGATGGCGGCAGGACGCTTACTCGAAACGGATTACCATTATGACCGACTCGTTCGTGTATCGGGTTTAGTTCATGGCTTACATCGTGTGGCTGAAGAAAGCAGGGGATCTTACAGACCTGCTAATGACGTTATTGCGGAAACAAAAGCAGTTTTCCTAAAATCTCCAAGAAGAAAACGTTTGTCCTTGCAGATAGCACCAGGGGTCCCTTCACCTCCTAGGCCTATCATTACCAGATGGGAGGAGTGGTTGGAAGCTGCTTCTTATTATTGCAATAACTTCAGACGAGTTCAAGCAGTCATTCAACAATGAGAACCAGATACAGCAGCAGTAGATCGTGCGCAAGAATTATGGGAAAGTCCTAACCTTCAACGCGGATTTGAATTCATCCATGAGCATTATTGCTGCATTACCGATGCTATAGAGCGATTAGAAGAACGGGGAATGCCGCTTTCTGACTCTTCTCAAATCTTCACGCAAGTTGCTGCAACAATCCATAGAAATCCAGCCATTCCTGCAAATATCAAAGGAAAAATGCAAACCGGTCTTTTTAATAACGCTGGATTTTCGACGGATTCGATTAATATTTGTGAAATTTTACAAGGAGAACAAAACCAAAATCTCCCAAATGGGTGGAACATAGCTGACATCGACTGTATGACTTATGCACCTACGACATCATGCGAAGTTGAAAGATCATTTTCAAGTTTTAAGAGTATCTTGCGTTCAAATCGACAATCATTAACAACTGGAAACTTGGAGAAATTTGTAGTCGTCTATTTTAATCGACTTGAATTCATCGGAGAACCTGAGTGGTAGAATCTATTCAATAATTTTAATGATTCACTGCTTTTCTTCCCCCTAGTAGAATGGTATATATTATTGAATTCCATGGAATTTATAAAAGTAACACATAAAAATTGTACACACTACCGCTATCTCTATGAATTTAACTTATCCCGATTCAGATAAAAATCGCTGCATGAACTGGTAATCTTCACACTACGAATTCCCACACAGGCCAGTAGAAATATTGAAATTACTCCATTTGAGCTGGCGAATCTTGTTCTCTCTTTTAACTTTCTTTCATTCAACATTTTTAATTAATTTTTCAATTACTTTGTTGTGCTACCGTGTTATATTGTGGAATATTATCGCATTTGAAATGTTCTATTACAATGTAATGGAAAATAAAATAGAATGTGATATAAATTGAAATGTTCTAGTACATGAATTCTTGTCTATTATTTCTAAAACTTACCTAAGGTGATATTGATTTCAGAATCAGTGGTGAGTATTTGAACTTTGGTCGGTTGTACCTCCTTGGTTCGTAAGTTATGAACCTCAGAAAATATAAAAATTAGAGTTGGCGGACTTTGAAAAATCATACAGAATTGCCACTGACTTGGGCAACTACCATCTGGATGGATGATTGTTCAAGGACCCCCCAAGGATATCCCCTGCAAGTTCGATCGTTTGTACCTCCTTGGATCGGAAGTTATGAACCTGAGGATATGTAAAAATGAGAATTTTCGAACTTTGAAAAATCTTACAGAATTGCCCCTGACTGGGGCACTTTTTGTATAGATGAATTATTGTTGAGAGACCTCCGGAGGATATTCCCTGCGAGTTTCATCGTTTGTGCCTGCCAAATTTGGAAGTGAAGGGCCGCGGAAGCTCGTGATAGCATTTTTCTCGGAGTTTTTCGATATTCTGAAGCCTTAACTCCCAAACCGAGGAGGTACAAACGATTAAACTCGCGGGGAATTTCCTTGGGAGGTCCTCAAACAATCATTGATCCATATAAAAGTTGCCCCAGCTAGAGGCAATCCTGTATGAGTTTTCGAAGTTCGAAAATACCTGCATGAAGTTAGCCCCCGAAGTGGACGAAAACTTTTTTTTTATGGCATCCGCAACAACATGGTTAGTACCTGATCGTACCACAGGAAAATTTCGTTTGTACTCCGAAAATGAAAGAGTGACAAGAGTTTGAAAAAACCGGTCGCCCCTGACCTTCACCGATCATCTTGGAGGTCTTGGGATGTAGATGATTCTACCACAAAGGCCTCTCCGAAAAAGTCGAGGAGGTGGCGTTACGAGCGAAAACCTGGATTTACATGGGAAAAAATTTTCTTGCGAACTTGAAACAATCATAGAGAGCTGGCCCTGAATGGGGCAACTCTCATATAGATGGATTATTGTTCAAGGACATCCCAAGGATATCCATTGCAGGTTTCATCGTTTGTACCTCCTTGCTTCGGAAGTTATGAACCTCAGGATGTATAAAAATGAGGATTTTCAAACTTTGAAAAATCATACAGAATTGCCCCTGAATGGGGGAACTTTTATATGGGAGAATAATTGTCCGAGGACCTCCCAAGGATATTCCCTGCGAATTAAATCGTTTGCATCCCCTTAGTTCGGGAGTTATGAACCTTAGGATTTATAAAAATGAGGATTTGAGAATTTTGAGAAATCATACGGAATTGCCCCTGACTGGGGCAGCTTTCATATGAGAGGATTATCGTTCGAGGACCTCCCAAGGATATTTCCCGCAAGTTTCATCGTTCCCCCCCTCGTTTCGGAAGTTATGGACCTTAGAATATATAACAATGAGGAATTCCGGAGTTCACAAATCATACAGGATTGCTCCTGACTGGCGCAACTTTTATATGCATAAATTATTGTTCGAGAACCTTCGAAGGACATTCCCTGCGCGTTTCATCGTTGGTCCTTCCTTGGTTCGAACGTCATGAACCTCAGAATATATAAAAATGAGGATTTGAGAAAAATCATACAGAATCGCCCCTGACTGGGGAAACTCTCATATTCGAAGAACCATCGTTCAAGGACCCTCCAAGGATATTCCCGGCAAGTTTGTTGTTTGTACATCCGTGGTTCGGAAGTTATGACCCTTAGGATTATAAAAATGAGGATTTTCGGAGTTTGAAAAATCATACAAAACTGCCCCTGACTGAGAAACTTCCATATGCATCAATTATTGTTCAAGGACCTCCCAAGGATCTTCCCCGCGAGTTTCATCGTTCGTGCCTCTATGGTTCGGAAGTTATGGACCTGAGAATATACAAAAATGAGAGTTTTCAAGATTTGAAGAATCATACAGAACTGCCCCTGACTGGGGCAACTTACATCTGGATGGATTGTTGTTCAAGGACCTCCCAAGGATATCCCCTGCAAGTTTCATCGTTTGTACATTCTTGGTTCGGAAGTTATGAACCTTAGGATATATAAAGAAGAGAACTTTGAAAAGTCATACGGAATCGCCCCCGACTGGGGGAATCCTTATGCGGGGAATATATTCCCTGCGAGTTTAATCGTTCGTACCTCCTCGGTTCGGGATTTATAAACGTTAGAATAGATAAAAATGATGATTTTCGAACTCTGAAAAATCATACAGAATCGGCCCTGACTGGAGCAACTTTCATACGGATGAATGATTGTCTGAGGACCTCCCAAGGATTCTCCCTGCGAATTTAATCGTTTGTATCCCCTTGGTTCGGAAGTTATGAACCTTAGGATATGCAAAAATGAAGATTTGAGAACTTTGAAGAATCATACAGAACTGCCCCTGACTGGGGCACCTTCCATATGGGAGAATCATTGTTCAAGGACCTCTGGAGGATATTCCCTGCAAATTTGTCGTTTGTACCCTCTTGTTTCGGGAGTTATAAACCTTGGAATGGATAGAAAAGAGGATTTTCGAACTTTGGAAAACCATACAGAATTACCCTAGACTTGGACAACTTTTATGTGGGGAATAATCGTTCGAGGACCTCCCAAGGATATTACCTGAAAGTTTCATCGTTTATACCCCCTTGGTTCGGCGGTTCTGAACATTAGAATATATAAAAATGAGAGTTTTCGAACTTTGAAGAATCATACAGAACTGCCCCTGACTGGGGCGACTTTTATATGGATGAATTATTGTTCGAGGACCTGTCAAGGATTCTCCCTGCGAGTTTCATCGTTTGTACCACGTTGGTTTGGAAGTCATGAACCTTAGAATATATAAGAAAGAGAATCTCAGAACTTTGAATAATGATACAGAACTGCCCCTGACTGGGGGACCTTTTATATGGGAGAATAATTGTCTGAGGACCTCTCAAGGATATTCCCTGCAAGCTCAATAGTTTGTGTCCCCTTAGTTCGGAAGTTATGAACCTTAGGATATATAAAAACGAGGATTTGAGAACTCTGAAAAGTCATACAGAATTGCCGCTGACTGGGCAACTTTCATGTGGATGAATTATTGTTCAAGGGATTCCGAAAGGATATCTCCTGCAAGTTCCATCGTTCGTCTCCCCGTGGTTCGGTAGTTATGAACCTTAGATTATATAAAAATCAGAATTTGAGAACTTTGAAAAATCATACAGGATTGTCCTTGGCTGGGGCGACTCCTCTATGCAGGAATTGTTGTTGGAGGACCTCTCAAGGATATCCCCTGCCAGTTTCATCGGTCGCTCCTCCTTGGTTTGGGAGTTAAGGCTTCAGAATATCGAAAAACTCTGTATGATGTCTGAAACTCCGGGAAAAATGCTATCACGACCTTCCGCGGCCCTTCACTTCCAAATTTGGCAGGTACAAACGATGAAACTCGCAGGGAATATCCTCCGGAGGTCTCTCAACAATAATTCATCTATACAAAAAGTGCCCCAGTCAGGGGCAATTCTGTATGATTTTTCAAAGTTCGAAAATTCTCATTTTTATATATCCTCAGGTTCATAACTTCCGATCCAAGGAGGTACAAACGATCGAACTTGCAGGGGATATCCTTGGGGGGTCCTTGAACAATCATCCATCCAGATGGAAGTTGCCCAAGTCAGTGGCAATTCTGTATGATTTTTCAAAGTCCGCCAACTCTAATTTTTATATCTTCTTAGGTTCATAACTTACGAACCAAGGAGGTACAACCGACCAAAGTTCAAATACTCACCACTGATTCTGAAATCAATATTACCTTAGGTAAGTTTTAGAAATAATAGACAAGAATTTGTGTACTAGAACATTTCAATTTATATCACATTCTATTTTATTTTCCATTACATTGTAATAGAACATTTCAAATGCGATAATATTCCACAATATAACACAGTAGCACAACAAAGTAATTGAAAAATTAATTAAAAATGTTAAATGAAAGAAAGTTAGAAGAGAGAACAAGATTCGCCAGTTCAAATGGAGTAATTTCAATATTTCTACTGCCCTGTGTGGGAATTCGTAGTGTAAAGATTACCAGTTCATGCAGCGATTTTTATCTGAATCGGGATAAGTTAAATTCATAGAGATAGCGGTAGTGTGTACAATTTTTATGTGTTACTTTTATAAATTCCATGGAATTCAATAATATATACCATTCTACTAGGGGGAAGAAAAGCAGTGAATCATTAAAATTATTGAATAGATTCTACCACTCAGGTTCTCCGATGAATTCAAGTCGATTAAAATAGACGACTACAAATTTCTCCAAGTTTCCAGTTGTTAATGATTGTCGATTTGAACGCAAGATACTCTTAAAACTTGAAAATGATCTTTCAACTTCGCATGATGTCGTAGGTGCATAAGTCATACAGTCGATGTCAGCTATGTTCCACCCATTTGGGAGATTTTGGTTTTGTTCTCCTTGTAAAATTTCACAAATATTAATCGAATCCGTCGAAAATCCAGCGTTATTAAAAAGACCGGTTTGCATTTTTCCTTTGATATTTGCAGGAATGGCTGGATTTCTATGGATTGTTGCAGCAACTTGCGTGAAGATTTGAGAAGAGTCAGAAAGCGGCATTCCCCGTTCTTCTAATCGCTCTATAGCATCGGTAATGCAGCAATAATGCTCATGGATGAATTCAAATCCGCGTTGAAGGTTAGGACTTTCCCATAATTCTTGCGCACGATCTACTGCTGCTGTATCTGGTTCTCATTGTTGAATGACTGCTTGAACTCGTCTGAAGTTATTGCAATAATAAGAAGCAGCTTCCAACCACTCCTCCCATCTGGTAATGATAGGCCTAGGAGGTGAAGGGACCCCTGGTGCTATCTGCAAGGACAAACGTTTTCTTCTTGGAGATTTTAGGAAAACTGCTTTTGTTTCCGCAATAACGTCATTAGCAGGTCTGTAAGATCCCCTGCTTTCTTCAGCCACACGATGTAAGCCATGAACTAAACCCGATACACGAACGAGTCGGTCATAATGGTAATCCGTTTCGAGTAAGCGTCCTGCCGCCATCATATACGGTGCTGCGTCAGAAATGAATAGCAAAACGTTTTGTCTCCTAATCCCGTCTGGCCAAAGCTTCGTTAAGGCCTGCTCGACAAATTCAGCGATTCTTTGGGCAATCCCCTCAGGAATTTCAGCACAATGAATAATACGTGGTATGCCAGGAGTGTCGGCAAGTAGTGGAGCAGCAATGGCGTGAGTGATCAAACAGCTTAATGGATCATTCCTTTCATCGACCTCTAAATAAATGCAATTGTTACCAACTTCCTTACGAATCTGTTGCAAGTTTCTCTCATAAACTAAATCGGTGTAAGTTCTTCTTAATGTTGAAGGATCAGGAATTTTCCTCTTCATATTATTTTCCAAAAATCGCACTAGTTTGGTATTGTTGAGCTTCTCAAAAGGGATATCAGCTGACATGAATGCTTCTGCTAAATGTAGTAGAAGTATGAATCGTTTCCCGCAACGAATCTTCCGACTGGAGGAGAAATAGATTCCCCCACTCACTCGACAAACGAGGCACGCAGGCAGAGGTTCTCACACAGAGCGGGTGTATCCAGCGCACTGTAGTAACGCCGTATAGTAGCGACACCTGCGGCACATGGAAAAACATGCGTGCAACGTGACAGCTAAGCAGTAGAAAAAGGAAACAAAGGTTGTTGAGAACGGAAAGGGAAAAATGATGTGAGATTTTGGAACTGATGGAAACACGCAATTAATGCTGAAAATATTTTCCTAATAGTTTCAAACTTGAATATTAAAATCTGGAATGATCGTCTTCTCAAAATCAATTCGATTCAAGTTTTTTTTTGCAATTACACGGTCAAAGCTTATTGGGATGACTTGAAATTTGGTATAAAGCTTCATTATTGATACCCGAAAACAACTAGTGCGTTCAATTTATTAGAATATTTCATCATTCAATTAATATTGATTGATGAAAAAAAGGTGTGGAGAACACCAATTTTTAAGTTCCCGTGGAAAAAAGGGTCGGGGAACTTCCGATTTGGAAAAACTGGAAACGACGAAGTTGTTCGGCGAGGTTTAAAGAATAGCTTTCTTGAAATTGTCAGATGAATCGAGTGGAGAGTGTGGAAGATATGCAACAATAATTACGATTCTTTGACTCGTTCCCGTCACGGCCATGCTATTTAACGACGATACAAATTGCTACATACGCGATGGTTCGTGAGCGAGTAGCGTCATCGTAAATATTGCTAAATATCTCTCACATTCCTCATTCGATTGATTTGAAAATTTCAGACACACTTCTTCGGACCTAGACGACTAAAGTTCTCTCTTCAAAATTTCCTGAATCACACGGAAAAAAATGTTTAGGTCCATCATAAAGGTTTCTTGCTATCTTAGCTGAACGATATCGCTGGATTTCGTTGAGATAGAAGTTTAGCTGTAGTGCAAAAACTTGATTGCTGATGATATATAGTTTTAACAACTAAACATATTTAGGTGTGACGTTTATACTTTCACTACAATTGAGCGATTGAATTATATGGGTGCGACACCTGAATAGGTTTAGCTACACAGTTTAGCTATTTAATTTAACTGAAACCGCTGGAATTTTTGACCGCTGTTTCCAAGTGAGCCTACATAGCAATAGCAGTTATGCATGCCCAAAAGCATCCTAAAAGATACCTTTAAGATGTATTATGCGACATGAGAAGAATGATGTGAGAAGAATTGAAAAGAACGACTCATTTGCCAATCGTTTTTTTTTATGTTGCACAAGACATCCTTAAGATATCTTTCTGAATACTTTGGGAAATGCAGAACCTCTACTGCTATGTGGGGAATGGTCATTAATTTTCACTGAAATATGATTATTTTGTTTATACAGCATCCTTCCTCTGTGCCGAAACGTTAGCAGTCAGCCCGACCTTGAATATCTTGAAAGGATATTTCCAGTATCAAAACGTCAATATCATATTATAATTGAGGAGTCAACATGATCATGAACTGAATTCCACAATAAACTGCAATTTTGCTAGATGTTTGGAATAACCTTGATTTGAACTGTCATAATTCGAACATGTACTTCCAATTAACAGTTTATTCCTATATTGCTTGGAGGATCTCACATATTTTGAATATATTCAATGAATGCCAGGATATTCGTGAATGAGGTTTACTTCCAGATTATATTTTTCCATGATTTCTGGTGTCTTAGATTTTACACAACGATGAACGAAACACTTAACCCAAAGGAAAGTCAATTCACGAATACCTCGGAATTTATTCGAAGTATAATGATAAATATCATTAAGTAACATAAAAGCGAACTTTCAATTGGAATATTTTTAAATGCATTCCATCCATGTGAAGCTGAAATATCGAAATTCGAGAATCGAACACTCCGCGATACAATCTTCGTGCATCACTGGTGATTACTAGCGTGAAGTGTGGTAAACTGACACAACAGAAACATTCGAACATTAACTACCCTCGTTAAGTTGTACTTCCTAAACAAGAAAGCTGTCCGAGACATGTTAATAGGAACTGCTTACAGTCATGTTATATGATCGTAATTGATGAATTGTATTGCAAACACTGATACATACGTTTCTTAAATTTTTCGTTTGTGGCAGTTAAACGGTTATCGTGTTATAATTATATCTTCTTGGAGTTCTAAATGAATGTATGGTGAGTCCAGCTATGTTGTATCAGCCATATGTTCCTTTCTATTACATTGAAATCATTTTTTTCCGTGGCAAGAATTCCCTCGATACCTGTTTACGTCCAAACTCGGAAACTCGTGTTCTCTGCAGAATTTATTCATTATTGAATATCCAATCAGTGATAGGATATTTGGATGAATGAAACTCACTAGTTGGCTTCCAGGATTGATGATGAAGCTGTATACCAAACTTCAATCATTCCAATGACTTCTGGATGAAGAATCGCAAAATGTGACTTCAATCGCATTGAGGTTGAGGGAATGGGAATTTTCAATTGTTATCTTAAAACAATCCAGGATGAGGGGACATTTTTCCCGCGAGAGATGTGGAGTTTCATGAATTCCAACGGGTTATATTTTTGATTTTTCATTTTGATGAGTGAGAAGAAACTCATTGTAATCCGAACTCCGGAATAGTTCGTTCAACGCATTTATTTGGAAAAAAAATAATTCTCAGAATCTACCTGACAATCAATGCTTCCTCCTATGGACACATATGGTTTCGCCTGGGATTTCACTTCGTATTTCAGCTCAGGTATGTCGAAAGTGACGATGGGGAAAATCCGAACGGTATCCGAACTCCAGAACAGTTCCATCAACGCACTTAATCAAATGCAAAACACTGGGTTCTGTTAAGGCGGCTACATTCAATGAGTAGTCCCAACAACAGACATGGTTTCGCCAAAAATCTTATTCCGTATTTCGAATCAGTTATGTCATCAGTGACGGTGGGGGAAATCAGATTCTGAACCGAGCTCCGAGACAGTTCCTTCAATGCAATCATTCCAATGGAAAACACTGAGTTCTGTAAATTCCCGTACATTCAATCATTTTTCCCATGACTATATGAGGGTTTGCCCAAAGTTTTATTTTGTATTTCTAATCAGCTATGTCATGAGTGACGGGGTGAGAAGTCCGATTCTGATCCGAGCTCCGGAACAGTCCGTTCAACGCTTTTATTTGAATGGAAAACACTGAATTCTGTAAATTCCACTACATTCAATCATGTTTCCCATGACCATATATGGTTTTGCCCGGAATTTTATTCTGTACTTCGAATCGGCTATGTCATGAATGACAGTGTGGGACACCCGATCCTGATCCGAGCTCCGGAACAGCCCGTTCAACGCTTTTATTTGAATGGAAAACACGGAATTCTGTAAATTCCACTACATTCAATCATGTTTCCCATGACCATATATGGTTTTGCCCGAAATTTTATTCTGTATTTCGAATCGGCTATGTCATGAGTGACAGGGTGAGACACCCGATCCTGATCCGAGCTCCGGAACAGTCCGTTCAACGCATTCATTTGGATCGAGAACACTGAATTTTGTGAATTCCACTACATTCAATCAGTTCTCCAATGACTATATATGGTTTTGCCCAAAATTTTATTCCGTATGTCGAATCAGCTATGTCATGAGTGACAGTGTAAGAAATCCGATCCTGATTTGAGCTCCGGAACAGTCCGTTCAACGCATTTGTTTGAATGGAAAACTCTAAATTGTTCAAATTCCACTACATTCAATCATGTTTCCCATGACCATATATGGTTTTGCCCAGAATTTTATTCTGTATTTCGAATCAGCTATGTCATGAGTGACAGCGTAAGAAATCGGATCCTGATTCGAGCTCCGGAACAGTCCGTTCAACGCATTTATTTGAATGGAAAACTCTAAACTCTTCAAATTCCACTATGTTGAGAAATTGGGTGAATACAACCTCCCATTTGGTTCGTTATGTTCAGCCCGTAAACGAAGTGAGATCATGAAAAATTTCCATTCCGCATTCCACGCTAATAGATAAATCGCTGTATTTTCCAAACTAATGATCCAATCGATCTGAAAATATCCAGGATGTTTGTCCATACACCAGCGAACAACTTCGCCGCGTGAAGTTTTTTGTACCTCAAACTTCCCCCACCACTTTTTCACTGGGGAGCTTAGAAAACATGCATTTGAGTTTGGATTCAAAAATCACTGGATTGTTATCAATTTTCACAAGTTTTTCAAACATTTTCGTCATCAGGGAAGTCTCACGAATCAGAATCTGCAAGATTCATTATGGTACATCGAAAAATGACCGAGTTGGAACGAGTTTAATATTGAAAAACATCAATTTCTGAAGCAAAAAAATTTGTCCTTTTCATGTTTTAACTCTAAAGCTATTGATAACAGAAAAAAATCGTGAACAAAGACTCACATTGATTTGTCAAGACCTATCACCTAGTATTTTCCATTTTTCGAAATTCCAAGTTTCAATTTTGTCGTGTGACGTTACGGCCTGGACAATTCGTATACCACGGTTCGAGCGCTTGACCGGTTATTCGATCCGAGGCCTCAATTATACAGGCCGATATGAGATTTGTTATATAAAAAAAATTATATGATTTGTTAATATTTCATGGTCCATTTCAATGCTTTTTAACTCTTTGTTTAGCGGAAATTGTGAGCACTTTGAATCGTCTCAGGATTTTATGGATTGTTGAGGAGTCATGCCATCTGCCGGTTGAACAATGTTATTACTTTGGATAAGATCTGTAATTCAACGCCATAATCTTAAAGAACTATTTATTTGGATGAAGTATTACTCACTGGGAGGACATCGTAATTAATTATTCATATACAAACCATACAATAAGGAGAGAACTTGTGAGAGAGTACCGACACCTTGCGAGAACTAATCACCATTCGTAATAGTAAATAAAATGTAAGATGGTCTCAAAAATCCATTTCCTCATCCCAATGAATCATCAAGTCCAATTAAACTATGCATTTTATTGATTCAGTTCAACATTTTTTTTTTGTGAAGGTGGACCATACTGACGTTACGAGGAAGACTGCTATGATGATGATTGAATTTATGATAGATTATAGTAAAATTGAAAACAAATCAAAGAAGAATTATAATTCTTTAATCGTACACTGAGAAAAAAAAGTCATTCAGGCAAAGAAATCATTTCTTCCAATGGTGACAAAGAAATATTTTTTTGATTTGATGAATATTCTGTTGTTCCAATGATCATTTAATTGAATTGTTGAGACACACTTTGGAAAAAAGAAATATTCATCAAATCCAAAAAATATTTCTTTGTTACTATTGGAAGGCACGGTTTCTTTGTCTGAATGACTTTTTTCTCTCAGTATAGAAAAAAATTCATGCAAATAAGTATTTGTAAATAAATATTCAGTCATTTCAGTCACAGTGTCAGTATAGTCTATCATTACAAAACAATTGTAGTAATCTATATTACAAAATTCTCTCCGCGTACATTTTTCAAGTCACAAAACATTCTATTCAAAAATATCTGATCAACATATTACGCTTGTATCAAGCAAATAATACTTCAAACTACTATATTGATATTTGCAGCTATAGAAAAAATGACTCACTCACTTTATTTCAAGCATATCATTTTCTAAGTGCAGTAAAAGTTTCAAAACCAGCTGAGAAAAACTCTCCGAATTATAACCAACACAGTATAAGCTTGTTCAGCAATACGAATACATATGCAGATGCATCTGACAAGATGAGGCTTTACTTTTCAATGGAAATTACATGTACGGGTACCATACCAAAGCGGAACGCGAATGTTTCAGATATGACATGAACATGCTCAGAACCTCCAAATGAGACTGTTTTGGATAATCATATGCTAAGCATGCCCATAGTATACACGGAAAAAAGAAAACAGCAATGGTTACTGTGAATCGCAGTAATTCATTGAAAAAAAATGAAAAATCAAATTCACGCCGTTCAGTACTGCGTCTCGCAGTAACCGTTATTGTCCAAGCAGCATTGACGAATTTCATTGCAGTACACATCACTTTGATCGCACTAACCTCTATCTTCTAGACGTGTTTTCATTTGTTTTTCAACCGATTGCTGTTATGGACAGTAACCAGTGTTGTTTTCTTTTTTCCGTGTACTGTGCGCACTATAATTTCTCCTTGTGCTCCTTCCCGACTGGAAATTTACCCCATGGACCTGATCAGGTAAACCTTGATCCAGCTCAGGTCCTGATAAGGCAACCTTATCAGGACCTGACAAGTCATGTCACGCTTCACTATTATAAGGACCTCATCAGGAGAGACTAATCAGGCTTTCATGAGGAATTCCATACAAAAACCTGCAAAATAACTCGAAATTAGGATATGAACAGGAAATCCAAAGCAAAATCAAAAGATTGAAGGGACATCAAAGAGATTCAACATCAGTGAATTGATTCGATAAAATTTGTTTTTATTTCACGTTAGGGATAGATTGAACAAAACAGTCAACAGTTTTGAGAAGTAGGTAATGTATTTGGAATGAATAGATTGAATTTAAAAATAGGCACACTGGCTAGAAACGTGACATTTTGTCTTCTCAGGCTTTGCTTTGGGCCAACTTAGCGCAATCTGGGTCAAATTAGGGCCTTTGATGGTCCAATTTGGAGGAAGGCAGGCATTTCTAGGAGGACAGTTGAGAATCCTTCGAGAATTACCTTCTAATTTGAAGAAAATTTGTTGAATTAAAAAGTGTACAGTCTACAATCAAGACTGTACATTTTTGTATTCAATTTATCAAACTATCTCCATGATCTGAGGATGAACTAACGAGGTCCTAATGAGGATACAGCTAGGAAAACCCACTTCAGCCTTTTAGGATGATTTAAGGAAATCCTGACTCGGACCAAATGAGCTTATCCATACGTGGGACATCCACACCTAATCCTGATCAGGACCGTCACAGGCATGCCTCATTTCGGTCGACCTGGTTAGGTCCTTATCATATGTTGGGTCAACCCGATGGCAATTTCCAGTCGGGTTGTGCTATAGGTACTCATAAAAAATCCGCAAGGCTTTTATCGTAATTCTGCTTAATTTTCGCGATATTCAACTTTGATGAATGAGCGCTGTTGACATATGCCAAGAAAACACCCTCATTCAAACGAGCGACAGTGGCTGAAGTAACAGAGCTTTGGCGGTCAGTTCCAACGATTCGCGTTCAATTCTTCTCGTGGTTTCTTGTAACTCGCCTTAACAGATTGTTTTTTTAGTCTTATGTCGTACCATTTATCATGTGAGACTATTTTAGTCTTTTTCAAGATTGTGCTTTGAGAAACGAATAATTTCATTTATAGATAGATCCTTTTATGTACAAAGGAGGAAGCAGGGTTGGAAATCTACGTGTCATGAGAGGCTTCTACAGTAATTTACATGTAGCCTTGCTATAAATGACGGGAGTATTTGGAAGTGAACCGGGACAAAAACGGCCACTAAACGGAAATAAACGGATATAAACGGATGTATAAAGCATCCGTTTATATCCGTTTAATGGCGGTTTTTGTCCCTTCACTTCCGAATACTTCCGTCGTTTTAGCAGGGAGATTCTACATTATTTTACCTGTAATTTACATATAAAGTACCATATAGATTACAACAGGTAAATTACTTGCCCATCCCTGGGAGGGCAAGTATTTTTATTCAAACAAATGTGTTATTCCATTACGGACAAAAATGTTGTCACTTGAATCATTTTTTATTTAGTGAAAACAACAAGCATGTGACCGAAATATATTGTTGTTTCGAATAACCCACACAGTATCGGCATGTTTCGAATGAACTCCCGTTACGTCGATGAAAAACGAATTGAAAAATTATTCTTTCTGAACACCAAGGATTCATAGAGAACACCTACTGAAGTGTCATAACGGAAAACTCTTTGAAGAATCCAATGATGAATCAACGAAGAATTCTTCGTGAATACCAGGGTGCTGTGTGGTAACCCATACAGAAGCATAATGAAATATTCATTATGAATATTTCAAACCGCAATGAACTTTTGATGAACTCATATTCGGGAACAACTCATATCAAGATTGAATAATGAATTCAATACCTTGTCATTTTAAATCCAGTGAATTCATTTTTGATCGCATAACGGGGAATGTTCAAGAAGTCTTTGAGAAGTTCTTGTAAACTCAAAGTCATCACTTGTGCTGGCTGGGAAATTGGTTATTGAAACGAATAGATATTTATAAATGTTATTGGAATGTGAGAAGTTATATTTCAGTGAAATAAATTTTGTTTCCATAATTTAACTTCATACTCACATAGCAATTTAACCTTGCTGCAATGTTGTCAGGCAAGCTTGTGGCAAGGTTGATATGAGCCTCCTAGTTGACACGCGACAAGGGTACAAGGTTACAAAACCCTTGCAGCAGAGTTATAGCAACCTTACACTGGCAAGGTTATCAATAACGAGCCAAAAACAATCGAATGGTAAAACTGACAGACTTATGACAAGCTTGCATGTTATCTGGATAATATACTGGAATGCACACCATGGATTATTCCGTGCAGAGAGAAACAGTTTTGTGCGACAAGAGAGTAGATTCTATATAAGATATTACCTCAGCCAAAAACGTTGATCTATGGGAACATTATATCTATATGTACAGGGTGACCCAAGTCGGATAGATTATATTTGAGGAGCGTATTCTGCAGCCGAAATGCAGTAATCCCCCATTTGGACATTTTTTTTTGGAGGCTTAGTTTTCGAGACATGAGCATTTTTAGATTTTTTTTCAAATTCGAATCACTCAAAGCCATTAAGTGCTACACACTTGAACTTTAAACCATTCGCTAAGTTGGAAAATGGCGGATCTCTGGAAGAAAAATTGAACTGTCCTATCATTCTTCAATTCAAAGTTATAGCAATTTGAAATTTTCGAGCTCTCAGCCCATCAGAACTCAGCAACTTTAAATCGTTATAACTCCGGAACAAGCAATGATAGGACAGTCTTATTTTTTCCCCAGAGATCCGCCGTTTTCCAACTTAGCGAATGGCGTAAAGCCCAAGTGCCCCAGGTAGCACACGCACATTCTGAGAATGTACTGAGAATATACGTTAAGGATTTTCGAATATTCTATGGAGATTCTTATTACGTGCGAATATATTCTATGCACATTCTCAGAATATTTGGATGAGACTGTTTTGAATATTCTCAGAATATGATACCACGAATATTATGGGAATATTAGAGAAAAATTCTGTTGGAATATAAAATCTCGTCAATATAACTTCAACGTGTGATCGAAAACTAATTCACGATAAATTTTCCTAATTATCACACATCTGGAATCATGAACTCTGAAAAATATTATGGATACACAGGGACAGATGGAATACTCATGATCGCAACAGACACTCACAATATGTACGGTATTTTTTATGACTTTATTACACTTTCGATGATTATTTCTCACACGTAGCACTCTCAAAGAACATTTGGGATATTAAAATGCACATTTATAAATTTATTATTCTTCAAATACAAATAAAACTAATATTTCGTCCACGAATCTGTTGTCTGTCAACAACATTGTCCGCCATTACTGTATTTATGTCATTACGATACTTGCGCATGCACTGCTCATCAATCTCCCCACAAACTTTGTACGCATATCGTAAGAACGTTCCTAGCATATTCGAAACAATCTCATCCAAATATTCTGAGAATCTTCTGAGAATATTTACGAATCTTCTACGCTCTTTGTGAGAATATTCGATGCAGTACATTTTACGGATGTTGTGAGAATATTCTCAGAATATTCTGTGTTACATGGGTGTGTAGCACTTGGGGCCTTTGAGAGATTTGGGTTTGGAAAAAAATCTAAAAACGCTCATATCTTGAAAACTAAGTTTCCAAAAAAAATGTCCTAACGGTAAATTACTGCATTTCGGCTGAAGAATACGCCCCTCAAATATAATCTATCCGACTTGGGTCACCCAGTATATACTATATAACCGGATGTAATTGTTTTCCGAGGATAGTACATGCCCGCCAAACCAAACGAACTCAAATTCACCAATAGCTTTCTAATAGGTCGAAAACGTCACAGAAATTTGAATCGTTTATTGGGACGAATTGATGTTTTGAAATAAATAAATTCAAGATCTGAATGAAAATGATAATGAGAACGTGATATTTCTGAATGTTTTATGGGGCTTGCAAACAATATGAAATCAATAAAATCGCTTCTGATGGTGATTTTCCAATATTCGGTGACAAACTTGTGTCAGTGAACAAACTGAACTTTCAGAATAATATTCCGAAAATGTTTGATTGATTTTTCATATATATCTTACAGGTGAAGGACACTCAGCATTCCAGTATGAAGAATATGAAGCTAAAGCTAGAAGACGTGAATTTTAACTCACTACACAACAGAGATGGGCATTTTTCTATTCCTGGAATACTTTTTTGACCCCATATTTTACTTTGGACACATGTTTTGGACAAAAAAAGTATTCCTGGCATACAAAAATGCCCATCTCTGCTACACAATTGTCGTAAAATTACGACACCTTCACCAATGCAATTTTTGAATTATAATCCCTGAAAATATATATTAAAAAAATATAAAATTCACATCAACTCAGTTTATAAATGCTGTATGCTAGTTTATGTCTGCTAGTTCCAGCCTTATTGAAAAATTCTAAAAAACAAAGTTCCGAAAAAATGAATTCAAGCACAGTGATCGTCCGGAGTATAAAGTATTCGACCTATTGAGAAGCTACAATAATCACTAATACTGAAAAAGTAGATTGAATTTTTCTCATCCGTTGAAGTCACACTTTCAAACACTTGCATAAGATCACACGGGGTATTTTTGACCTGTAGTCAAAGAAACAGATGCCATTAACTCATTTTTCGAATATTTTTGTAAGGATCTATATCTCGGTACTAATGCCTTCTAGCAATAACACATGGCAGCAATAATTCAAATTCACAATATTCTCTCCAAGTTGCGTGGTCACAAACTTTTCAAAAAAATTTTCTGATATCAAGTATACATATTTTTGAAGGAATGGATTCCTCGGAACATGAGAATATATTTTTGGCAATAGTGATTATTTCGCCCACACGCAGAAATCCTGACACGAGTGAGCAATGTTCTGCACATTGATCATCAGTGTGCAAGAAGAAATTATATCAAACACTGCATTAGCCAATGTGCGTATATTAGTCACCAGTGACACGCACAATGGTCACCAACACGCGATAATTTACATTCGATGAACGCACATTGACCATCAATGTTTCACAATTAATTTTTTTCAGACATCGGTGAGAAGTGAGCAGACATTTGCCATCCGTGTCAGATTTTCTCCGTGCAGTGTATAGAGGATTTCGACAGAGTGACAGCAAATACTAACCGTATCTATCTAAAGCTGAAGAAAGATCGATTTAAGTGAATGCTTATTGGGTCATTTTAATCGATATTCGGTCAATTCAACCTCACAACGAGATGCGCCGTATCCAAACTTATATGCGATTAGCTTCACTTTTTTTTTCTCGGTGTAAATAATCGTTGCAGCTCCATGGAGTTGAATTGAGAAGATAAACATCGATGATGAAGATGAACATCATTCTAAACCGAAATACTACATTTTTACTCCAATTTTTTGTAGTATTTTGGTTCAGAATGTAGTAAATTTTCCTATGGATTATTTTAGATTTTTGTTCCATTCCTATAAACGATTGAAACATCAAGAACATGTTCTCTCTAACCGTTGCAGAAAAATGAAATGCTTACATATTAGGAGACTCTTCAGTACCTTCGTAAATGTATGTACATTCATGAGCACATCAGCTAGTAATTCTCTAGCTTGACACATCTATAATGTCATTAATAAAAAATCCATACAACTTTTACAAAGTACTAGGTATGTTCGAGTAATGATTTTTTCGACTCGAATCGAGTAATTAAAATTGCCAGTCGAGTCGAATACTGGAAATTCATCGAGTGCTCGATAATTTTTCGAGTACTCCGGTAGATTTTCGAGCACTCAAAAAGTATAAAATATATTTGAATATGAAAATAATCTATAAGTGTTAGCGGAACCTTGTGTTTTCTAAGAACATTCTACTCATTGCAAATAATGCTTCATAAGAATTATGAAAAATTGATCAATTACTGGAAAATTTTCGAGTAGCTCGAAAATTTCGAGTGATAAAAAATACTCGACTCGTCTCGAGCATACTCGAAATTTTCGAGTACTCGCACACACCTACGAGGACTAATCTTCAAATATCACGTGTTGAAATTTGACTCCATAAGTTACGGTGCACGGAGAAAAAAGATCATGGAAAAGATAGCAATGAACGCTAGAAAACCTAGCAAACTGGTGACAACTACGAATTTCTGTGCACAGACGCTAACAGAGACAGGGAATGGTTCCTATTTTGGTATACTCAAAATGACACCGAGTATACCAAGATAGGAACCATTCCTCGTCTCTGTTAGCGTCTGTGCACAGAAATTCGTAGTTGTCACCAGTTTGCTAGGTTTTCTAGCGTTCATTCCATGATCTTTTTTCTCAGTGTGGTTTGAATGTTGCTCCTTTCTCAATTTTCAAAACATAAGAGAAATGTGAATGTTATGTATCGATGAATAACTTCCCTGATGTGAAAAAATATTGTTAAAGCAAAGCAATAGCTTGAGAAATGTTGTTTGGACTTTTTTCTGTAGAAAACAGCGGTTAAAAAGTGGCATGCTGACTGTGAACGTGGTGTCATACATGCAAATGGTTATAAACGCGCAGGGCGCCCATATTCAGCAGTTGTCCCAGAAGACATGTAAAAAATCCATACAAACGTTTGGGTCAATCGTAAATTAGAGTTGTGTGAGTAAACAGAGGACTTGCAGATATCAATACTCACTATATTCGCCATTTTGCATGAATATTTATCAATGGGAAAGATGCATTCCAGGTGGATGTGGCACCCTCTCGCAATCGATGACAAGCAACAAAGTGCCAATGTAATAGCGTTGTTTCTAAGTCGGTTAGCAAACAACAAACAGGATTTTCTGCATTGATTTGTGATAATGGATAAAACACGCATCTGTGACTTCACTCCAAATTCAAATCGGCATTCAGCTGAGTGGGCAGCAGCAGGTGAAAGCCGTTCCAAACGACCAAAGATGTAAAAATTAGCTGGCGAGGATTTGATCTCCGTATTTCAAAATCCGTAAAGTATCACCTTCACAAAGGGAGAACCATCAATGACGAATATTATGCAGCATTATTGCATCTGAAGGAATAAATTGTCAGAAACCGGTCACGAGCGGAAAAAAAAACAGAGCTCTCACAGCATGTCAATGTGCCGTGTCATAAAGTCGATCGCAGCGATAACAGAGCCACATTAATTTCATTCCATATTGGTTTCATTCCTACCATACTCTATAGACTTGGATGTTCGCGGCCCTCAAATAAACGCACCAGGGAACGAAATGTAGCTCCAAGGAAGAGGTGAAATCAGAAACTGATGCGAGAGTAAAACAAATTTCTTCACAAAAAAGGCATCATATTGTTGGAAAGGCGTTCAAACCAATGCATTACCTTAAAAAAAGACTGTGTTGATGAAAACTGTTGGACGTTGCTCAAAGGTTTTAATTTTAGTCAGATCGAGAGCTTATTGCACTAAGAGAAACGATACGTTGAATCGAATAAGATAATTTTTAAGCAAGTGGATCGTACAGTTGGATACGGGTGGAGGAATATTTATTGAACTTACGTATTGGACGTAGTAGAACATGTTTCTGGGGGTTAACTGCATACAAATGAGGATTTAAGGAATTCGATCAAAATTCGAATCAATTTTTATCAGTTTCAATCAAATAATTAGGTTATAGTCATTGAATATTAATATCTTGCTTCATCAAAATATTTGGATTTCAGGTCTTATTTGAATGAAACAATACCTCTCGAACATGTTCAACAAGATGTATTGATTTGTCAGAATAAAACCTTTTTCTCATTATGGGTGATGTGTTAATTGATAGGGGAGCCTGGGGTAAATCCGCCACCTTTTCTTCTTCAAACCATAAATTTCTTATATGAGAAGCTATCGCGATGTCGGAGATACTGTTCTAGTGTTCTACATAGGACCTAAATGCGCAACTTTTTTCTGCAGTCACCAAGAATCTATCACTTTGTCTTCGTGGTCTTTGTGACCATTGAAAAACACGCAAATGTGATAGTCCAAATCCACCACCCTCCTGTCCCAAATCTGCCATTCCTGTTTCTTATAATTTTTCCGCATATCTCAGTAGATCTCATATTCTTTACAAGTATTTCATTTCTTTTTTTTTGCAATTGAATGGCAAAATCTGAGATTTTCGCTTGAGAAAAATTGAACTCCATTTAATGTCTTATTTCATTGAAATACAAAGATACAAAATATTTCAACAATGTGAATGAGAAAGTATGATTTTAGTCTGATAATTCATCTCCTCCATCAAAGTGAGAAATTGAAGAGTTGTTTGTGGGGTTTGACCGTTCAAGGTGGCGGATTTGTACCAACCTGGCTTTTTTAAGATTTGTTTTCAATTCACACACGCACAAAACACTGTCCACAAAACTCTGACTTTGTATTAGTAGCACTAAGACCCCACCATTCACATATACTTATGTTTTGATTCTGGACGTCTGCATCACACGAAAATCACAAACTCTTCGAAGACGAAAACTTAATTCTAATGACTCTGAAAATCCTTTACATTCCTAACATGATAAAAACAGCGGACAAGGAGAATTCAACTATGTCCAATGTTATTGTTCACAATAGCATACAAAACTGCTATTCTGGGAATTTATTTAGTGTGGCCGTTTGCCAAGGAATAAGGGGTGGCGGATTAAGAAGAGTGACGGATTTACCCCTGTGTAGCGATTATTTTTCATATAAAGAATACTCATGAATACGTTTTATTTGAAACGGACTGATTGTAGTAACTTAGATACATGTTGTGATGAACATTCTTGTAATGGTGAATAATATATGTATATCGATGTGGAAAATGAAATGATATAATGTCTACTGTTACTAAAAGTTTAGAACGAGCCATTTATTTGGTCCCTCAGGAAAGTAACCCTCATACTTGCCAAATTTCCGTATTGATTCCGTTTTATGTTCTTCAAACCAAAAGGAAACTATGTAAATGTGACGAGTTGGTGGAAATTGATAGGGAAAACTTTTCTACGGGACTCGATCCATAGGAACTGGATATTATTGTAACATATTTATAGACGAGTGATTGGTGAGATGAGTCATGTAAGCCACACTTGGATCTTATAAGATCGCCTTTCTTCCATGAAACTCCTCAAATGGAGTCAAAGCATTAATAATATCTCCAATTTGTATTATGTCTAGCGTACACTGTTAGAAAAATTTGTACAACTTCACACCGACAGTGTATAGTTGTAAAGGCATGGTGTTGAAAATCGGTGTGACTTTGGGCGGGAATAGTGAGGTGTACATTATTCGGTGTCATTTCAATTAGGAACAACACCGACCGGTGCGATATTCACGCCCAAAAGTGTGAAATTCGTACTGATCCGGCGCAACGTTCACGAGATCAGTGTGAGGTTACAAAACCCACACCGTTTCGGTGTGACAAGGCACACCAATTTCTAACCGTGTATGTAGACGATTGGAACATTCAACTTGTACTAGACAATTAAGTTAACTAAGAACATTGAAGAATCATGAAATTTCATGCTGTATAGGTTGAATGTAGCAGCGAGTTGATGTTGTATACCAGGAGATGTGCATGCTTCTTTCCGTCTGAGTATTTTAATTGTAATGAGATTAAGAATGATTAGCATTAACAACTGAACTGTAAATGATTGTATGAATTTGAAGGAAATGTAAAATGAGTCGACTTTTTGATTGACATTTGTAACCTACAGTTAGATGAATGAAAAAACATGAATCGAACGACCAGCATTGTTAATTGATTTCCATTAATGAAAATTCCAGGAAAACTCCAGGAAAATATGAACGTTGGGCTACGCTAGCACCAATAGTAGATTCCTATGTGGGAAAAATACCGCTAGAGAAAAGAATCCATGGATGTTGCAAACGTGATCTGTATCCAATGCGAATATAGATTTTGGGAGAATCATATATACAAAAACAAATTCATAAATAACATGTAATTGATATAATGTCTACTGTTACTAAAAGTTTAGAACGAGCGATTTATGTGGTCCCTCAGGAAAGTGACCCTCATACTTGCCAAATTTCCGTATTGATTCTGTGTTATGTGCTTCAAATGCGTTGAATTGACTGTTCCGGAGCTCGGATCAGGATCGGATTCCTCACACTGGCACTCATGACATACCTGATTAGGAATACATAACAAAATTTTGGGCAAAACCATATATAGTCATGGGAAAAATGATTGAATGTGGTGAAACTTACAGAATTTAGTTTTTCTCATTCAAATAAATGCGTTGAACGGACTGTTCCGGAGCTCGAATCAGGATCGAATTTCTCACACTGTCACTCATGACATAGCTGATTCGAAATACGAGATAAAATTTTGGGCAAAACCATATATGGTCATGGGAACATGATTGGATGCAGTGGAATTTGAACAATTTAGAGTTTTCCATTCAAATAAATGCGTTGAACGGACTGTTCCGGAGCTCGAATCAGGATCGGATTTCTTACACTGTCACTCATGACATAGCTGATTCGAAATACGGAATAAAATTTTGGGCTCAACCATATATGGTCATGGGAACATGATTGGATCCAGTGGAATTTGAAGACTGTAGAGTTTTCCGTTCAAATAAATGCGTTGAACGGATTGTTCCGGAGCTCGAATCAGGATCGGATTCCTTACACTGTCACTCATGACATAGCTGATTCGAAATACGGAATAAAATTTTGGGCAAAACCATATATAGTCATGGGAGAAATGCTTCAATGTAGTGGAATTTGAAGACTGTAGAGTTTTCCATTCAAATAAATGCGTTGAACGGACTGTTCCGGAGCTCGAATCAGGATCGGATTTCTTACACTGTCACTCATGACATAGCTGATTCGAAATACGGAATAAAATTTTGGGCAAAACCATATATAGTCATGGGAGAAATGCTTCAATGTAGTGGAATTTGAAGAGTTTAGAGTTTTCCATTCAAATAAATGCGTTGAACGGACTGTTCCGGAGCTCAAATCAGGATCGGATTTCTTACACTGTCACTCATGACATAGCTGATTCGACATACGGAATAAAATTTTGGGCAAAACCATATATAGTCATTGGAGAACTGATTGAATGTAGTGGAATTCACAAAATTCAGTGTTCTCGATCCAAATGAATGCGTTGAACGGACTGTTCCGGAGCTCGGATCAGGATCGGGTGTCTCACCCTGTCACTCATGACATAGCCGATTCGAAATACAGAATAAAATTTCGGGCAAAACCATATATGGTCATGGGAAACATGATTGAATGTAGTGGAATTTACAGAATTCCGTGTTTTCCATTCAAATAAAAGCGTTGAACGGGCTGTTCCGGAGCTCGGATCAGGATCGGGTGTCCCACACTGTCATTCATGACATAGCCGATTCGAAGTACAGAATAAAATTCCGGGCAAAACCATATATGGTCATGGGAAACATGATTGAATGTAGTGGAATTTACAGAATTCAGTGTTTTCCATTCAAATAAAAGCGTTGAACGGACTGTTCCGGAGCTCGGATCAGAATCGGACTTCTCACCCCGTCACTCATGACATAGCTGATTAGAAATACAAAATAAAACTTTGGGCAAACCCTCATATAGTCATGGGAAAAATGATTGAATGTACGGGAATTTACAGAACTCAGTGTTTTCCATTGGAATGATTGCATTGAAGGAACTGTCTCGGAGCTCGGTTCAGAATCTGATTTCCCCCACCGTCACTGATGACATAACTGATTCGAAATACGGAATAAGATTTTTGGCGAAACCATGTCTGTTGTTGGGACTACTCATTGAATGTAGCCGCCTTAACAGAACCCAGTGTTTTGCATTTGATTAAGTGCGTTGATGGAACTGTTCTGGAGTTCGGATACCGTTCGGATTTTCCCCATCGTCACTTTCGACATACCTGAGCTGAAATACGAAGTGAAATCCCAGGCGAAACCATATGTGTCCATAGGAGGAAGCATTGATTGTCAGGTAGATTCTGAGAATTATTTTTTTTCCAAATAAATGCGTTGAACGAACTATTCCGGAGTTCGGATTACAATGAGTTTCTTCTCACTCATCAAAATGAAAAATCAAAAATATAACCCGTTGGAATTCATGAAACTCCACATCTCTCGCGGGAAAAATGTCCCCTCATCCTGGATTGTTTTTAAGATAACAATTGAAAATTCCCATTCCCTCAACCTCAATGCGATTGAAGTCACATTTTGCGATTCTTCATCCAGAAGTCATTGGAATGATTGAAGTTTGGTATACAGCTTCATCATCAATCCTCGAAGCCAACTAGTGAGTTTCATTCATCCAAATATCCTATCACTGATTGGATATTCAATAATGAATAAATTCTGCAGAGAACACGAGTTTCCGAGTTTGGACGTAAACAGGTATCGAGGGAATTCTTGCCACGGAAAAAAATGATTTCAATGTAATAGAAAGGAACATATGGCTGATACAACATAGCTGGACTCACCATACATTCATTTAGAACTCCAAGAAGATATAATTATAACACGATAACCGTTTAACTGCCACAAACGAAAAATTTAAGAAACGTATGTATCAGTGTTTGCAATACAATTCATCAATTACGATCATATAACATGACTGTAAGCAGTTCCTATTAACATGTCTCGGACAGCTTTCTTGTTTAGGAAGTACAACTTAACGAGGGTAGTTAATGTTCGAATGTTTCTGTTGTGTCAGTTTACCACACTTCACGCTAGTAATCACCAGTGATGCACGAAGATTGTATCGCGGAGTGTTCGATTCTCGAATTTCGATATTTCAGCTTCACATGGATGGAATGCATTTAAAAATATTCCAATTGAAAGTTCGCTTTTATGTTACTTAATGATATTTATCATTATACTTCGAATAAATTCCGAGGTATTCGTGAATTGACTTTCCTTTGGGTTAAGTGTTTCGTTCATCGTTGTGTAAAATCTAAGACACCAGAAATCATGGAAAAATATAATCTGGAAGTAAACCTCATTCACGAATATCCTGGCATTCATTGAATATATTCAAAATATGTGAGATCCTCCAAGCAATATAGGAATAAACTGTTAATTGGAAGTACATGTTCGAATTATGACAGTTCAAATCAAGGTTATTCCAAACATCTAGCAAAATTGCAGTTTATTGTGGAATTCAGTTCATGATCATGTTGACTCCTCAATTATAATATGATATTGACGTTTTGATACTGGAAATATCCTTTCAAGATATTCAAGGTCGGGCTGACTGCTAACGTTTCGGCACAGAGGAAGGATGCTGTATAAACAAAATAATCATATTTCAGTGAAAATTAATGACCATTCCCCACATAGCAGTAGAGGTTCTGCATTTCCCAAAGTATTCAGAAAGATATCTTAAGGATGTCTTGTGCAACATAAAAAAAACGATTGGCAAATGAGTCGTTCTTTTCAATTCTTCTCACATCATTCTTCTCATGTCGCATAATACATCTTAAAGGTATCTTTTAGGATGCTTTTGGGCATGCATAACTGCTATTGCTATGTAGGCTCACTTGGAAACAGCGGTCAAAAATTCCAGCGGTTTCAGTTAAATTAAATAGCTAAACTGTGTAGCTAAACCTATTCAGGTGTCGCACCCATATAATTCAATCGCTCAATTGTAGTGAAAGTATAAACGTCACACCTAAATATGTTTAGTTGTTAAAACTATATATCATCAGCAATCAAGTTTTTGCACTACAGCTAAACTTCTATCTCAACGAAATCCAGCGATATCGTTCAGCTAAGATAGCAAGAAACCTTTATGATGGACCTAAACATTTTTTTCCGTGTGATTCAGGAAATTTTGAAGAGAGAACTTTAGTCGTCTAGGTCCGAAGAAGTGTGTCTGAAATTTTCAAATCAATCGAATGAGGAATGTGAGAGATATTTAGCAATATTTACGATGACGCTACTCGCTCACGAACCATCGCGTATGTAGCAATTTGTATCGTCGTTAAATAGCATGGCCGTGACGGGAACGAGTCAAAGAATCGTAATTATTGTTGCATATCTTCCACACTCTCCACTCGATTCATCTGACAATTTCAAGAAAGCTATTCTTTAAACCTCGCCGAACAACTTCGTCGTTTCCAGTTTTTCCAAATCGGAAGTTCCCGACCCTTTTTTCCACGGGAACTTAAAAATTGGTGTTCTCCACACCTTTTTTTCATCAATCAATATTAATTGAATGATGAAATATTCTAATAAATTGAACGCACTAGTTGTTTTCGGGTATCAATAATGAAGCTTTATACCAAATTTCAAGTCATCCCAATAAGCTTTGACCGTGTAATTGCAAAAAAAAACTTGAATCGAATTGATTTTGAGAAGACGATCATTCCAGATTTTAATATTCAAGTTTGAAACTATTAGGAAAATATTTTCAGCATTAATTGCGTGTTTCCATCAGTTCCAAAATCTCACATCATTTTTCCCTTTCCGTTCTCAACAACCTTTGTTTCCTTTTTCTACTGCTTAGCTGTCACGTTGCACGCATGTTTTTCCATGTGCCGCAGGTGTCGCTACTATACGGCGTTACTACAGTGCGCTGGATACACCCGCTCTGTGTGAGAACCTCTGCCTGCGTGCCTCGTTTGTCGAGTGAGTGGGGGAATCTATTTCTCCTCCAGTCGGAAGATTCGTTGCGGGAAACGATTCATACTTCTACTACATTTCTGCTAAATCATAATAAGATGCATGTGTCCTAGACATACATTCTCCTTCAGCAGCTTCACTGGGATCAGAATCACCGGCTTGTAAAGCTGAATTAGTTATGTGTAATTGAGAGAAATGATGGCGTCGTACATTAGCTTCAGTGACGTGATGTAGATTGACAGAACAAAACGAACAAAAAATATATTGGTTATCAATGAGCTGATAAATACCATCTGGTATCATTGAAACTTGAGCAATATCTCCCCAACGTTCAGCAATAGTTCGCGCTGGTCTTGGCATTTGTAGAGTTCGAAGATTTAACTTGACCAGGTATTTGAATGACACGCGAACTTTTCAACACAAGATAACACTCGGAATAATCGCGACGTAAGCAAATAGTTTGCAAGCAGACAAGTAACATAAGGAAATTCAATCCCTAATTACGAGAATTCAATAGAATAAATACATTAGATAGTCCCGGCAAACGAATGATCGAGGTTAAAATACTGAGAGATGTGCGAAACTCGGAAACAGTGTTGCAAAACCTCCCGATTTTTCGGAAGATCTCCCGATTTCTGTCCTTGTCTCCCGAAATACCGATCCCCTGCTGCATTTGAACGATTTTCTAATCGATTCAACGAAATCTACCGCTTTTCTGGTCCATGCAAAAATTTTTCGTTTCTCCCAGTATGAATATCAGTTTTCAGTCTGTCTTCATCAAAGGCTACCCTAATTGAATATAGCCGCCATTATGATGTATTATTCTCATAGAGATATAGAATAGAGGACGTGAGGTAGCCGAAATCGCGTGGATTCCTTAGAAAGAGAGAAAAAATGAAATTGGTATCAGCTTCCTTCCCGAATTATAAATAACAGACAAGGAAGTGCGTTCTTTGTCCTCTTTCTAAGTAGTCCACGTTTCCACTTACACAAAACCCTTCGTTTAACGTGAAGGCAACGTTGATTCACGTAAAAATTTTACGTGGCTTGAGAATGCTGCAGCAACCACATTGCAAACGCTGGTGTCACATAGAAATGTCCCTCAAACAGTACGTTTATATGTTAACGTTACCGCAGCATTTCGTGATTTTACACTTTATCGCATGCGATGTGATTTCAGCATTGGAACTCCCCTGTAGAATTCACGTGCAAAATCATAGCTGAATCAACAGTAAGGCTTGGAGTAGATTTAATAATCGTTTGTATCGTTACGCCAACGAGCATGCAACGCTGGCGCCACGTTTTCAATGCAACTTATTTCGCAACCGTGTGGATAACGTGATTTTACGTATGGCCTTATGGTTTTTTTCCCCAGTGTAGTGCTCATCCTTCTGTTCTTTACGTTCAGGTTTACGTACTTGTGTAGCTAGACCTTATATGAGGTCTGTAATAGTAACGATGCAATATCTTGAAATTCGCTAGAGCTTTGATAGAAATTGACCAATCAGCGAATTTCGGGTAATTGAACTTTCGGGACATCGGTTTTCCGGAATATTACACTTTCAAGATACTCTGCGCATACGATCTTACGATTACGTCATTTAGGTCGTGTGGATATACCATATAATACATTCATCGTGATTCCCAGGAATGAAAGAAACTTTCATTTTATTGATGTCTTATTGTGCATATCGACGATACAACATCTATTATTTAGAAAACAAACAAAGTGTATCATACCTTGTGTGGAGAGCATTTCGATATTATATTCGTGAAATCTATGGAGAATATATTTTATTCATATTGCGTATGGAATCCACCTCAAATGTCGTCTAGTTCAGATAGTGGTCCATCAACCAATGTTAAGGTTATCAAACGAGTGAAATATGCTCAGAAATATAAGAAAGAATGGGAGTTACAACCAGATTTCCGGGGATGGTTGAATCCAAGCAAAGATGCGACAAATTTTGCACATTGTCAATGTTGCAATAAAAAGATTAATATTTCTTCTGGAATTGACGCTTTAAGAAAACATGCATCAACGAATCCTCATATTAAAAATGCAAGCACTTTAGCTATACAACCGAAAATTTCCAATTTCGTCAGCAACGAAATTCATAGATTGATAGATCAATCGAAAGAAGGTAATCATAAATTTACTTATAACATCAAACAATCATTTGGAAATTTGGAAACTCAAGTTATGCCCCGCAATTCCGAAAACTCATATCCTTAAATGTTTATTGTTAATTCGAACTCTGTGCAAAAAAACCAATGAAACCGATAGGCCATTATTGATTCCCATCGGAATCAATATTATTATTTTATGAGGTTTTCCATCCATCTTTGTCACAATATTTATAGAGTTTTCATCGGATTATTTGTGGAATTCAATATTCTATTGGATTCTATCGATATGATAGGCGAAACCTGATGAATGCTAATGGGAATCTAACAGTCTCATCTGTTTCTATGCAGTTCATGTTACGACACTTATTGGAATTTATTGGAATTCATCGAATTTTTCAGACAAGACATTTCGAAGAAAGTTATCACACATTATCAACTTCTTACAAATTATGGTAATTCGGAGTTGTGGGATGCTATCCATTTTTTAATGGGTTTTTCATTCAATTTCATGATGATTTTTCTTGTATTATAGCTGAGATACGTGTAGGCTGTTTTATTGCAGAACACAATCTGCCTTATACAATCACTGATCATCTCACCAAATTGATCTCAACAATATGTCCGGATTCAAAAATCGCCAACAAAATGAAATGCTCTCGACCTAGGACACAAGCCATCGTTGAAAATGTCATCGGCAAGGAACATTTCTTGGAATTATGTGAAGATTTACGAAACGTCAAATTTTCTCTAATAATTGACGAATCAATCGATATAAGTACAACTCAACATTTGTGTTTGGTCGTAAGATATGTTAAAAATCATAATGTGAGAGATATTTTTCTTGGACTCATTCCTCTTGTTTTAGCAGATGCTACTACATCATTCAACAAAATTGATGAGTTTTTCAATGAGAATAATATTCCTTATGAGCAAAATTTAATCGGATTTGCGTCCGACGGTGCAAACGTCATGATGGGATCAAAACATTCTGTCATGGTTTTATTGAAAAACGAAGTGCCGAACTTATTCGTTATGAAGTGCATTCGCCATTCATTTCATTTATGTGCATCTCACGCGTGTGAAAAGCTTCCTCGTTTTGTTGAAGATCTATGTAGAGACATTTATAATTATTTCTCTTCGAGTCCTAAAAGAATAGAAGAATTCGAAGAGTTCCAAATCTTTTGCGGTTCAAGATACATAAAATATTGCATCCTAGTCAAACCAGATGACTTTCGGTCCATGCCGCTATCTCAAGAATCTTAGAACAATATTCTGCCTTGAAATTATTTTCCATAGATGCTGTACGAACAGATAATCTCATAGCTGCAGAAAATATATTACAAAAATTGAATGATCCCGTAACATTACTTTCTCTTCAATTTTTAGATTTCGTTTTACCAATTTTTAATAGAGTCAACAAAGAAATGCAAGCTGAGAGTACAAAAATCCATGTTCTATATTCCTGCGTATGCGATAGTTTGAGAACATTGTGTGAATGTTTTTTGAACAGAAATTATTTATTAAAAACGAGTATTGAAAACATTGATTTCGTGAATCCACGCAACTTTTTAGACATAGAAGATATGTATTTCGGAGCTAATTCTTTAGGTACGTTGCTTTCTGAAAAATCTTTAACCAAAGATCAAGTTCATCTGTTTAAAACGAGAGCTTTGAAATTTTACATTGAAGCTTGTGACCAAATTGTTCGAAGGTTTCCTCTGAAAAATAATCCACTCAGTGATCTGAGTGCATTTGCTCCTGAAAATGTGAAAAAAGGCGAATTATCGTCCATAGTGCAAATATGTAAGAACTTCCCAAACTTAATAGATCCTACAGATTTTCAAAACATCGATACTGAGTGGCGACTGCTTCGAAACACTACAGGAATCGAAAACTTTGATGACAACTTAGAATCATTTTGGACTAATACAAGTGAGTTGAAAACTGGTAACAATTCCCAGATGTTTGGAACTCTTTGCTCATTCGTGTTTAGAATTTTATCTTTGCCTCACTCTTCAGCGAATGTTGAAAGAATATTTTCTTCCATAAATTTGATAAAAAATAAGCAAAGGAATAGACTAGGAACGAACGCAGTTGTAGGCCTTTTACACACTAAAGCTTATATGGATAAGGCCCATTGTTATGACTCTCATATCAGTCAAAATATGTTGAAAAAAATGGCATCTGAGAAATGGTATATGAAGAAAAATTCATGAAGCGTATTTAGAAAAAGTAATTGTGATCAAATATACTTGGTGTCCCAGAATTCGCGGAGCGGATTTCACAGGCATATTCTGCAGCCGGGATGCAGGGATTTCCCGTTTGGACATTTTTTTGAGGCTTAGTTTTCGAGATATGAGCCTTTGTAGATTTTTTTAAAAATCCAAATCATTCGAAAGCACTGTGTGCTACATACTCGAGCTGAACACCATTATCTAAGTTGGAAAACGGCGGATTTCCGGAGAAAATTGGACTGTCGTATCATTGTTTGTCCCGGAGCTATAGCGATTTAAAATTTTTGAGCTTCTAGCCAATCAGAATTCAGCAACTTCAAATCGCTATAGCTCCGGGACGAACGATGATGTAGTCCAATTTTTTTTTCAGGAATCCGCCGTTTCCCAACTCGAAGAATGGTGTTCAGCTCGAGTATGTAGCACACAGTGCTTTCGAATGATTTGGATTTTAAAAAAAATCTAAAACTATATCTCGAAAACTAAGCTTCCGAAAAAAATGTCCAAACGGGAAATTACTGCATTTCGGCTGCAGAATATGCCTGTGACATCCGGTCCACGAATTCTGGGATACCCAGTATTATGAAGATACTATTACAAAATTTATAAATCGTATTTGAAGAAAAAATTTTGATAAAATGAAGATTATATTATTAATATTATAATATTATTATATTATTGATTATTATATTATTAGGGATCGTACCCATACCACGTGACCTTTTTCTTACTTCCTTCTCTATCTTACTCATTATGCCTGAAGTTGGTGCAACAAGGAACGAGACAAATAAAAAGGTCACGTAGTATGGGTACGTTCCCTTAAGAATATTATGAAGATGATATTGTGAAATTATTGTAAAAATGACAATACATTGTGAAAAAGAAGTTATTTATATTAGCATGATATATTTTCGATTTTCAATGAACCTTTCATGGACAAAGTGATGAAATGGAAGCTCTTTTCATCAATGTGAATGGAAGAATTTTTTCAACGAATAGAACACACGGATGAAGCGACAGGCTGCCCTCCCATGGTCCGGAATTTCTAGGCAACGAAATGAAATCCGAAGAACACGTTGGTCCGTGGATAGTAACTTATGACCCAAACAGCGACCCAGTTCAGAAGGAGTTCTTAATGTATTCATTTTGGATTCTGATAATTCCTGATGAATTTAATATAGTTGAATTCCTCGAAAATCCCTTAAATGATTCCGGTCCACGTGAGAACACCCTCAATGTTCCGACTGCCCAATGTACCGACTCAACAATGTCCCGAAATAACTTATCCCAACTAGAGAGGGCGAGTCTAAGGGTACCATTTCATGGGAGCTTCAGCATCCAGCGTCAACATTGGAAGAAAAAGGAGAACCTGTCGGACTCTTTTCTTCCAATGTTGACGTTCGGCGCCAGTGAGCCCAGAATGCGGGAGCTGGTGGCCCCCACCATTCACCCCTTCATGACTATTCCAAGCTTACTGCATGTCTAAGCGAAGTAACAAAGATTACACTGTGATTCAGTATAGTCACTGACTACAATGTATTTTTCCTTATTCCAAATAAGTGTCTTTTAAGACTGCAATAGTCTTCGAGATGTAAATGGTGGGGGGCGCCAGCTCCCGCATTCTGGGCTCACTGTTCGGCGCAGAAGCTCCCATGAAATAGGCCCTCAAGGTTTAAAACTCATGCGAGCGTTTTGACGCCGCGTTTACAGTGGTTGGAAAAAAACAAGTTGTGTAGTGGACGGAACGGAATTCAAAGATTCCGAAAAGACAAGGACACTCACCTCCCCTGTTTTTATTGTTTACGGCTGTCTCTTTGTATTCGTTTGACGGTCATTTCATTGACTCCTTCCCTCTAGTATAACATCTCTATGGTTCAATTTCCCGAAAACGTTTGACTGTGTTATTTCACTAATCTCTTCTGGATCCTGGGAGATGAGGAAATGAGCAGTTTTCGAGAAATTGAATTTTCCGGGTGTATTGAATGATAATAAGTAATTTCGGAAAATGGTCAAGCCGAGATACCCAGATTCTACTACTGATCGATGAAATGTGTATGTCCCGGACTGTTATTGTCAATTCAAAACCATCCTCCTCACGAAATAGCACACAAGAATCTCAAATGAATTCTGAAGGAACAACTGTAAGAACTTTCTGAAAATTCAAAGAGTTCCCAAAGAGTCTCAAAAAGAATCCGATTCGTAGGACATGTAGGAGTTCTCTTTAAATTCTATGACTATGTTTCAAGTTCGGCGGAACAGCAGTCTATAGTTACGTTTACGCCGATGGACCAACCCTGCTGCAAATGCCAGACAAATCCGGGCAGTTCCTCAAGCTGACATTTCATGGGGCGTCGAAAATCAGCGTCAACATTGGAGGAAAAAAGAGAACCTATCGGACCCCTCTTTTCTTCCAATGTTGACGCTGACTCTCGACGCCCCATGAAATTTCAGCTTAACAGTTCCTGGGACAAATGGGAGGGTGCATGCAGGAGATTCGAAACCTTGGATGGAAAAAGAGGTCAGATCCCGGCCTCTTTTCAACTAAGGTTTCGAATCTTTTGCATTTCGAATGTTCTGCATGCACCCAAATGGGACCGCTATTTGGCCCTCCGGTGTAAACGTAGCCTATGAGACTTCTTTGAGAATTCCAACGGAACCTGCAAATGTCTGCTGAATTAGATTCTTTTTAAGACTCTTTGAGAACTCAGTGTATTCTAAAAGAATTCTTAGGGGTGATTTGTCGAAAATGAATTATTCTGCCGCTTTTTTTTGTTTTAGAAATGATAGTACAGATTTTTCACGCCATCTCCCGATTTTTCGCTACCATATCTCCCGACTTTCACAATCCCGGTTCTGCAACACTGATGCTTGGACTGATCGAATTATGACTCTTAGTGAAGATCTCGTCGTTTCATCACCCATAGAACGAATTACAGGTCAATTTACTCATTTTACCAATTGGAATCATCCCCTAAACAGGAGAGGGTTGTTCTGACGACCTTGTGCTCTGGATATATGCTTGAACTGACTGGATTAGGATTCATATTGGGGATCTCGTTGTTTCATCACCCATAGAACAGATCACAGGTCAATTCACTCATTTTATCAATCAAAATCATCCCCCAAAAAAAAGAGGGTTGTTCAGACGACCGGGTGCTTCGGATATGTGCTTGAACTGACCGAATTACGATTTTTAGTCAAGATCCCGTCGTTTCATCACCTATAGGAAAGATTACAGCTCGGTTCACTTATTTTACCATCCGTAATCATCCCCTAAAAAGAACAGGGTTCTTTTGACGACCTTGTCCTTCGGATATATGCTTGAACTGACCGAATGACGATCCTTAGTGGAGATCTCGTCATTTCATCACCTATAGAAAAAATTACAGCTTGATTCACTTATTTTACCAATGAAAATCATCCCCTAAGGAGGAGAGGGTTGCTCTGACGACCTTGTGCGTTGGATATATGCTTGGACTGATCGAATTATGATTCTGAGTGAAGATCTCGTCGTTTCATCACCCATAGAATGAATTACAGGTCAATTTACTTATTTTACCAATTGGAATCAGCCCCCAAACAGGGGAGGGTTGTTCTGACGACCTTGTGCTGTGGATATATGCTTGAACTGTCTGGATTAGGATTCATATTGGGGATCTCGTCGTTTCATCACGGATAGAAAAAAATACAGGTCAATCCACTCATTTTATTAATCAAAATCATCACCCAAAAAGAAGAGGGTTGTTCTGACGACCTTGTGCTTCGGATATGTGCTTGAACTGACCGAATTACGATTCTTAGTCAAGATCCCGTCGTTTCATCACCTATAGAAAAGATTACAGCTCGATTCACTTATTTTACCATTCGGAATCATCCCCTAAAAAGAACAGGGTTCTTCTGACGACCTTGTCCTCCGGATATATGCTTGAACTGACCGAATCACGATTTTTAGTGAAGATCCCATCGTTTCATCACTGATAGAAAAAATTACAGGTTCATTCACTCATATGACCAATTAAAATCATCGCCTAAACGGAGAGGGTTGTTCTCACGCCCACGTGCTCTGAATACATGCTTGAACTGGCCGAATTATGATTTTTAGTGCAGATATCGTCGTTTCATTACTCACAGAACGAATTACAGCTCAAATTACTCATTTCACCAATGAAAATCATTCCCTGAAAAGGAGAGGGTTGTTCGTACGATCTCGTGCTCCGGATATATGCTAAAACCGACCGAAATAGGATTTTTCGTGAAGGTTTTGTCATCCAATCTCATTCCAAAAGGAAACCAGACGGATGAATCGCTTCACTCCGAAAGGTAATTTTACCCTCAAACAGTCGGTGAGTCGCTTTTACAAATTGTTGGTTCCGATGCGTGTTCGAACCTTCTCAATCCCTTCTTCTCTGATGTGGAATTCTTCCAATAATATCGCGATGCGTATTCTATCCCCAGTGTTCCCTGCACTAGAATAAACATCGCACCTCCAGCATCAACTTCTCTTTGCATTACATATAATTTCATCCTAGTCATTCTTGTATCCATTTTACCCAGTATACAAATGATCGGTTCTTCCAATTACGTGATGGAATCACGTGCGCATGCATATATAATTCGTGGAATATATGTATGCGATCCGTTTCATAAGCTTACGCAGCTTCTCCTCTTCCCCTTATGCCGTCTGTTTAAACATACATGTTAAGAACGGATCAAGGGGCGACCAGCTACCCCCCTCTTAGATGCTGGGTACGCGCCTGAATTCTTCGGTATCATATCTTCCTGCAATGTCGTATAATCTTCCGTCAAACGCGACTACAGAGACATCTGTGTTTCCAATCCCACGGGACCGTTACTTAGACCATATACTACTGGACCGCGCATTACCCATAAAATGTGCTGCCGAGCTGGTAGACCATATACTATGAAATGACTAGAAGGCGCGGAGGGTGGCGTGCCAGGCGATCCAATCCGCCATGTTGATTGTGTACAAAATTTAAAATCGTATTTCTCATATAACGTGAAATGTAACACAAACAATGTATATATTCAAATATAATGCAATTGCTGTGAATATTCCATAATTGGCGCACTACAAATCAATTCATCATATTATAAATTCACGAACAATTAATCAATCAAAGAATACTTCATGCAGATATCAATCTGTAACACATTTTATCAAAATTCAATCATATTTTCCAAGCAATTTATGAAGAGTGATGATACTTTATTGAATGACAAATTATTTCAAAGTCAAGATTACGAAAGAGATTTTCTATATACAAAAAGTCGTAGAATATGCTTGAGACAGCGAAGAAAGTGTTAAAATTAAGAAAAAAAAAAATCTTGTTGAATTACGGAAGAATGTATTGAAATCACATCTAAATTTTTTAATAACATACAATAAAAGTCATATAGCTCAGAATGATGTACATATC
Organism: Gonatopus flavifemur; assembly: GCA_018340375.1. Classification (NCBI taxonomy): domain Eukaryota; kingdom Metazoa; phylum Arthropoda; class Insecta; order Hymenoptera; family Dryinidae; genus Gonatopus; species Gonatopus flavifemur. The sequence continues at coordinate 1,581,637 of JAFFJZ010000049.1, read as the reverse complement.
AATATGGGAAATAAAATACAACAGTTTCATGAATAGCTTAAAATTTCTTCAACTATAATTAACATTTTCAATAAAGTGGTATGAATCACGTAACGTTTATAATCAAGAATTCTTCAAGATATCTTATAGAATTTTCGAGAATTTTGAAGCGTACATATTATGTGAGAACATTTAAGAAATGTACGCTAAATTTCAAATAGAGGCTCTGATTGAAAATATATAAACATAATAATATGATTAATATGTGAAATATAATAGTCCAATAGAATTTTATGTAATGACTAGCGTTTAATCACAATATTGAATTATTGGTGTTTGAAAAGAATTAGTTTCGTATTCAAATGACGTACACGCTTACAAGTTTCGTCTTTTCAGGTGGTTTCATGGTGCAAGCGCAAATGAAAATATGTAGCTAATATCAATTTTATAACTTGATACTTATGATCTGTTAACGGGTAATCATCTAGCACGTGATCATCTAGGGATGAAAATATGATTCGCGGTAATTTTGCCATAGTTTTTGTTAATAACATTCTGGTGATATTTTTACTATTAATGTTACCAGTGATAGACTCCCTGAAAATTCTTTCTGCAACTTGGCAGGTTTTAACAACATCATCAGATGCCTTTATCAATTTTCCTCTATTTTTTTTAGCTGTCAATTTGGATGGATACTTATCCTCTGTGGTGTTTTCTAGAGCAGCTCGACATTCATCACAGTGAATTTGTTTATTTAATTTACGGACAATAAATCCTGCAATATGTCCCACAACATCATTAACATACGAACGTTGACAATACAATGTATTGCAATAATCATGATCAACAATTTCGTTCAGATCTTGCAAATTGATATCTGTGATTGTAAAATCTGTGGATTCTGTATTTTTCGAACTTGTACTAGCTACATGCAGAATTCTTGTACTATCCATAGCAACACAATTTGCATACTGCGATCCAGTAATTTGTGTATGGATCAATAATCTTTTGTACGCGGCCTGAAATTGATAAGCTGACGGATTATTATTAAAACCTCCAAGTTTTCTCACCGCACTAAAAAATAACTCCAAATGATCCTGTGAGAGCTTATAAGTCAAGATATAGTTCATTCCTGAAACAGGATTTTGCACTATTCGCTCATGTAAGTTCAAAGTATTTTTTAAACCTAAAATGAGACCTTGAAATCCTGTGCGTTTAGAACTGTGTACTGCAGGAGTCATTATGTTAAGTTTTGCATCTTTTAATTGTAATTGAGAAATATATTCAATATATAGCAATATTTTATCCTTCATGGAATTGAAGTTTTTCTCTGATAAAGGAGCTTTACTTGGGTCTTTAGTAAATTGACTTCGGCTATTCAGAATATCAGAAGTAGCGTTCAAATTTCTGCAAAATGTAGCAGTTGCTGATGCTCCTTGAAATTCAGCAATTTTTAAATCGAATTCAAGAAAATTTAATGCATCTGCTAATTTATTGCTCAATGTTTGCACGGCCAAACGTACATTCATTTTCTCTCGAAACCAATTTAAATGTCGTGAACGTAAATTATTTGCTGCATGTAAACCTTGAGTTTCTTGGTATTGCACCAATTTCTCCAAATATTCCCATTTAATCATTTGCCCTTGAGCATCGGAGAATATTTTATGCGTACCAAAAGCATTACGCACTAATTTGATAGCATGGCAAGCATCTAAAAAAATAGCAATAGGTTCATCAGTGACGGGATGTGGAAAATTACAAACTAATTCTTCAACATTTGATGTTATACGTGCTCCTAGTTGATTTGCCATAGATATATTGGCAGCAGCCCCATCAAAAGTGAGAGCAATAATAATAACACCAGTATTATGAAGTAAATGAAGACATTGGGTTACTAAATTTGCCTGATCAGTCCCTGTTATTCCGTGAATTAGAAAATAACCAACTGGTATTTTCCAATTTCCATTGACAGAAGAAACTAAAAATACTAAAGCTTCGGTAGCTTCTTTTTGGGTACCATTATCATCTATATCAAAGCCATAATCAACATATCCATGCATTTTGGTTCCATCCCAATGAACATGTCTTCGAATGGCCATTCCATCTATCATCAACGCACAATACGTTTTTTTATTTTTCAAGTCATTTTCTCGGACTGTAAGTGTTAAGGATTCAAATGCTTCAGTAGTGAAACCAGGAGTGCCATCAACATGCTGATACCATCGTTTAATAGTACTTGGATGTGGTGAGGAATGTTCAAAGGATTTTCTAACGTAGTCATATCCTTTAGGAGAGTAAAATTGCAGTGTCAAACTGAAACTACGAAGAACTGGAGAGTAGGTATTACGGGAATTGGATTGAGTGTGTCTTCGGATCAATTCGGTATGGAGATTAGGTAATGAGGCCTACAAAAGAAAGGATCAAAAGATTAACAACATAGATTGATTTTATTTTGTATATTGTCAAACTCTCAAGGTACATCACAAAGATTCAATTAGAATATGTGCCCTGTAAAAAATATGAATGAGGATGAATCTATTCTAGATGTTCAAATTTCGAATGAATTTTCATCATTCCCATTCTTTCCTGTTTCATACTTTTCAGGTGCAAAATTATGTTCCATATTTGCCATTAAACTATCCCAGATAGCAACATTTTAAAAGAAGCATCCTTCTTGGATCATTTATGAATTCAAAAAAGAATTCTCGAGATTTTAGTGAAATAAAATTCTTGTACAATCCGATAAGAGCTGCATAGCTCGAAATGAATTCGCCAAGAGTCCTATTTCACTGACATTTGAAAGATCCTCTGTTTGCTGAGCTATGATTTTCCCCGTATTTCATTTCACATATAATTTACAAATTCAAATGTAAACCTAGTACTATCAGAATGTTATATATGTCCTAGCCACGTTCTGGTGTATTTAAATATATTATGAATGTGCGTAGTATATATATACGTTTCGATGCTACTTGGGAATGTTTGAGAATCAATGTGTTTTATAACTGAAATTGAAATAAAAATATTCCTGTTCATTCTCACCTGAGCGTTTATCAAGATTCAAATTAAAATCAATTTGAATCGATTTAAAAAATTGAAAAATCTTATTCTTTTCTATTCCATACTTTTTGTTGGGTGAGTTACATAACGAGTTTTTATATTAGATAAAAGAGGGATTGAAAAACTTATAGCCAAATATACATGATAGGAACAAAAAAAATATGCTTCACCCCGGGTACTCACGCTAGCGACTGTCCCGCGCGACAGTATTACAAGAAAGGATAGGAAAGATGATTTCAACTCGGATTTCTTTTTTCTTGCGATGGTGTCGCGCGCGATAGTCGCTAGCACGAGTCTCTGGCCTTGAAATTTTATCATTTGAACAGTTTCACAAATTTGATAAAAGTCCCACCTGGATTTTTGCATTAGGGTAAGTTTTTAATGGGTTCCATGGTCAATTCAGAATTTGTATATTCAAAATAAAATATATAATTATATCTATCATACAATACCATCAAGTTCTCAGTAGCATCATTGGATAGAAGACCGCGTTGTATGAGCTCTTGTATGAGAACATTGAAGTTTTCCATCCTGCTCTTCAGTCTCCTTTTACCTTCTTGTGACACCTTTATTTTCTTCTTGAAACTATCTATTTGCTGTACAGCTTGTCCCCAGTATTTGGCTCGTTTTGTAGGTGATTCTAAATCGCTTTCAGTCACTTGGGATAAATATCGAGGTTCTTTCTTACGTTTGTGTGACATTTCACTCTCTTCATTTCATGGAAATTTCAAATATTTTTTAACCATAAATATTAAACATATTCTTTTCAATGAAAATTATACATCAGTAATGCCTAATTGTATGTAATAGTTTCCAACAATTTACCTGTTGGAACGATTATGTTACACTGAATTTCCTTGTCCATAAAACTTGAAGGTTCTGAAAAAAATTATATATATATATATATGATTCACATGTTTTGTCAGTAATCTTGATCGAGTTGCTGTCACAATATTTCCTGCTGAGAAAAACGTTTGCTATATTTGAATTACCCGAATGTAATCGGGTACCCGAAAAACTCGGGTAATTGAAAAACCCGACCCGACGGGTACTCGACCCGACCCGACCCGATAAAAACCCGATGACTCGGGTACCCACACACCCTTAACCCATACATATACCTGCATGAAACCAAGTCATCAAGAATTTGATGTTTTGAACCAAAAATAATGAATCAATTCTTTGCTATCATGAAATGACAATTACATCAATAATAACATTTGTTACTGCATACACAAACCTGTTGATATATGCTCCGTTGAGAATATAGTGGGAATCGCATCAGGTTTTAATATTGCCTTTTTACTATTCTGAACAAAATCATTGCGGTGAAAATGTTTGGAGCATACAACAGAATGTTTACCTGGAGTCGAGTTTTTACCAATTGCATCAATCCACTGTTGCTGTATGCCAATATCTGTTGGAAATCTACAATTTTTATACAAAAATGGTCATAAATCCAGTTATGAACTCTGTATATTCTATTTTTTATTGTTAAATAATAAATAAAATAAATTATATATTTTGATTACTGATGAAAAGACACTTTTGTTCCACAGGTACTCCGTTCATCACAGTGAGAAACCCAACAATACCGCATTTTGATTTATGATGATCGTTCACTTAAAGTATTTTGCGAAAAATAAGAATTATATTCATTAACAATCAATCCATATTATTATATAAACTTCACTAAACCACTCGATTTTATTCACATATACCGCACATGAACTTTGAAATGTATACATACTATTACAGCTGATCACGTTAAATTTGGCAACACAGTGTATGCACTTAGATTTGGCAACTTAGGCCCGTACGGGCTCTAGCATTTCTGTCATATTCACGAAAACATGATCGTTGCTCTCTGTCGCACGTCGGCAGCAGTTAGATCAAAGTGAAATAGGCGGAATGCGCGGTCCAGTAGTATATGGTCTAAGGGACCGTTACCTCTCAATGTATCGCATTGTCATCGAACTTCAAGTTAGTGACTTTTCGGCACAATGAAATTTCTGCAAATCGATTATTCTACAGAACCCACCCTTACCGGTTGAAGGTTTTTTTTTCATCTATTTTTATACTTATTGCTTGCTTCACTAGATTGCGAAAACAAATAATCATCAAATCCATAACAACCAATCAGAAATATCAGCCCCGTCTATCTTCTTTCTCTGTTTTTGAACGAAACCGAATTCCTGGCCTTGATAATCACATACGGTTGAGTTATTAGTTGGTCTGCAAACTTTGATGGAACTAGTCCTAACATTCACTCACCTCATGATGATGATATATATCATACGTATTGATTTATTCAGGTTTGAGAGAGAATCAATAACCTAAAAGGTATGGCCGTTGGGATTCCAACAAAATAGTCAATAAAAGAATTCATAATTAGGAATTTTATTTCTGAGGTCATGATATGAAACTCGTAAAAGGAACAAAAAAATTTTTCACAACATCAAGTAATATAAACTAAAATCTAATATCCATCCCGTGAATGTATTTTACAGAACAATTTGAATAAAAATTTGTATTGCTCAACATTCTGAACCGTATTTTGCATACATAAATCGTTTAAAGTGTACAACGTGAACGTTTACATTGGCCATTCTCATTTTCAGTGGTATCCTCGGGGAGATATGAGCGTATCATCCCAGTAAACATATTGTCTGCAAAATTTCTCTGAACTCACTCTTCAAATAGTCTGCAATTTCCAGGGAATAATTTTCTTATGCCTTTCCTATTGCTTTACATAGCTCTGATTCCAAATTTCAGAAAATGTTCTTTGTTCTGAGCCGGTAAAAAAAAACTTTGCCAATTGGCACATGGCTTCCTCGTTTGTGTTGAAAAAAAATACATGTTTTCTTTCTCTCTCCCGTTTTTCTCAGAGAATCAGGTTGAAATTTATATAGGACTGCGATCAACACTGCATAAAGCTGTGGTGGAAATTCCATGACAATTGGATGATAGAAACGGAAGTAATCCGCATGTTAACGATGTTTACGAAATTTCCAACTTTTGTTTCGAAGCTCAGTGCTTACCACTTTCTTCCTTCAATTCCGATTCGTTTGAAATTCACACCATTCAACTAACTCCCCGTAAACTGATCATACTACAAGTTTCATGGCATTTGGATGATACCGACATGGGGAAGGCATGCTTCCAAAATATTGTCAAATAATATGAATCGCGAAACAAAAATTTTCCACAGTTTTCAATCGATTAGAACGAAACTCATATGGGGCCACTATAGGATCATCGACAGAACGTGGTATAAGTTCGATTACAATTGGATAATAGGAAGCGGAGATATACGCGTTCGCAAAATCACGATTCTTCGAAAAATTTCCCCTCATCCCTCCCTTTCTTCTGTAACGATGAGGTTGAAACTTATATGGAACCACTATCAACACTGCACATGACTCTGGTGAGAATGTTATCACGATCGAATAATACGAACGGGAGATATACACGTTCGCAAATTTGTTACATACACACAGACAAACAGACAGACAAGAAGGAATCTGATTTCCCCCCCCCCCCCCCAATTCCAATTTACCTGAAATTTATATCACATAAGTAACATCTCGTAAGTCGAATATACTCCAAGTTCCAAGACATTAGGATAATGTGGACATGGGGAAGGCATGCTTAAAAAAAATACAGATTCCAAAGGAAAATTCTCCACAGTTTTCAACCGATTTGGATGGAACTCATATGGGACCACTATCGGGTCATGGCTGAAACGTGGTTAAAGTTTGATCGGATTCTGATGGTAGGAAGTAAAGATACACGCGTACGCAAAATGTTCATTTTTTGTCAGAGTTCTTCTCATCCACCCAATTCTCCTCAATGGATCAGGTTGAAATTTATATGGGACCACTATCACCCTAGTCCACAACTGTGATGAAAATTTCGAAACGATCGGATAAGCAGAACGGGAGATATGTGCGTACGGAACTGAGGGGGAGCTACAGCCACACAGACAGACAGACAGACAGTCACGGTAACAAAATTGTTCCCCGAATTCTGAGGAACATTTTGGTCTAGGAGATTTTTAATTTCCAGACAAAAAATTTTCGGCCCCTCAAAACGATCACAAAGCTTCCCTCTGAACGAGGAAGCAAAATTTATCTTCAAATTCAAAATCCGGGTTGTGTACGGCAATAGGTCGAGTATCAAAAATAACACAGGTCAACATTCGATCTACGCTGGAACACCAGGATAGAGGTGGGTACCTATAAGTTTTGGAGGTCGCAGATCACGATTCCTGGATCCACATGACCCCATCACGTCAGGATCATGTCAAAGATCTCAAATCGGAAGATATAATTTCTTTGACTTCGGATTCCGAACCAGCGGGAAATTTTACATCCAGATACATTTTTACGTTCAAATTAAAGTGATATCCGCAGGTCATATAAAGGTCATATCTAGGTAAAATCCATTTTTCAAATCTTTTCTCTGATATTAGGCTAGGCAGGCTCTTGAATTAGCTGACTTCTACGTTTCTGGGGTCGCAGATCACGATTCCGAGGTCTATATGACCTCATCCTGTCAGAATCAAGGTCAAATCAAGGTCGAACATCTCAAATCAAAAGATATAATGATTTTGATCCTGGATTCCGAACCAGCGTAAAATTTTACATCCAACTTTTACATTCAATTTAAAGTCATATCTGCAGGTCATATCAAGGTAATATGCAGGTAAAATCCTTTTTTTGAACCTTGTGTTCGATTTTAGCGGTTATTACGTGTGATTGCGCCCAGGGCACCTCCCCGTGGTGACGGCGGGCAACGGAGTTGTCCCGCGTTCCGGCTTAGTCCCTGGGTTACGGCTTCCATGCCGTTATGGCAACCACACGGGATAATGTTACGGGACAGGGTTTCGGAGACCCAGAACCGGCGGCTGGTCAGGGTGGGAAAGCGGGCCCGCAGGCGTCGTCATCATGCGACCGCAGCTTTACATTGGCGGGAAACTTGGCCTTTGTAGAGTCGAATGCGACAAGTCAATCTTCGTCTTGCATTAACAGGGTGAACAATTTCTGTGTCTTGTGTGGGGAGTATATTCCCCAATCGAAAAAATTTATTTTTTCGAATTTAATGAAAAAAAAAATATGACGAGTGCTTCGATATCGATAGCTACACATTCGACAAGATTTGGACGCCTCAATCTATATGTTGTAGATGTCGCAGTGCCTTTGATGAATCTGATGAACGAATATTTTCGAGGCCAATGATATGGAGAAAACCAACAGATCATACTTCTGATTGTTACTTTTGTTTGACCACCGTAAAAGGCTTCAATTTTGCCAAAATCGATGGGAACGACAGTGAAGATGTAGATGATGAAGCCAACATTGATGAAATTCCCGCAGATAATATCACTATCAATGCAGAGACGCCGGATCGAAGTTTGAATACTTCAGAAAATGAAGAAAGTGATAGTTTTAGTGAAAAAGAATCAGACATTGAGGACAATAAATTGAATCGAGAACAGATGAACCAAGATCAACTCAGTGACTTGTGCCGAGACTTGGGACTCTCAAAAGATAAATCTGAACCATTAGCATCCAGACTGAAAGAGAAACAATTTTTGACTCCAGGAACGCGTGTAACACACTATCGTGCAAGAGAACGGCCCTTTAGAAAGTTTTCCTCGAAGTTGCCAAATTTAGTTTATTGCAATAAGATCGAAGGTTTGGTCAAATAATACAGCATAGAGTATACAGCTAGGGATTGGCGTCTGTTCATAGATTCTTCAAAAAGAAGCTTCAAAGCTATCTTGCTTCACAACGGAAATGTCTACGCTCCTTTACCAGTTGCTCATTCTGTCATACTACATGAAAAGTACCATAACTTGGAATTATTATTGCAAAAACTAAAGTATGAGATTCATAACTGGCAAGTTTGTGGAGACTTGAAGATATTCACAATTTTGCTTGGGCAACAATCAGGACTCACATCATATCCATGCTTCATCTGTGAATGGAATAGTCGGGCTAGAGATGAACATTATGTTCGAAAAAATTGGCCGTTGAGAGAAAAATTGATTCCTGGTGAAAAAAATATCAAAAATCTGAGTCCGATATCAAGAGAAAAAGTTCTCTTACCACCGTTACATATTAAATTAGAGCTAGCAAAGCGATTTGTCAAAGTAATGGGAAAAAATAGAAGTGCTGCTTTTATGTACATATTTCAAGTATTACCTCATCTTTCTGTAGCGAAAATGAAAGAGGGCGTATCCACAGGACCCGAAATAAGGACACTCTCAAAAAATGAGGAATTCGAGAAGCGAATGAATGATAAAGAAAAATCAGCATGGTGCAGCTTTAGGGAGGTTACAGAAAAATTTTTAGGGAACAATAAAGACCCCGAGTATAAAAATATTGTGGTGGAAATGGCGAATGATTGCAAAGAAGTAGGATATTTGATGAATCTCACGCTTCACTTTCTCGATTCTCACCTTGACTTCTTCCCAGAAAATCTTGGAGCGTTTAGTGAAGAACACGGTGAAAGAATGCATCAAGACTTAAGTGAGTTTGAGAAAAGATTTCAAGGTATTTGGGGGAAGAATATGTTCGCAGACTATTGCTGGTGTTTGAAAAGAGACACAACCGTGTCACATAAAAGGGAAGGTGTTGAGAGATCCTTTTTAGAAAGTAAACGTAAGCATTCTAAGCGGTGACACCACATTGTACTCTTAAACAAATTGAATAAATTTTTCTTGGCTTGAAATACTCTTTATAGATTTGGAAATGATAGGCCATGATCTACAAATCGAGATCTAAAGTGGAAAGACAATTTTTGAAACGTGGAAATAGAGGCGTGCACAAGTGCGTTGACGTTCTAGCATGGTGACTTTCGGAAACCAAATCTCTGGCTCATCACCTGCCTATTTTAACCTGTCAGAAGAAAGTGAATATCGATCACATAGATGTAGAAAAGATGCAATATGGGCCCAGTAAAGGAAATTAGAGGTGATTTCTATCCAAGTCATCTTGATTCACAACAAACCGTTATGAAAACTTTGAACGTTCATCTGAGAACTGTATCTTGAAAATCGGTGGGAGCGTTAGCTCTGCCAACTTTCAATCAATTGCCTCGGTTTTTCTTTTAATTGTATTCGTGATATGGTCATCCAATGAAATACATACGGGGGTGACGAAATATTAATATTTACGTTTCTCTTAAGTCACGAATTTTGGGGTGAAAATCCTACGTTTCTCTTCAAATCGATGCCATTTCGTAAAAAAGCATATTTTTCAAAAGCGATACGTATTTCACTACATTTTGGGTAACAAAAACGAATTATTTTTGGTGCATTGTTTTGGTTCAATCTTGGACTAGGTTATTTCTCCCAACAAACGACCATGAATTTCCGCAGCGCACCGATCAATTGCCTGTCAGGCCACCATATTTGCAGAGAAAAATTGAACAAAGATGTTATTCTGACCTCCAACAGTAGCATAACACCTTCCTGCATTCTAATTTGGATGGCACTTTTCTAATTATTCACAAACTAAAAATCTCGGAAATTGGCGTTTTTGGAGGGATCACTTTAGTCTTGTCCTTTAAAGCTGACTCTTATGACAAGCAAGAGTAAATCGTTTATATTGATGTTGAACAGATTTTGAAAGACAGAGAATTCGAAAAAAAACATTTGACCTGCAGATGACCTCTATATGACATGCAGATATCAGCTTGATTGGATGATGAGAATTTATCAAGATTCCAAATTTCCCGGCCGTTCAGGATCCGGTATCAAAAAAAATTGATATCCTTTGATGTGAAGATGTTTGTCCTTAATTGGATCTTGATTCTGACGTGATAGGGGCAAATAGTCCCCGAAATTGTGATCTGTGACCGCAAAAACGTAGAAGTCAACTAATCCAAGACCCTGCCCAGCCAATATCAGAGAAGACATTCAAAAAAGAGCTTTTACCTACATATGACCTTCATATGACCTGCAGATATGACTTTAATTTGAATGTAAAAATAGTCACTTGTCATGATTACTCATTGATTATGGCTCTACTTAACTTGCCTCCCTTGGAATCACGTCGTTTGTTCAATGATTTTTCATTTTTGTATAAAATTGTTAATGGGAAAATTCGCTGCCCTCAACTGCTTGGACTTGTACGTTTTAATGTCCCTTCGCGTTTATTGAGGCGCCCTAAATTGTTCAATCCAATTTCTTATAAATCGAGACACGGTTATTCTGATCCGGTAAATCGGATATCTATCCTAGCAAATTCTTACAGTGATGTGCTTGAATTATTTTCATCTTATTCTGATCTTAGGAATTCTCTTTCTCTTATTTGTCAAATTTAATATCTAATTGTCCTTTTCACCTATAATTATACACGTTAACTGTTGTTGTAATATAAGATGCATGTAGTCGAGCTTAACATGATGCTTAATGCTTTGATGTATCATATATATAATGTGGTTCAAATAATGTATATTCTATGTACCAAAGGGTCTTCTATACCCGTATAAACAAAATAAATAAATAAATAAATAAATAAATAAAAATGTATTCGGATGTAACACTTCCCGCTGGTTCAGAATCCGGGGTTGGAGGAATTATATCTTTTGATTTGAGATTTTTGACCTTGATTTGACCGTGATCCTGACGTAATGGGGTCATATAGAGCTAGGAATCTCACTCTGCAACCCTAAAAACGTCAAAGTCAACTAATCCAAGAGCCTGTTTAGCCTCATATTAGAGAAAAGATTTCAAAAACGGATCTTACCTACATATGACCTTAATATGACCTGCGAATACCACTTTTATCTGAATGTAAAAGTGTATTTGGATGTGAAATTCCCCGCTGTTTCGGAATCCGGGGCCAAAAAAATTATATTTCCCGATTTGAGATGTATGACCTTGATTTGACCTTGATCCTGACGTGATGGGGTCATATGGACCCAGTAATCGTAATCTCCAACCCCCAAAACTCATAGGTACCCACCTCTGTTCTGGTGTTCCAGCGTAGATCAAATATTGAACTTTGTAATTTGAATCGCGAAACAAAATTTTTCCACAGTTTTCAATTGATTAGGATAGAACTCATATGGGGCCACTATCGGATCATTGCTAGAACGTGGTATGAGTTTCATTGCGATCGAATAATCTGAAGCAAAGATTCACGCGTTCGCAAAATCACGAATTTTTGAAAAATTTCTCCTCACGCCTCCCGTTCTTCTGTGACGATGAGGTTGAAATTTATATGGAACCACTATCGACACTGCACATGGCTCTGGTGAAAATTTTATTACGATCGAATCATACGAACGGAAGAGACAAACGTTCGCAAATTTGTTACATAGATAGATAGATAGATAGATAGATAAGTTTATTATTATGCCCCAGGAAAACCTATGGGGCAAATACAGTATAGTATTTCACAGCGGTTCTAAATAACTAGCAACAATAAAAAGAACTTATAAAACTAATTAAAAACTAATAAATTCACTTTACATGCTCTCTAGATCTAAATAATTCATTCAATTTCATACTACCATTCATAATTCAAACATAGAATCATCATTCGAGTTATTGACCCAATCATGAGTATCTACTAATGAGAAAATGATGTAGATCTCTTTTGAAGGAAGCAAGAGTTGGCTGATTCCAAAAGTGGGTTGGGAGTGAGTTCCAAAGTCTTGCAGCCGAAATCGTAAATGATTTCCCATACGTTGAGATACGATGGAGGGGGATAACTAGAGCGTTACGATCAGATCTAGTATCGAAGGTTGAGTGTTGATAGGTGAATTTGAAACGATTATAGAGAGATGACGGTAATCGTCTCCTCAACATCTGATATACAGATGAACCAAGAAAGTATTCACGTCGTTCCTTCAACTTCAACCAACGTAACCTCAGAAAATAGGGAGTTATGTGTTCATCTCGCTTAACATTGAAAATGAAACGGACACAAGCATTAAAGGAGCGTTGTAGTTTCAGATTCTCTGTATCCGTTATATCCGTGAAAACAAGACAGCAATAGTCAAAATGAGGGATAATTAGACTGGATACCAATTTAGCTTTCATGTTAATTGAGAGAAGGTGGCCATTCAGTCTTAACTGATATAGGGCACGATGAACTTTTCTCCGTAGATCTAACACATGTTCATTCCAATTCAACGCTGAAGAAAGAGTGACACCCAACGTTTTGATTCGATTGACATAGGGAATCGACACATCGCCGACACAGATTTTAGGTAGGTTGTCAATTTCGAGCGAATTGATGTACATAGAAGATCCAAGGATCATGCATTGTGTTTTGTTGGGATTTAATTTCAAAGAGTTATTATTGCACCACTCAACAATGCGTTTTATTTCAAGATTAATCAACACAATAGTATCACTCAATAAATGAGGAAGACAATGGAAATATATTTGTGAATCATCTGCATATTTACATATTTCACAAAACTGTATGGACTCATTGATATCTTCCAGATAAAGAGCGAATAACAGCGGTCCCAACACTGAACCTTGGGGCACACCTGAGTTTACTGGGATCCAGCTAGTAATCCCTGCCGGAGTTTTGACCGCTTGATACCTTCCAGCTAGATAACTCCAGAACCAGCACAATACAGATAATACATACAGACAAACAGACAGACAAGAAGGAACCTGATTTCCTGGTCTTTTTCTCCCCCAATTCCAATTTGCCTGAAATTAATATCATATGACTAACATCTCGTAAATCGGATATACTTAGAGTTCTAAGACATTCGGATAATATGGACATGGGGGAGGCATGCTTGAAAAAAAAAGATCCCAAAAAAGAATTCCCCACAGTTTTCAACCGATTTGGATAACCTTCCCTGGTTAAAAAAAAACGATTGATTCCGACCAAATACTATTGATCAATCGACTAATCGGTATGAATCAGAACATTGTGCAGTCGAAATGCTGATTGAATCCAATCGGATCACTGCCATGGGCTGTCTTATTCATGAATAGGAAAAGAAGCGAGTATGACTGATGGATTGAATACCCTGGTTAAACAATCCGATTGAATCCGATAAAAGAAATTTTTATCGGGATGAATTGAGTTTCTGCATCGGGAATTTCCTATTGATACCAATAAGATAATTTTCAATTGGATTTAATCGGTCTTTCCACTGGTTGAAAAATCCGGTTGAATCCGATAAAAAAACATTTCATCGGAATAGATTGAGTTTCTGCATCGGAAATTTCCCATTGATACCAATAAAATAATTTTTAACTGGATTTAATCGGCATTTTGCTTGGTGAAAAAATCCGATTAAATCCGATAAAAAAACTTATCAGAATGGATTGATTCCTGCATCGGGATTTTCTTATTGAATTTTATTGGTTGTTAACCCAACCAACGAACGGTTTATATACATTATATACGCGCATTTTATATCAATTAAACGAACACATATATCACTTATTCAATCATTACGTATGACAAATTATTGCTGAAATAAATTCAAACGATCATTTATGTGTTATTAACATGGTGATCACCCATCCACCTTGTACCGCAGTTGTCGTTGCTCAACCTAGAAGATCGATCTGGAACACCCGCTCGCTCGATGCCGTGGTTCGCTTCCTATCAATGTGAAATAAATGACTGTCTTATGTCAGGGATGGGTGTCCTATAGTGATAAGATTCAATTGGTCATAGTCCATTGGACATATGAGGGATTGTATCGGTCGTAATAAGAGCATGGGAGTTCATTAATAATAAAAATCCCAATGGAGACCTAGAAAATATTTTCCAATTGGATTCAATCGGTATTTTATCAATTATGGAAATTCTAATTGATACGAGTCAAATATTCTCCAATGGGATCCAATAGGTATTTTATCAATAATAAGAATTCCGATTGATATCAATGAAATATTGTGTAATTGGATTCACTTGGTATTTTATGATCAATGAAAATCCCGATTGACGCCAATACAATATTTTTCAATTGGATTGAATCGGTATGTTATTAATTATGAAGATTCTAATTGATACCAGTCAAATATTTTTCAATGGCATCCAATAGGTATTTTATCAATAATAAGAATTCCTATTGATACCAAGAAAATATTTTTCATTTGATTAAATCGAGATTTTATTGATTATTGAAATTTTAATTGATATCAGTGAAATATTTTTCAATGGAATTCAATGGGTATTTCATTAATCACAAAAATTCCAAATGATACCGAGAAAATATTTTTTAATTGGATTCAATGGGTATTTTATGGTTGATGAAAAATTCCGATTAATACCAATAAAATATTTTTTAATTGGATTGGATCGGTATTTTATTAATCATGAAAATTTCAATTGATACCAGTCAAATATTTTTCAATGGCATCCAATAGGTATTCTATCAATAGTAAAAATTTCGGTTGATACCAATACAATATTCTTCAATTTGATTCATTCGGAGTTTTATCAATCATGAAAATTCTAATTGATACCAGTAAAACGTTTTTCAATGGGATCCAATTGGTATTTTCACAATAATAAAAATTCTAATTGACTCGTTTACAAGGCAACGCGCACTAACTTTTGACGAATGAGGCGCAAACAGACATTTGAGCGCTAAATAACAGATGAAATAACATGGGAAACAAAAGATTCCGACAATATCTCAAGCACGGTTCGTTTGAATAGAGAATTCCGAGTACTTCTTGATCAGAAGGTATATAATACTTTTTAAGGTGTTCAGTGTGGTTTAGATTTCGTATATTGATATGACTCATTGAATAAGATACAATCCAATTGGCTATACCATGATCGGATCCGATTGAGTAGTAGAATCTCTCTTTAATAGAATTTCATTCGTGTACAGATTTTCTGAGTCGACTAAATCTCCATTGAGTCAATTGGGCGATTCCTGTTTACAACTTAGTTGCAATAGTATACCTTGTATATCAGCATCTCAGTATGATTCCCATCCTCCATCGTGATATGAACCAGTGAACTATAGAATACTATAGAATCCAATTGGTCATGTCTCTATCGAATCCGATTGAGTAGTAGAGTCTATGTTTGATGAAATTTTATTCGCAAACAGATGTTGTGAATCGGCTAATTGCCCATTGGTTCCGAATGGGTCAGTTGTGCGATTTCTTTTCACAACTCATTTTGAATAGTGTAATTTGCAAAACCATGTTTTGGCGTGATATCATTGTGTATCGTCATATGACTCATTGATTACGATAGAATCCAATCCATCGTACCCGTAGCGAATCCGGTTCAGTACTAGAGTCTGTCTCTGAAGAAATTTGATTCACAAAGAAATGTTTTGGATCGATTAAACCCCCATTGGATCCACTTGGGTCAGTCGTGCGATTCCTCTTTATAGCTCATTGTGAATAGTACCATTTGCATCATCAGTGTTTCGGTATGTTTCCCATTCCACATCTCAATATAACTTGATGAGTACGATAGAATTCATTCGGTCATATCCCTATTGGATCCGATTGAGTAGTAGATCCTACACTAATGAAGGTCCACTCGGTTCCAGATGTTTCAAATTGACTGAACGCTCATTGAATCCGACTGGGTAAATGAGGCGATCCCTGTGTACAACTCACTTGCAGAAGTACACCTTGTATATCAACGGCTGAGCGTGATTTCCATCCCGTATCGTAATGTAAATCATTAAATACTATAGAACGCTATTGGTCATGTTCTTTTCATATCCGATTGAGTAGCAACGCCTATTTCTGATAGAATTCCAGTCGCCTACAGATTTTTTGAATCGGCTACATCCCTACTCAATCCGATGCGATCAATTGTGCAATTCATTGAATATTATAGCATTCAATCGTTCATTATCATATCGAAACCAATTGAGAAACAGAGCCCATTCCTGATGGAATCTCACTCACTCAGAGAGATTTAGAATTAGCAAAACTCTCATTGACTCCGACTGGGTGAATACTTCCAACTTCAGTTGAATCTACCTTGAAAAAATGAAAAATTGCATATCAGTATTACAGTGAGTTTTTGAGTCTCAATCGTATCATGAATCACTGAATACTGTTGAATCGAATCAGCTATTCTCCTAATGAATCTGATTCCGAATGTGCAGCCCTTTGACAATATTTTTAACTGGAAAAACTTTCAACGAATCAAATTCGCTCACAACGTTCAAATTCCCTATTCATTGCGATTCCTCAACTCCGTACATTTACCGATTGATTCCCAAGTATTTATATTGGTTGATTCGTTGGCATGCTCAATCAATTCAATTGTATTCAATCGGGATATCGACTGCACAATGTTCTGATTCAATCTCATTCATTTCTCATTGCCACCATTCCCCGTTTATATTGTTCTTTCTCCTATTCAATCTCATTGTCTATTGCGTTTCAACATTACTGGGCGAATGCCGATTCATCCCCATTCGTCCACCCGTTGATTTCCGTTTTAATTCCCAATCAATATAATCTCCGATTTTTCCATTTCCAATCCACCATTTGATTCTGTTTGGATTGCAATGGGTGAAACGATCATTGAATCCTATCAAATATCATGCGAAAATCGAAATGTTTAAATGACTATTGAATCCAGAAACTTGAATATGTTCAAACCGCATTCGATCTGATTCCGTTTTTTTCCCCCATTTCCCTGTGAAGAAGTGTCCCTTGTTTCACCTGTATGTCCCTGATTCAGTACCATTCATCAAAGCATGTCTATTGGTTCTGATTAAATCTGACCAATTCTGATTGAGGCTTAATCGTCAAATATTGATGCTCCAAAGTACGTACTATTCATTCAATCAGATTTGGTCAGAATCAATCGTTTATTTTGAGCAGGGCAATGATAACCTAAGAATTCCATACGATTTTTTGCAATACGGGTATTGTATGCAACATACATTCAATAACCCAGATTAGACACACTTATAAATTCTGAGAAAAAAACTTTTCCTGAACTCCTTTGGAATTCAAAGAATTCTTTTGAAAACTCGGTAAGGATTTTCTGAATTGTGAAGGAGTTCAGGAGAAGTTCTTTTTCCAAAATTCATCAGTAATTCTTGTATGTTATTTGGACAGTAATTTCTTCCTGAAAAATACAAAAAAAAATTAAATTATTTGAAAAATTTTTGATATAAAATGCTGTGAGCAGGGAATTCTTCTCTAGTGGAAATGAATCATATATGAACCGTATGTCAACCATAATTGAATTTTGTGAAAATCATATATGAGCTATATAACATGCACATATGACCTATACATGCCCCATATATGAGCAATACGTGAACTACACTGAGAAAAAGATTTGTTTATAATGCAATATCCATATTCAATAATTTGAGAACATTCTGTAAACCCTAGGGTTACTAGTTATCCCTTCGACATCTCGATACCCTGATAACACACAAAGAATTCTTTTTCAAAAACAACAATAGAATTATTCAAGAACTCTTTTCGAACTGAATAATTCACAAAGAGCTCTGGAGGAGTTCATTGTTTGGGACATTAACAAGTCCTTTGAGAGTAATGAAACCATACTTTCAGCATTCTCAAAGAACTCGTTGATGCCCCAAACATTGAACTCCTCCAGAGCTCTTTATGAATTCATCAGTTCGAAAAGAGTTCTTGAAGAACTCTATTCTTGTTTTTGAAAAAGAATTCTTCGTGTGTCTCCAGGGTATTCCCTCGTTCAAGTGTAGAGTTATAAGAACCTTCCATCAATGTACACGGAGAAAAATGCCATTCGAAAATTTATCAATTTTCATATGAATCTAAAACCTTTTCTTAGGTTTCTGTGCAAACTTGGAGCGATGAAAATTCAGAAATGGATTTTCACTTAAAAATATTAAATGCTATGAATGCAAAGCGAAACGTAACAGATCTGATTGAAACACAAGTCACTCAACGGTCAGATTTTAGTATGCATTTTGTTTTGTAATTTTTTCAGCATCTTGAATGTTAGTCAGATTTGTTACCTTTTGATTCGTATTTTAGGTCTTTCGTACTTTCAACTCAACATTCAACTTCTGAACCTTACTCTTTCAGGTTTATCCAAATTTATCAAGGAAACTAAAAAGAAATTACGAAAAAAAAGTTAAAGTCAAAGTTAGTATTTGAATAAAATTCCCAGATAGCACAAGAGTTTCAAAAGAGGTCTATATGAATACATTGTATTCATTATGAACTCTTTCAGAACTCTTGTGCTATCTGGGATTACTACCCTGGTAGAAATGTTACAAGTTCTTCCCTATGACCGATGAGGCACTAAGAAAGAAGAAGTAATTAGGAAAAACTAGCAAGGGGCTAGTCAATAACTGATAAGTTGGATCCAACTAGCATTGATTGGGACAAACTAATGAATTACTCATCAGTATTTGATAATCTGAACTAATTAATAATAATAGAGTAAAATCTTCTCTACTGATAATTACAAGTATTCACTCCAGGTATAAATTGAATGAAGAGACATGAGCTTTTCAATCTTGAATTGAATAAAATGTTCCTTGCACTTTTTATCAGAGAAAACAACATTTTTGATAGATTGACTTCAAAAATGAGTAGGGATTGAGCAACAATATTGGCATATTTCATGAGTGCAAATAACTTTTTATTCATTTCAAGACTCGAGAGGTAATTTCTCTTAATTGCATCTATATTCTAAGTGAAGAGTTGTAGTTATTACTAAAGTATAGCTCCTGAATTTCTGAGAGTGAAATTTCCACTCCCCAGACAGCACTGAGACGTTCTGTCAACATTCACAAAACGTACCTCGTTACAAACGAAATGTTTCAGAAACGTTTTGTGACGTTTTGAAAAGGTCGCATGTATGTTTTTAAAACATGAAAATGTCCTGGTTTCTTTTATTTACATTTTCAAAAAACGTGATTAGCACATGTTGAATTTGTCTTTATAAATTCTCAAATTAATAACATACACTGTTGAAAATTTCTGTATTAATTTCAATGTTTTTACTGGAAGTTTTTTTCGAGTACGTACATGAATTCAGTTTCATGCACATTTTACATGGAATTCCATGTAAACTATAGTATAATCTATAGTCTTTTCATGTTTTTGTACATTAAATTTAATGGAGAATGTATATTAACCTGATTTCATGTACGTAATTGAAAAAAAACTTCCAGATATTTCTGACAGTGTATCTGCGGATATTTTCATTCAAAACAAATCCTGAATCAATTATATTCAAGTGAAATGATCTTGTGTATAATAAATTACACGTAAAAGCTTATGAAGTGCTGGATTTAATGGAAAATAGTTCGACTCTAACGCGCTTTTTAATATCTACGTTTTACTCTCTACAATATGTGTATTTTCATCATCTTTTATGTTGTGCAGTGAGAATTGGTTGATTATGTGAAAAACAATATGATTTTAATATTTTTTGATGTATTAGTCATGTATTAAACTTTGATATGAATGATTTGTAGGTTGGCGTAGGTTAGCGACGAAATGGGAAATTTTCATGAATCATATAAATGTTTGGACACTGTAAGTTTCAAAAATGTTTTAGGAACGTAATTGTTGGAATCAGAGGTCGCGAAAGCACGGGCACGTTTCTAAAACATTCCGAGTACCTACAGTGCTGTCTGGGTCTCAATGTAAAATGCATTAGCATTTTCACTGTCCAAGAGTGACAAGATCACTTTAGTAGAGTGAATCTCTCCACTTTTCAAACTAGAATGGAAAGTATCACTCGTAAGTGGAGAGTGAATTATACTTCACCTATTTGTGAATTAAAATCTCACCTGTCTTAGAGTAAAATATCCCAGCTTATTCATATTAAATCGATGCTCAGGTTTTCTATTTCTTGCAATGCTTGGTTTTGAATATTCATCTAAACTTTTGTTTACTTTCAGGATAATTATTTCATTCTCTTGGAAACTTATGGAATTTTCTTATCAAAAGTGATGGTACTGATCTGGAATACCTTTAGTTCTATATGATACCAATAATTGAGGTGCCGGGAAGAATAACTCGCTTAGCGCTCGGAACGCATCACAAATTTGATCCAAACGGTCCCGTCGGAGGTCGAAAAAAAGAGTCGGAATTTTGAGAATTAAAAAATACTAGGTCATAGAGCTTGAAAAAACAAGGTCAGCTTCCCTTCAGTATTTTTTTCTAGGATGAATAGTTTTCGAGAAAAAAAATGAAAACTACACATTTTTTCATACCAAAGATCAATGTTTTCCAACATTAAACTCGTTGGATCTCATTCATTTTTCGGCGAATCGGAATAAAACTTACAGTTTCTGATTTGTGAGACTTCACCGAAGACGACAATGTCGAAAAAATTCGTAAGAATTAATAATAAATTAATTAATTTTTCATTCGGAGTGAAAATCACGTACTTTATGCTTTGCATTAAAAAAGTGTCGGGGGAAGTATGAGATACAAAAAACTCCCAGCGACAAAGTTGTTCGCTAAGGTATGGAAAAACTTTTTGGGAAGTTCTAGATCGATTGGATTATTAGTTTGCAAAATACAGGGATTTATTTGTTAGCGCGCAACGGAAATCCATCACGATTATGCGTCTTTTACCGGGTGACTATCAGGGTCCGTAGGAAAGATTGTATTCACTCACTCTTTCAACTTTAGATGTTTTTTTGGGTCGGAGAATTCGAATATCCAACTATTTTCACGAGATTTCATTTCCTTCATCCATGTTTTTGTTATGAAAAATTTGATTGAAATTACAGAAAGAATAACTCGCTTAGTGCTTGGAATCACGTAGAAGAGTGATCATATTGGGCAATGAAAACAAGTAGGTGGGAACAAGGAATAAAAAATATAGATATTCAGATTCTCGTGAGTAAAACTTCCTATTCTGACACATATTTCTCAAGATGAAAAACATTCTCGGTATCAAATCAATAGTTTTGAAAACATACCTCACGATTACTCAGTCGTTTGTTAGCGAAATCGAATGCTATTTTCAGGATGTGTGCTCAATAATATATCAATTATCCCCAACTACGAGATTTTGTGAAAAGCATAATGTGTTGAATTTTATTCAATCACAAATCAATGCTAATCGAAAATTACGTTTCACGTACTTCGAAGAAAAGTATCGAAAGAATTTGTCCTACCACTGTAAGAAATATAACGAGGGGAATACTCGTAGTGCATGAGAATTCCGATCCTACGATGTTTCTCTAATTCTTTTTACACTAGTGCTGCCGACACAATTCGATTTTCATTTGTTCACAAACTGCTGGATTCAACTTCCTATTTTGACACATACTTCTCAAGATGAAAAACATTCTCGGTCTCAAATCAATAGTTTTGAAAACATACCTCACGATTACATTTAATGTAATACGACAACCGTGATAATAACGTTGAATCCAGCAGTTTGTAAACAAATGAAAATCGAATTGTGTCGGCAGCACTAGTGTAAAAAGAATTAGAGAAACATCGTAGGATCGGAATTCTCATGCACTACGAGTATTCCCCTCGTTATATTTCTTACAGTGGTAGGACAAATTCTTTCGATACTTTTCTTCGAAGTACGTGAAACGTAATTTTCGATTAGCATTGATTTGTGATTGAATAAAATTCAACACATTATGCTTTTCACAAAATCTCGTAGTTGGGGATAATTGATATACTATTGAGCACACATCCTGAAAATAGCATTCGATTTCGCTAACAAACGACTGAGTAATCGTGAGGTATGTTTTCAAAACTATTGATTTGATACCGAGAATGTTTTTCATCTTGAGAAATATGTGTCAGAATAGGAAGTTTTACTCACGAGAATCTGAATATCTATATTTTTTATTCCTTGTTCCCACCTACTTGTTTTCATTGCCCAATATGATCACTCTTCTACGTGATTCCAAGCACTAAGCGAGTTATTCTTTCTGTAATTTCAATCAAATTTTTCATAACAAAAACATGGATGAAGGAAATGAAATCTCGTGAAAATAGTTGGATATTCGAATTCTCCGACCCAAAAAAACATCTAAAGTTGAAAGAGTGAGTGAATACAATCTTTCCTACGGACCCTGATAGTCACCCGGTAAAAGACGCATAATCGTGATGGATTTCCGTTGCGCGCTAACAAATAAATCCCTGTATTTTGCAAACTAATAATCCAATCGATCTAGAACTTCCCAAAAAGTTTTTCCATACCTTAGCGAACAACTTTGTCGCTGGAAGTTTTTTGTATCTCATACTTCCCCCGACACTTTTTTAATGCAAAGCATAAAGTACGTGATTTTCACTCCGAATGAAAAATTAATTAATTTATTATTAATTCTTACGAATTTTTTCGACATTGTCGTCTTCGGTGAAGTCTCACAAATCAGAAACTGTAAGTTTTATTCCGATTCGCCGAAAAATGAATGAGATCCAACGAGTTTAATGTTGGAAAACATTGATCTTTGATATGAAAAAGTGTGTAGTTTTCATTTTTTTTCTCGAAAACTATTCATCCTAGAAAAAAATACTAAAGGGAAGCTGACCTTGTTTTTTCAAGCTCTATGACCTAGTATTTTTTAATTCTCAAAATTCCGACTCTTTTTTTCGACCTCTGACGGGACCGTTTGGATCAAATTTGTGATGCGTTCCGAGCGCTAAGCGAGTTATTCTTCCCGGCACCTCAATTGATAATCCTAGGTGTCATTAGCCAATACCTCATGTCTCATACCTCATTAGTCAATGTGTGTGATACCATGTGTTTATGAACAATAGTGAGTATACCCTGTAACAATAAACAATACTGGATATAGTTGATAAATACCATGTATTCATGGGTGTATTCAATGATCGATGCCATGGATCGATGAAGAAAATTGGATATAGTTGATCGATACTACATATCCTTGTAGAAGATGATATTTCGGTTGTTTGAACTGTATATATGAACCTTAATGTTGATTTTATTTATGAAAATTGCAATTGTAGATCTCTTTCAATTTCATAAAACTATTTTGAATTAAATCTTACGAAAGCTTTTCAAATTGATCTTTCAGTACTGGAGGTACTGAAAATCATTTCAGTTCTTTGGGTTGATTTCCTATAAAAGAGTTTGTTTTCTGTGATTAATTAAGTTATACAAACAATTTCCACAAAACCCCAGTAATTTTACACATTTGAATCATGAAAAATTTATGCTGATACATAGTTTACAGTGTTTTGTCTTTTCAGATACCCAAGAACGTTTTAAACAAAACATTTCATTATAAGTATCTAGGTTTCATTGAAAACATATGTCATTCAATGGAATATTTTAATCACAGCCTTCTTGTATTGTAAGAGTTCCTTTCAGATTCATATACTCTTACTAAAATACATTGAAAATCTGAATTATTCTTTGACTTATTTTTCATGGGCTTTTTAATGGTTTATGTATATGTTTATCAATCGTATAACACTAATATACAACTATCCAATTTTATTGTAAAATGTAATACCTTTTCATGTATCCATCTCATATATCTGTGGCCTGGGGCCTTCATTATGAAACATTCAGTATATCTTGTTTATGTTAGGTTGAATTATGTATAATAATTTCATTAATTGTGATAAATGTTCGAAATATAATGAATGTTTCACAGTAAACGGTACAGATGTATGAGATGTATACATGAAAAGGTGTTATATTTTACAATGCAATTGGATAGTTGTATATTCCCGTACAGCACAACCACCGATCCTCCACCTAGGACTTCGGTGGACTGGAGGTGGAGAATTGGTGGAGAAATGGGAGCCGTGGAAATAAGGGAGAAATAAGGGAGAGTCTCCGTTGAGGCAACGGAGAGGCGACGGAGAAATGTCCGCGCCCTGTATTCTCGATATAATTCTTATTGGTGCATTTACGTAACCAAATCTGAATGTATGAATTCACGAATTTAAGTTTTACTGAAAATACAGGGGGTGGACATTTCTCCGTCGCCTCTCCGTTGCCTCAACGGAGACTCTCCCTTATTTCTCCCTTATTTCCACGGCTCCCATTTCTCCACCAATTCTCCACCTCCAGTCCACCGAAGTCCTAGGTGGAGGATCGGTGGTTGTGCTGTACGGGTTAGTGTTATGCGATTAATAAACATATACATGAGCCATTGAGAAAGCCCATGAAAAGAGAATAAGTCAAAGAATCATTCAGATTTTTCATTATTATTATTATTATTATTATTATTATTATTATTATTATTATTATTATTATTATTATTATTATTCCTCCCCGTGGTATCACCTTGTCGTGGTGGGGGGGCTTGATCGGTTTGTCCTGTGAACCGGGGGAGCATGTCGGGGGCCTCGTGTGCCTTTCGGAAGCCTTTCCGCGGAGGACAGAGCGTCTTCACATACAGGGAGAAAGCCAGGGTGTATCGTGCGCACTTATGGATCGCTCTCTGTGCCGGGGACGCTGCCTGATGAACCAGGGAGCTGAGCCGTGGGCCTCGTGCCCGTTTACGGACTGGTCTCTGGGGAGGGAACCGGGACCAACGATACCAGGCCAACGGTTTCGGCGGCGGAGGAGGGACAAAGGTCCCCAACGGTGTCGGAGGCGGATGAGCTACCAAAAATCCAGACGCGTCTGTTCCCGTATCGGGCGGCGTTCTGGTATTAAGACTGGAGTTTGGGGTTCTGGGGAACATTCCCAGCAGACTAACCGTGGTCAACCAAAAATTGGCCCCTCGGGGTGGGGTGGAAAGCTGGTGGAACCTGCGCTTCCGCGCCGTGACCATCAGCGAGGGCTCAGTACCTGACCTCTGTGGCAACATACGGGTGACCATAAGTCTTCCTTGAGGAGCAGACTTCCTGATTTGGACCCACATGTTCAATGTGGGAACCTGCTCCAACCCCACTGACTGGAGTCCCTGACTGGGGTCGACGTCAGAACGCCAAATGAAGGTCAGTGAAGTGTTGCGCGGTCGGTGACACTTCACACTCCTCTGGTTACGGAGAGGTTAATTCCGTGGCGCCGTCTAGCCTGAGGTTTGGGTCAGGCAACCGTTCGGATCGGTTGTCGCCCACTCGATAGGTGACGTAAAACCTTTAGCATCAATCATGGCGCGGGCCTATCCGTAACATTTTTATTAGAGTCACTGGCATCGATAGGCCTGACCAGCTGAACTACCGCTTCTCGGTTTTCGATGCCCATCATTAGGGGTTTTTTACAGGCGGGGACAGACATCTCACTGCGGTGAGGTTGCCATAATGGCCGAACCGTCTTAAGAATCGAATTAATCAAATATGCAATCTGAAGACGACACAAAAACCAAGGGAACAGGGGGAGAAACCAGAGGCACGAATGTCTCGGGAGAGGAGAGAGAAAGTGTGGTGGGAGACACTGGAACAACGGCTCTGAGCCTCGCCGTGCCTACAACACCTCGGCACGGCGGAGCTCGGACCCGTAGGGACAGCGTCACTAGCATGGCCAGCACCTCGAGCGCTATCTCTGGGCTTAGCGTGGACACTACGGTGGAAGCGCGAGGCCGGTGAGAACGGAGGAGGAGCTTGCTCATCTCCGCATGGAGATGGGCAAGTTGCTCCCTCTGGTAGCGAGCGAGGTGAAGAACATGATCGAAGCCTGTGGAGTCCAAAGGAATGTCAACATGACAGTCAAGGATGGGCTCCCCAGGGTGAGAGAATGGACGGACGCCATGCAGTGGACGCTGAAACGCATAGAAGAAGGGAGAGTATCTTCGATACGAACCTTGAGTGGGTGGAAAAAAACAGGGCTGCTCGTAAGGTGGGCAACCGCAGAGGGGATGGCACCAAATCAGGGACCTCCGTGCCCGCGATCGCCACCTCACAAAAGCGACCGAGAACCCCTGGGAATAGCCCAGAGGAGAGGAAGAAAACGCCGAAGCGGAAGAAGAAGAAAACTCCCCCCTCAACTGAAGTCGCACCGCCAGCACTTGAGTCTGGAGATGCGACCGCTCCCCCGGATCCCGTAGCTGTACCCTCTCAGGAATGGACACTCGTCCAGTCACGGAAGGGAAGGAGCAGGGAAATGACGGGAGACAGTGGAGGAGGGAGAACGCAGAGGAGTGTGGTCGCGGCCCCGCAGCGCCCTGATGAACAGGGTACAAGGGTGGGGAAGAAAAAAAAGAAGGGAAAGAAGAAAAAGAAGAAGAAGGAGGGGGTATCGAAACCCAGGACCGAAGCTATCCTGATCAAGACGAGTCAGGAGAGGAGTTACGCCCAGGTCCTGGGTGAGATACGCAGGAGCGTTAAACCCGAGGATGCCGAAGCGGACATCAAGAGCATCCGCAAAACACGGGCCGGGGATCTCCTCATTGAACTTGGTCAAAAGACCAAAGACAAGGGGGAGTTCGCCGGCGCCCTGAAAGGCATCCTCGGAGAGAACGCTGTGGTGCGCAGTCTTGAACCTCGTGAGACATTGGAGATCCGGGGTCTGGACTGTGTCACCGAGGTAGGGGATGTGATGGTCGCTCTACAGAGGGACTTTGACGACATGACCGGCGTCAAGGTCTCTCTGACTGGCACGAATGTGAGGGGCCAGAGGGCGGCCATCATAGAATGTAGCCGAAAGACCGCGGCCAAGTTACTGAGCCAACCACCAAAAAAGATCAAGGTTGGTTGGCTCGAGTGCAGGATCAGAAAGAGGGCGGTGGTGGAGCGTTGCTTCAAATGCAACGGGTACGGCCACCTCGCCCGATCCTGCACTGCTCCCGATAGGTCCACCCTCTGTTACAAATGTGGGGGAGAGGGACATAAGGCGCGGGAGTGCACCGCTACACCAAGGTGCATGCTCTGTGCGGAAAGGGAGATAGCGTCTGCTCGACTGGCCCACGCTCCCGGCACCAGGGAGTGTGTGGTCTTCAAGGAGGCCTTGGAGCGGGAGAAGCAGAAAGCGCGTTCAACGTCCTCCAGGCAAACTTAAATGGGAGCCTGGTGGCGGACAATCTCCTGCTCCAAATGGCGCGAGAGAGAAACGCCGACCTGGTGGCGATCAGCGAGCAGTACCGGAACCATGACTCACCGGATTGGTACCGAGACCTGCTCGGCACTGCTGCGATATGGGTGACCAATCGGAGCAAGGTGCTTGTTCGGAGGCACGGCGCCGGCGAGGGCTTTGTCTGGGTTGATTGTGGGGAGATGGTTGTTTTTAGCTGCTATCTCTCCCCAAACGACCGCATGGCTGGCTTTCGACGGAAGGTCGACGCTCTGGAGGATGCGATCCTCAACGCAACCATGAAAGTGATTGTCGTTGGGGACTTCAACTCGAGGGCGGTGGAGTGGGGCATGAAATGCACCAACTCCAGAGGAAATACATTCTGGGTATGGCGGCTAGGACAGGCTTGGTAGTCCTAAACGTTGGCAACACCTCAACGTTTCGTCGCCCAGGATACTCGGAGACCATCCCCGATATTTCCCTCGCCTCCGAGGAACTGACGCCCCGAATCCAGAACTGGAGAGTGGTCGAGGATTACACCGGTAGCGACCATCAGTACATCGAGTTTGGGGTCCACGAGGATGCACGGGAGGGCAGGGTGCCTCCCCGGCGGCCGAGAAGATGGAACGTCGATCGGGTCGACGTTCAGAGGTTTGAACAGGTGATATCCTCGGGGGCCGTGACCCCCGAGGTTTCGACCGCCGGTGGGGCTCCAGTGGTTGATGTTCTCGTGGACTCAACCATGAGCCTGATCGCTTCCGCGTGCGATGCCTCCATGCCATGCAGGAGGCCTCGACACGGGAAGCGACCCGTGTACTGGTGGACCCCGGAGATTGCTGATGCGCGCAGGAGTGTCTTCGACTACGCAGGGCCGCTCAGAGGGCGAGAAATCGTCCAGAAGCGGCGACCAGGTCGGCGGAACACAAGGCAGCGAGGAGACAGCTCCGCAGGGCTATCAACAGGAGCAAAGACTCCTGTTGGAAAAAGCTGGCGCTGACTGTCGACGCGGACCCCTGGGGTCGGGGTTACAAAATTGTGACTCAGAGACTGGGAGGCTGGCGATCGACCGTCACGTTGGACGGAGCCCTCGCGGAGCTGGTTGTTTCGGAGCTTTTCCCGACACACCCAGTCCGGCCGAGCCGAGACTTCGGTGACGTGGGCGACGTCCCGCTCTTCACCATTGGGGAGCTGAGCGTCGCCGTACGTCAGCTGAAGAATAACAAAGCTCCAGGTCCGGACGGTGTGCCGGGAGAAGTTTTGAAAATGGTGTGGCGCTGTCGACCTCACTTGCTGTTGGACATGTATAACGCATGCCTGACGGCTGGTGTCTTCAGCGCGCGCTGGAAGCTCGCTCGCCTTGCTCTCATCGAGAAGGGTAAAGGCGATCCAGGAACGCCGTCCTCTTACCGGCCGCTGTGCATGTTGGACACAGCGGGAAGGTATTAGAGAGGCTCCTCAAGGGGAGACTGCTCCAGGCGATCAATGAGGCAGGTGGCCTGTCGCCGAAGCAGTACGGGTTCCGTGTGGGTCGCTCGACCCTCGATGCGGTCCAGGAAGTAGTGGAGGCCGTGCGGCGCGCGGAGGATCACAACCGTTATTCCAGACGGGTGGTCTTCCTCGTGACGTTGGACGTGAGGAATGCGTTCAACTCCGCACGCTGGAGCGACATGCTCTGTGCATTGGAGCATACGTTCCGTGTGCCTCTGTACCTCCTCAGGATGGTGGACCATTATTTACAGGGCCGTGCTCTCGTTTACGAGACTACCGCGGGTTGGGAGAGAACTGCGATCACGTCGGGGGCGGCGCAGGGGTCTATTCTAGGCCCCGACCTTTGGAACGTCGCTTACGATGGTCTGCTGAGGTTGGAGATGCCCGATGAGTCCTTGCTGGTTGGGTTTGCGGACGACGTTGGCCTACTCATAGAGGCCCGCGACGTCGCGCGAGCCCAACTAGTACTCAACCAGGCGATGCGACGCATCGAAGCTTGGATGACGGGGCATGGGTTGTCTCTGGCTCTCAGCAAGACAGAGATCGTGGTTCTCACAAAGAAGAGAATCCCTGCTGTCCTTCCTCTGCGGGTGGGGCAGGAAGTAGTGGAGTCGAAGCCCGCGGCACGGTACCTGGGCCTCACAGTGGACCGGAGGCTTAGCTTCCGGGATCACATATGGAAGGCTACCGACAAAGCTGCTAAGAAGGTAACAGCTCTTAGCAGGCTCATGGCTAATGTCGGTGGCCCAAAGTCGAGCAGACGTAGGTTGTTGATGTCCACGGTCAACTCGGTCCTCCTATATGGGGCCGAAATCTGGGGGCATGCCACGGAGAGAAAGAGCTGCAGTGCGCGACTCGAGCGAGTCCAAAGACTCGGAGCGCTTCGGGTCGCGTCTGCATATCGCACGGTCTCCGGTCCTGCGGTGTTTGTTGTGTCCGGAGTCGTTCCTGTCGCGCTTCTCGCTAGGGAACGACAAAACATCTTCCGGCGAAGCAGGGCTGGAGAGCAAAGAAGCGCAGTGGCGGCCGAGGAACGTACCCGCACGTTCCTCGCGTGGCAGGCCTCCTGGGATAGGGAGACCAGGGGGAGATGGACCGCAAGACTCATTCCCCTGGTTAGACCGTGGACGGAACGCGAGCATGGAGAGGTGGGGTACTTCCTGACCCAGTTCCTTACTGGTCATGGATACTTCAGGAAGTACCTGCACCAAATGGGGAAAGTAGCGTCTCCTGAGTGCCTCTACTGTCCCGACAAGAGGGACCATGCCGAGCACACGTTTTTCGAGTGTGCTCGGTGGGAGACACATCGGGAGGCGCTACAAACGGAGCTCGGAGACATCACTCCCGAGAACACCGTGGGTCTGATGCTCCGAGACGATTCGAGTTGGCGGGCGGTGGACTCCTTCGTACAGTCCATCCTCCGTCTCAAGAAGGTGGACTTGGATAGGGCAGGGTAACTGGCGGCGGTCTTTCGGCCACGAGGAAAAAAGGGCCCAGCTCGAAGTAATGTGATAAACGGTTCCGGGCTGGGTCCGAGGAGGGAAGAGGTGGGTTTTAGTGGGTAAACTGCGATAGGCGCTCAACATCTTCAGCCGAAGCAGGTGTCCACACACCGGGAGCAATAATACCAGCTCCTGAAGGTGCATAAAGCATTTCCCCTCTATAAAAAAAAAAAAAAAAAAAAATTATTATTATTATTATTATTATTATTATTATTATTATTATTATTATTATTATTATTATTATTATTATTATTATTATTATTATTATTATTATTATTATTATTATTATTATTATTATTATTATTATTATTATTATTATTATTATTATTATTATTATTATTATTATTATTATTATTATTATTATTATTATTATTATTATTATTATTATTATTATTATTATTATTATTATTATTATTATTATTATTATTATTATTATTATTATTATTATTATTATATTTGTTCACAGGTACAATACCTATTACAAAGAGAGTTAGGATTACAAATAGTAATATAAACATCCTTACAGTATCAATTACTCATTCAAACAAAACGCTCTTAATTCGCACATAGATTCCACATATTGATACAACATTTTGGCCCACTTCTCTTCCCATATATATAAAATCATTGGAAAACCTATTCCTCTTATTTTACTATAATCACATTCATTATATTGCTGACAATCTATTAATATATGTTTCAAGGATTCTAATTTTTTATCGTTACATATTAGACATATTTCCCTAGCATCAAATTTTACAAATGAATTCAAACTGGTTTTCATATACCATACTTCTCTTCCCGCTAATCTACATTGTGCAGCCACCCTTATTACTCTAATTGGTAAATTGAAGTGTAAATAAATTTCACATTTTCTTCCTCCTAAATCTTTGATGTATTTGTAAATCGGGCAAAATCTTGAACACAATGCTCTATCCCTATCTTTTATGAAATACATCAATTCTCCTTTCCTGAGAACGTTAACTATTTCGTTCTTTATTATGCCACTATCCAGGTCCTCCATCAAGTATCCATAATCAAGGTTTTGTAATTCTTGTTTCAACCATGAGAACCAGTTGTATTTTCTTGAATCAGACACCTCTCTAGGACAATCAGATCCTGCAGACACTTTCTTGGGTATCTATTTACATCCATTTCTAGTAGTTTTACCAAATATGTCAGCCCTCTTTTTATAACCTTTAACTTCCATGGATTCGTTCCCGTCTCTAATCTGAGTAAGTAACCAGGTGTATTCGTCGGAAGTGAGAGCAATCTTTTTAAAAACATTAACTGGATCTTCTCCAATTCCTCTCCGTATCTTATACCCCACACACCTGATGCATAAAGTAAAGTTGATTCTACGACTGATTCGAAAAGCTGAATTTTGTTAGACCATCCTTCCATTTTTCCAGAAACTAAGGGTTTCCATATCGCCCCTAATGCTGATTTAGCTTTCCGCTGAAAGTATATCAATGCTTCATTAAATGCTCCCGACGAATTGAACGGCATCCCCAAATACACATACTTTTTTACTATATGTATCACTTCATTCTTATACTTCAGTTGCCTCAATTTTTTATTACGCCCTGCTTTTTGGAAGATCATCAACTTTGTTTTATCTGTATTGACTATTAGTTTATTTAACTCGCAATAATTTTCTAATGTAAGAACTTTTCTCTGTAATTCTAATGTATCATTAGCCGCAATAAATAGGTCATCCGCAAACCAGAGCATTTCAATATTACGTTCGATTTTTTCATGACCTTCGTTTATGAAGAATTGGTCCACATCGCTCATCATGAAGGAAAATAGCAAGGAGCTGAGAGTATCTCCCTGAATAACTCCCTGCGTTATCTCCAGCTGCTCCGTTTGTTCAGTCTGGTTAGCCTTTACTTTCACCGTTGCTCTTTCATATATATTAGCTAATAATTTGATCAATTGCGAGCTTACACCAATGTTGAACAATTTTTGCCATAGAATACTGTGATCCACCAAATCGAATACCTCTCTAAAGTCTATGAAAGCTGTGTACAACTTGCCCTTATTTTGGCTAAATGCCCATGTGATTTTAGCGCTCAGCACAAGAATGTTATCCTCACATTGTCTCCCTCTTCTAAATCCTGTCTGACTCTCCGGTAATATGCCATTGCTTTCCGCCCCATTCAACAGCCGATTATTCAATATTGCTGTCAATATTTTCACAATTCCATTGGCGAGAGTAATACCTCTGTAATTTTCTGGTTTACTAGGATCTCCTTTTTTAAATAACATTATTTGATGGAATCTTGTCCAATCTTCAGGAATTATTCCTTTCTCTAGAATTTTGTTTAGCATTTTCACCGTAAATAATTTTGAGTTTACAGTCATTGACTTATAGAACTCATTTGTTATACAATCTGGGCCCGGTGATTTGTTGTTCTTTAATTTCCTCAATACCTTATCAAGTTCTAAGAGATCTATCTGCCTATCCAATATTGGATGTCTACAATCCACAAGAGAAGTTTGAAAAGTGCTCCTAATCGGATACAATGTTTTATAATAATCTTCTACTGTTTCAACGCTTAGTTTACTTTCTTCTGGTTTTTTATACCTCAGTTTCTTCACCGTTTTCCAGGAAGTTTTATTATCTTTAACATTTTTTAGATTTTCTATTATTTCCTTCTCACACTGCCTTTTTGAGCTTTTTACTAAATTTACATATTTTTTCCGATTTTTCAAGTATTCTTGTTTCGAGGTCTCATCTTTTTTCTTTCTCCATAACCTATAGTTGCTTTTATATTCTTTTTTTAACATTATACAATCTTTGATATACCATGGTCTATTCCTAAATTTAACAGTATTAAAAACTTTTATCTGCTTTATTATTTCTACTTTCCGTGCTGCTTCCATAATATTCCCATTCAGTATAGTTGCGTCTCTATCTACATCGTTTGTGTTCACCCACTCAAGATTGTCTAATTCACGTTTATAGTTATTTTCCTTTGCTTCCTCCCAAGTCAATTTTTCAATGAGTACGGATTTATTTTCTTTTATATTCGATTGTCTTACATTCATTTCTAAATATACTATTACGGGCAAATGATCTGACAAGCCCAATTGAATTATTTCCATATCTCTAACATTGTCTATTTTTTCTAAATTCACCCATACTAGATCAATTACACTTGTACCCTTGTTATCTACATACGTGAACGTTCCCATTTCATCGCTGATTGTTCTGCCGTTCAGGCATATATACCCCGGTAGAGGGTCTTTTAGCCGAAAATGTTTTTGGCCGAATTTTCTGCATTGGAGAATCACTAGTATTTCCTGGGAATGTGTAGTTACTCCTATCAAATCTGCCAATGAACAAATTTTCGGCCAAAAACATTTTCGGCGAAATGACCCCTTACCATATATCCCAACTCTTCAAATTTTTCACATAAAATTTCACCCATAGGGTTCTTTTTTGCATCCATACTACTCCTTATTGCCCTTAATTTCATATTGCCATACAATTCTTCACTGAACTGATTCATTCCTCCAATCCTTCCATTAAAATCCCCATCAACCACGATTAGATTATTAAATTTTTCTTTCAAATTCCACATGAAATCCGCTAACATTTTAATTCTTTCTATTCCATATTTACTACGTATATAGACATTTATGACAATCAAATCTATTCCATGATAATTACAGCTTATAGCTATCCAATTTACATTTTCTTCGATTATTTTTACCTCTTCAATAGTTTCTGATTTGTAAAAAACGCGAAGACCTCCACTCGCTCTACCCCTATCTGCTTCCTTTGTCGCTTCTACAGCAATGTTATTATATCCAATCAAAAAATTCGGAGTTACCATAAAGTCTGTAATGTTCCAAGTTTCTGTTGAACATACAATATCACATTTCTGTAGAATTGTCTCTTTTTCATCAGCATTTAACTCATATATTCTTCTAAGCCCATTGAAATTCCAAAACATGATACTGCTGCTTGTTTCGATTACATTAACCTTCGATCGCTGTTCGCTCATTCGAATTGAATAAGGTTCCTCCTCTTCTTTCCTCTGAGATTGTTTCCTGTCTTCGAAAAAACACCTGTTCTCCAATTCTCCTCTTCAGTCCCTCGCCGTTATACCACATCCACACTTCTCCGTTGATTATTAATCTTGCTCGTCCGATTTTCACAACACTTCCTTTCGCTCTTCCCACCCTTGCTCTTTCTTCTAATTTCCTTCGGATTTCCCTTTCTTGTATTGTTAGGTCATGATTTATATAGATTTTGGTACCTTTCAATTTGTGTTTATTTTCCATTTTCGCCTGTTTTTCCTCCAGACTGCCCAGTTTAACGACGATCAATTTAGCATTTTGTTTTGTCCTGAATTCTGTAACTTTTATTATCTTGACTTCTATTTTCAATTGTTCTTCGAACATATTCTGGACTAATTGCCTTGCTTCTATTTGATTATTCGTCTCAATACCTTTGACGACTATATTTGTTTTTTTTTCATCTCTTTCCCTTACTCCTTCTTTTTTCTCGAGTATATCAATTCTATTAATAAGTTCTTCCTTCTCCTCTTCCCATTTCTTCTCTTTTTCTTTCATCATCTGCTTCAAATCATGTACTTCTTTCATATTGTTTTGCATTTCCATCATCATTCTTTTCATATCTCCAAACTCTTCCTTTAATTGTGTGATACTCTCCATGATTCCCTGCAATATAGCATTGTTGTCATTGATAATACCAGTCGAGTTTACAGTCTTGGATTCCACCAAGTTTTGTTTCACTTCATTGCTTTTAAACAATGCATCCATTTTATTACTGCTACTCGTTGTCGATTTTGAGACACTCGGTAAATTCGGACGTGGCATTTTCTTCTAATTGTACGACCACAGACAAACTTAACGTCAAAATAAGCATACGTTTCTTCGCCAATGTTTTCTTCTACTATCAAACGACTTTTGATAAAATTTATTAATCTATCACGCACTATATCACTTCTTTATTCTTTTCGTTCATATACAGCATAACACTATTTTTCCTCATTGAATGAAGATGAGAAGGCACAAAGCCAGCCACACATCCACTCCTCTCGGCGTCACAACATAATTTAGATTTTCAATGTATTTTAGTAAGAGTATATGAATCTGAAAGGAACTCTTACAATACAAGAAGACTGTGATCAAAATGCTCCATTGAATGACATGTTTTCGGTGAAATGTAGATACTTAGAATACAATGTTTCGTTTGAAACGTTCTTGGGTATCTGAAAAGACAAAACACTTGGAACTATGTATCAGAATAAAGGTTTCATGATTAAAAAATGTAAAATTACTGGGGTTTTGTAAAAATTGTTTGTATAATTTAATAAATCACAAAAAACAAACTCTTTCATGAAAAATCAACCCAAGGAACTGAAAGGATTTTCAGTACATCCAGTACTGAAATATCAATTTGAAAAGCTTTCGTGAGATTTAATTCAAAATAGTAGATCAACTATATCCAATTTTATTCATCGATCCATGGCATAGATCAACTGTATCCAATATTGTTCATGAATACATGGTATCGATCAACTATATCCAGCATTGTTCATTGTTACAGGGTATACTCACTGTTGTTTATCAATACATGGTATCAAACATAGTGACTCAGATATGCGGTATTGACTAATGACACCTAGGATTATCAATTATTACCCAAGCGACACAAGATATGCGGGGAGCGGTCAAATTACATATCAAAATTGATTCTTTACGGAACATTCTAAAAGCATGCTAATATATATCATGAACATCTTAAAAATATTTTTAGTAAGTCCAATTGAGACTGTTCCAAACCTCTCACGCATCTCCTATGAAACTATAATCAAGTGCTATGATCATTCTATGAATGTAACAAAAAAAGAGAAATATACGTACTCCAGAACAATTGAGACTTGTAAATGTCTTGAGAACCTTCTGAGAATCTGTATTTCAGCGCCTAGAAGATTCTACGCACATTCCAAGGAAGAGTATGGAGAAATGAGATAAAATGATTTTTTACTATCGCATACATACAGGAGCCTCCCGAAGTAGCTGACCTGACCATATGGTCAGCTACTTCGGAAGGCTCCACATATTCTAGTATAGTCACTAAATGATTCAATTATCATTGGAACTTTAGTGCATTATTTGATTCCCATTAGATGATTCAATTTAAATTACCATGAGATATACATTTTCAATTTATGTACAGAATCTTCTGCAGTTTCTATCCATGTACTTTGGTTAGAGGAAGACAATTCTATATGATAGAGAGAGGAATTTAACAAAAACTTCATAATAGCGAATTGTTCTCATTGGTTGAGACCTAGGACTTCTCAGTAACTTTACTGTAAGTCACTAATTTTTAAAGCAATAAGAAAAATTCGCTATTATGATATACCACCTTGAAAAAAAGTACACGGGAACACGCATATAAAATTGAAGAACATCAAAAGGGTAGTATGCGAGTAGCCCGACCGGTAATAAGCCCAACTGCTCGCCATTGGCTAGAAACTGGTGATTTCCAGTGAAATCACTAAATATTACTAGTGATTCACCAATGATAGCGGAGTCGGGCATATTGCATACTACCCATTAAAAGCGTTTCGTAGTTCTTTGAATCTTCCTTAGGCTGGCCTCCCATGGACCGGAATTCGTTCCGGCGGAATGAAAATTGAACCAATGCACAATTTTTTATAGATTTCTGATAGAACGCTCTAAAAGAAATTGTGAAAGCGATTGGTTTAAATTCATTCCGCCGAAACGAATTCCGGTCCATGGGAGGTTAGCCTTAACAGGGTTCAAAAACTTGGTTATCCAGACTTAGGATTCTGTCATATTATCGGTTATTATCGGTTCTTTGCAGGAAAACTACATCATTGGTCCATTCTGTCAGAATTTCCTGGCCGCTGGACATCTTGACTCACAAAGTCTACAGAAGATTATAACAATAATTTTTTATTTATTATATATCACATTTAATGAATTAGTATAATAATTCATCAAATGTAAACGTAATTGCATATTGTTTTGGAAAAGGCGTCGAATTCCAAATCCAGTGCCGGTAACAAATCTAAGTACTGAGAAGTTGAACTCTCCGTTCATTGGTTGAGTTACGTGGGAAATGTGAATGGCTGATATGTGAAAACCAATCATGTTAAGATCCCTTCGTTTGACTCTCGTTGTACATCAAACG
The DNA here is from genome assembly GCA_018340375.1 of Gonatopus flavifemur. Lineage (NCBI taxonomy): Eukaryota > Metazoa > Arthropoda > Insecta > Hymenoptera > Dryinidae > Gonatopus > Gonatopus flavifemur. The sequence continues at coordinate 1,543,535 of JAFFJZ010000049.1, read as the reverse complement.
ACGCTGTTCGGCCATTTTGGACGCGTCTTCCTTCGATCGATGTTAACGGGCACATTGACTGAGTTAAATAAGTGCCATAATTGTTAGCCAATATCTGTTTGTGCTAAGTGAATATTTAAAGTAAGTGTACATGAATTACATTTGATCAAGAGAATCAAAAGTATAGGCTTGTATTTTGATCATTGAACATTAATTCATTAATTGTCAACGGGAAAACATACCAGGTGACATTGAATCATGGAGATTAACTTTCATTCTAACATTTCAAATTTTATGATTAATTATGGTGCTGTCTATTTTTTGGTTTTTTCTTCTTTCATTTATTTCGTGAATACAGATTACATGTACATATTTAGATCAAGGTTAACAATTTCCTCATATGTTCCGAATATTTTGTGCTGCTCAAGATGATTTCTGCAATGCCACAAATTATTCTCATTATTCAATAATAGATAAAGTTTGTCCAGTTTCATAGGACGAATGAAGTTACATTAGTTTTGTTCAAATTGAACTTATGTGTTGATATAAAGTGTTATATATTATACGTAGAATGTATGTACAATGAACCCTTCATAATTTTCAATGAACTTTCCTTGCAGTTCACATTACTATTAGAATGTTTCACAATTTATACATGTAAATCTGGAATGACGAAAGGCTTTCTCATAATCTACATTAGAGTACAAATTTCTCATGACCCGAAGAGAGCATGAAGCTTCAGCGAACGTTCAAATTAAATCTGCATAGATCGGGTCGAAGGTTCATGAAAGCTAATTTTTAGATTCAAAAACGTTTAACAAAGGTTCTACGAACGTTGAAATGTCCGCCTCGAAATGCCTCTAGGAAACGTAGATGGAACGTTTGTTGAAGGTTCATCGAAGGTTTGATAAAGCTTCACGAAAATATCTATACTTAAAATAATTTCCAATAATTCACATGAATAATCAATCAAATAATGAACACAAATTAATGAAAATTAATATAAGTATAGATATCTTTGTGAAGCTTTATTAAACCTTCGATGAACCTTCAATGAACGTTTCATCAACGTTTCCTGAAAGTATTTCGAGTCGGACATTTCAACGTTCGTAGAACCCTTGTCAAACGTTTGTGAATCTAAAAATGAGCTTTCATGAACCTTCTGCCCGATCTATACAGATCTAATTTGAACGTTCGCTGAAGCTTCATGTTCTCTTCGGGGATTATCTATTAATAAACCTATGTCAGTTTTGGGAATTGACTTTAATTTTCATACGTATTCATCCACAATTATTAATATTTCCTTGGGTGCATTCAAATATAGAACTTGGAATATCATTGTGCAATTTGATTGAATTGATACGATTCAGAGAAACCATGTAATTTATGAGTCCATTTACGTGTGTCAATTACTTTCAGGAAGTGCTTCTTTGAAGAATATATTGATGAATCAATCATATTCTCTTTACATGATTACGATAAGATATATAGAGTGTCCTAAAAGTATAGCCACCCATATCCATACTTATGGTACGTTTTGTATACTCAAGAGGTACAAAGAGCATGGCATTACTTCATCGTTTTGTAGAAAAATATACAAATATATTCACCACATATTTAAATAAAATCAGAATATTACTTTTGACAGTAATTTAGAACATATTTACGAATTGATTGAACATATCCCTTTTAATTTTATTTAACCCTTTGACTGTTTGAGGTGAATTCTAACGTGCAGTTTTGACAATCAACGGGTCAAGTATATTCGAATCGTATTTGTCTGAAAATTCAACTCAGAGAAATACAGCTTTCTTGGTCAAGAAAAGTGAAATTTATTATATCATTGATGATGTTCTGCTCGATTAGTATATTATACAGTCACAGTTCAGACAAACTACGTGAAGAGTTGAATTGCGGGTCGAAGAATTCATTATACATTCCTGAGAATTGTTTTTGAACGTCTATACAGTTTGAGTTATTCACTATTGAAGATTATATTATTCACGGGTGCCTTCATTATTTTGTATACAATAATTTTATTATACAGCCAAATTCCAAGTTATGAAGGTAATGATTACACAATTCGTTTTAGTTGAGGTATAGAAGTGAAACTTCATATGTGAAAATTTTAAAAGTGCGTAGGAATTTTCAATAAATGAGTGGTGTCATCGGAATTCTAATAAAAAATTTATGAATTCTAATACCAATACTGATATATCCTAACACGGATATTCCACATCTTCATAAATTACACATTGATTTTTATTCTTCGAAACTATAAGAATGTTCCTGAGTAAACACATTTTTCCCAACGAACTCCCCAACAATTTCAAAGATATTGAAGTAACATGAAAATGAAGAATGGAGGTACATTATATTGTTGTCACAAAATTTTACTGAAAGAAGGGGAGGTTTTTATCGAGCGAACCCCGAAATAAGGTAATTTTGTCGGAATTGGAAAGAAGTAAATTAACAACTTGAGCTTTTTCACACATATCTGATGAGTCTCGAAGTGAATAATACAATTTTTATCAGATCAACAGATTTACATACCGGAACTTTGAAGGCGTTTTTTTTCAAAATCATATTTTCCAAGTTTGTCTGCATGATATTTGAAAAACTACTGAAGAAATCACTTACTCTCATTTTGAATTAGATCAAATTTATTGTATGATGAACCTAAAAGCAAATGATATTTGCTTTTTCATTTTTTTTTTTTAACACTTTGAGAAGAGAAAAAAACCTGAAAAGTGCTACAGAAAATTTGAATGTCTGCCATTTTTTCAATTTTGGACATTTTGTTAGTTTCACTGATACAACTTTCGATAAATATCATTCATTTCATAAAAATTCTTCGGTTCTTTTATTTCAGATGATTTTCACAAGTTATACAGTGTAGATCGATTGGGTATTCCTTTTTTTAGCCGCTCATATTTCAAGACTTGTAAAAAGTCTTCATAGCATTATTTTTTATTAAAAAAACTGTTTCAATGAGCTCACAGACTCACTTAATGAGTGTCTGAAAACTCAAGTTCTTTATTTACTTCTATCCACGAAGAATGCAAAACCAACCCATTGAAGAACTTTTTGGTATTTTTCGAAGAATGTATGAATGTATGAAATGTCGAAGGGAAAGTCTTCACTGAAAAAGGAGAATTCTCTAATTCTAATTGAATGAAGCAAAAAAAAAGCAAAGGTTCATGAGAAGACAGTTTTCGTTGTATGTATATTCCGCACATATGAATTGTTTAGTACAATCATATTCATCTAAACAACAAGAATGAGATTTTGCACAATTTAATACGATGTAATCGCGGATTAACCCAATACAACAAAGGAGTTCAAAAAGAATTCTTAAAAACTCATAATGAATTGTTTGAACCCCATTTGGACTCTCAATTAACTCTTTCTGAACTGATGTGCTGTATGGGACGTCTCTAATAATTACGATTCCAAACCCACATAGCGCGAGCACGTCCGGAGTAATTGCCCGTTATGTCGGTTTCGAAAGAATTTATGATGAATTCTAGAGGATTTTTAAGAAATTCTTTTTGAATACCAGGTATTTATACAGAATTCATCCAGATCTGCCATAAAGGGGTATCTTGGAGAATCCGACGATGAATTGGGAAAGAAATCTTCATAAATACATGGAGACCATCGTGCTGCGTGGCAACTAAGAGCAGGGTTGGGTAATGACGCGTCATTGGAGGATTTGTTACATTTATTACGCAAGTATGATACGTAACATTTACTACGTATTAATACATCGAGTTTGATACCTACCCAACCCTGACTAAGAGTATACATTAGCCTGGTATACAAGCAGTGCTGTGAGAGCATTAGAAATGCTTTTTAACGAGAACTTTCGTATTGGCAAAACGTTTTGCTGTATATTCCCCCCTCTTGCACATTCGCTATGTGGATCCACGGGTTTTTTTTAGGAAGAACAAAAAAAAATCGCAGAAAATGAAATATTTTGAAATTTGTTCTGCATTTTGTATGGAAACTACAAAATGCATCCGGAAATCTATTATAAAGTACGAAATAGATATCATGTTCATGGAAATTTCTTTCAAAAGCAAACCTTAAAAACACTTAGCAGAGGTGTAAAAACACTGAAAAAAAAACTTGTGAAATTCACATCTCATTGAGTAAGTATATGGATGATTTAGAATTTAGTATAAACGACCATAATTTTAGTTGATTTTACAACAACGCATGTGAAATATACCATAACTGAAGTGCATCTTACTTTCCCTGCGGCGAAATTAGCTAAAATTGTAGTCGCTCGCACTACATTTTTAAATCGTCCATATATTTACTTAACAAGAGGTGAGTTTGACAACTTTTCTTTTCTCGGTAAAGGAGTGATATACAGTGAAGTTTGTCAGTAATACCAAACTTTCACAGCTCCAAATAGCGATAGGTATATATGTAATCAACATTCATTTTTTTCTTGAATAATTTGAAAATATTCCGGGGAGAAAATAAATTTCAATTATATCTTGGGACGTTGACGGAAATGATTGAATTGACACTGGTTTCTTTTCTCAATTTTGTTTGTGAAATTACCCAAAATCGATGAAGGCAGAGGCAACATTTGCAAACATTTGTTTCCTTTTCGATTATGAAAGAATAAAAATGGGACACATTCTTATCAAATCTCAATAAAATTCCCATGTTTCTTGTGTAAATTTGAAAGCACATGTTTTTGATTTTGAAAATTCCTTCAAGATACAAAGAATTCTCAAAGAGTTTAAGAAAAATGTGATTCGTCAGACATTTGCGAATCTCTTTGACCCTAGGACACCACACTATCTAAATGAAACAAAAACGTTACATACTGGGTTCCCAAATACCCTATTTTTGGAACCATCGTTATCGCCTCAATTTTCATCGTGGGAGCATTTTTTTTTCAAACCATACGTTAAAATTCTTGAAAAACAACGAATATTTACTCATATTAATTGAAATATCAAAATCATCCAGGGCGTGCTACACCTCAGAGTGGTATCCTAGGGTTAAAATTCTTTCAACCCCTGAAAACTGTTTTTTCAAAAATCATTTGTAATTCTTGTGTGTGATCTGAGGAAGAAGTCTATTCATTTCACTTTCAGAAGTTTTCCATCAGTCTCAGTTTAGTGTTAACAAGAACTTTGAGGAATTTGGATTTTATTTACGGAAATTGGGAAAAGTTCAAATAAGGGTAATTTCCGAACTAAACAAATTTCCAAACGTGAATTATAATACCGTATCATCCAAAGTTGATTTAGTTTCGTATAAGATTCAGTGATCCACATTTCTTCTTATTTCTTATGTGATAAATAATGCCATATCAATTATTCACATTGCAGGTCGATTATAATTATCAGAATCGAATCCTCAGTAAATGTATTACACATCTTCATTCGAGGAATTCATGTATAGCCTTTTATATCTCTGACTTTCGCCATTTCAGAAGGATCTTCCTTCACGAACAATTCCTTCAGAGTCTGAAATACTTTTATGAAAATTTATTACTCCTCATTCAGTTCATTTCGCATCAAAATTTTATCACAGATATGTTCCGAATGACATAATGACAAATGTTGGTATGAACTTTTATACTATGTGAATTATAGCTGCATTATTCCATGATGACAAATAATATTGCATATATTTATGAGACGAAACTATGAACAAATACATAATGCAACCTACAATTGAGGTGAACGCACCAGTCTTCGGTACTATCGGAACAATTTCTCATTAGAAGTTGCATTCCTCAGACGAATATTTCTGTATTTCCAATCGTGCGTATACCATTTCATTCTCCAATACATACCAAATGATTACAGTTTATTATTCAAATTCTAAATCATCAACTATATTTATTAAACACATTTCAATTTCACCCAAAAACTGCACCAGTGTTTGACATCTATGGATTCTCTATGGAAACAATCTATCATCCATGTGCATTGACTTGTAAGAGAACAAATCAATGCCTCCACCTAATTTTGTTCCATAAAATCAATCAAATTTATAATTCCCCAATATTGAATTCAGAAATTGTTACAAGAACAATTACGTTCGAACTTCACTTGGTTTGGTGCGAAGATAGTCAGCAAATCGGAGATTATAATTGTTCCATAGTCACCACACATGGTTAATTCAAATACCTCTATATTCGTAGATAGAGGAAAACATTACGATTCAATAAACAAAGCATCGAAACAATGAACTGTCAAACACTGGAATAGTGTCGACCACTGGTGCGTTCACTTCACTTGAGAATGAGCAAAAGAAACTTTTCTTCTACATTCTATAAAAAGATTCGTAAAGCTACTGATTCTCACATGGAACTATGTACAGTACTTGATTGTGATTTGAATGACAGTGATAACAGTGATGGTGCTGATGTTTCATCGTGCATACCTGATGATCAAATGATTCCCAATTATAATTTTTCCTCAGATGTGGAAACACCTAGTGAAAACATTACTTATTATAATCGCGTTTCCAACCTTTTCCCTTTACCAAAACGACCTAAAATTTCTCATTTTTGTATCGATGATTACGACGATACAACTTCCGAAGAAGAATTTTCTGGAGATATCTTTGGAGATCAGCTTCGTTCTTGGTCTCTGCAAAATAACATTACTCATGCCGGTATCAACAGTCTCTTGCCATTATTGAAACAATTCAAACAATTTTCAAAATTACCATCAAACGCGCGAACTTTGTCACATACTAGACGCAGTACCACATCTAAAATAGTTCCTCCAGGAAGCTATGCGCATCTAGGAATTGAATACGCGGTCAATAATATTATCAATCGATGCCATGAGAATTTCGAAAAAATTGAATTATTGATAAATATAGATGGGTTACCCTTATCTAAAAGTTCGCATAGCGTGATATACCCAATCTTATGCTCGTTAATAGGGAATCCAGCAGATGTCTCTGTTATAGGCATTTATCATGGCTATGGACAACCTGCCAATGCTAATCAGTACATAGAAGAATTTATTGAAGAAGCTATTCAGTTCACACAAACAGGGTTTCCACATAAGAGAAAAATTCTACCGTTTCGTATCAAAGGCATTGTTTCTGATGCACCTGCGGAATCCCTCATCACTTATTGCACAGGGCATACCGGATATTATTCGTGCACCAAATGTTGCCAAAAAGGTTCATATCATAGGGGCAGAGTGTGTTTCCCTGAAATTCGATGCGAAAAAAGGACAGCAGAATCTTTTCGAAATAAAGCGCAACCTGGTCATCACACGGGAACTTCGTATTTGGAAAAAATTCCACAGTTTGATATGATTAAAGGGATTCCTATCGACTGCGTGCATTTAATTTATCTCGGTGTGACCAAGAAACTGATAAGTATTTGGATGACTGGGTTGCCTTCCAATAAATTATCCTCAGAGTCGATACAAAATATATCCAAATTGATTTTATCATTCTCTTCTTCCGTTCCTATCGAATTTGTCAGAAGACCCAGGTGCATAAAAGAATTCCGTATGTGGAAGGCTACAGAATTCCGTTTTTTCTTGCTATACATTGGTCCCATAGTTTTGCAAAATATTTTGTCCGAAGAGAAATATACAAATTTTTTATCGTTACACCTTGCGGTCAGAATTTTATCCAGTGATCAATATTGTAAAAATTTCTCGGGTTATGCTGATGAATTATTGCATTATTTTGTCCAAACGTTCGGTGCCCTGTATGGAATTCATTTAATGTCACATAACATCCACGGACTCCTTCATGTATCAGAAGATGTTGAAAATTTCGGGAAAATTGAAGATTACAGCTGTTTTGCGTTTGAAAATCATTTACAAACGTTGAAAAAATTGATAAGAAGTGGCAATGAACCTTTGTCTCAAATCACACGTCGCATAACAGAACAAAATTATAATTTCCAAAGTTCAACGGGCAACATGAATCACGATTGTGGATTTGATCGCCCACATTATAATGATTCAACTTTGAGAGATTGTGAACAATTCCAACGATACAGGAACCGAAAGTTTTCTCTTGATATCACGAAATATGGGAATAATTTCTGCTTGTTAAAAGACGGATCTGTTGTTTACATCGAAAACTTTATGAGGAAAAACAGCATTGATATTATTGTGGGAAAAAAATGTTCAATACAAAATGATTATTTTAATACACCATGTAAATCATCAAACTTCCATATTTATTCGGTCAAAGAATTTGATGTTCGAACAATGTGGCCAATTGACTGCATTCTTAATAAGTTGGTTCCTTTTTCACAAGCCGATCAATTCCACGTTTTCCCCCTTCTACATTGAGGCACAAAAACTGTATTCAGAGCACTCGAGCAGTACGATAGACATTGATTGAAATAAAAATTATATATAAACAAAGCGAAGTATACTTTGCGCCAAGTCTACGGGAATAATTTAGATCATATGAACAATTAAATGATGTAAATGAATGGTATTTTCTTGAAAATAGACTCTAAAAAAACATTCGAGCGGATTTAGCATTGCTGGTGGTAATAAAAAGCATGAAGAAAATGCGAGGCGAAATCTGTCAAACGTGAGGCGTCATGATGGATTGATTGAACACACAAGGGGAAAGGTTTTCATTCTCAGTGAAGAATAAGAAAAATTTTATGACTCGTTCTTATTATTCATGTACATCTATTTATTTTCTTATCATAAGCATGTGACACGCGCACTTTTTCCAATAAAATAAAAGCTTTTCACAAATTATTTGAGTGAATTTTTGTTATTTCAATAGTTTTCACACATTTGCACCCATTTGATCTGTCGAAATGATCAACAAAATTTCTTCCCGTTTGCTCAATCAATCCATCATGGTGGTTCCCTTTTGACAGGCCTCGCTTTGGATTTTCTTCATGCTTTGTATCACCTGCGGCAATACTAAATCCACTCAAATTTTGTTTTAGAGTCTAATCTCAGGTAAGTACCATTCATTTAGATCATTTTATCGTTCATATAATCTAAATTATTCTTGTGAACTTGGCGCACAGTGTTCCTTGCTTTTTTGTATGCACATATTTTTTTCATTTTAGTGGACATCTATCGGAGTGCCCTTAAGTATTCAAGGATCGTAATGATCGATATTATAATACTTTTCATGGCTGAGTGACCCTTGGACATCTAATTATCATCGAAATTTACATACTTTGCAGTCATCATGTAATATTGAGATTTAAATTCTCAGTATTTTTGTAACAATCTGTGAGCGTTTGATGCAAAATGGATCAGTGGTCGATAGACTTATTTGGATACAAATCTTGATTGCCGAATAATTTAATCGAAACTATTATTAAATGTATAAATGCTTTGATAGATGACCTATACGTCACTGATCCATCAACTTCATGTATGTTTTCAAACAGTAAGCCCTTTTGTTTCTTATTTAAATTGAATTGTTTTGTTTATTCAATTAAATCTAGTCATGAGTTGGGTAGTAATACATTTCACGGATGATGATTCTGTGGAGGCAGTTCCGGAGAAATGGAAACTCAGTGACGAGTTCTGTTATTGGCCTCCGTATTTTGGGAAGAATTTGCAAAATGCAATGCAAACTTGCGAAACTCCGAAGTACGATTCTTGGAACATTTGCAAAAGTCGACAAATAGGACCATCCATTAGTAAGTTCATGAATATATGAATCAGTATTCACTCGACTACACTCAAAACCCATTTTATTGAAAGAGAAGAAAAGTTTCTCTGCCCTCATTCTAATAAATGTTTTTTTCAATGGGAGAAAATTCAGTTCAATAGAAGAAGTCTCCATCAAATTGAAATATGGGATTTTCAGATTGAAACAAAAATATATTCCTTCTCAAATTCGAAGAATATAATTTCAATTCCATGGAAAATTTTCCCATTGAGAAGAATTATTTTTCCCATCGAAAACAAGATTTATCAGAATGGGAGCAAAAAAAATTTCTTTTAGTCTAAAAAATCCGGGTCTCAGTGTATACTCCCTTTTGTTGGACAATTTCTCTGGTGGAAAAATTTCACTGAAAATCTCTGAAACCTTTACAAGAGCTTTTCAGAGAATTTCAGAGGTTTTCATAGTTTTTCAGAAAGTCTCAGCGATTCTCATAAAAATTCAGAGTTTTTCAGAGATACTCACAGAAATTTAGAGGAATTTCCAGTAGAAAAACGCATTCAATAAGCAAGAATTTTTCAGATATTTCCATATAAATTTTTCCCCCAGGGTTACGAATAATTTTTACACGGTCTAATACGAAAATTGTTTTCAGATGATTACCGTAAAGCGAGAACTTTGGCAACAAAAGCAGTTGACACATCAGACATTGTATCTGACGGGAACGAGGTGAAGAAACGGAAAATTTTTAAAAAACAATTTTTTGATGAGAACAGTGATCCAAAGCCAAAGTCAATGCCACAAAAGTCATTGACAAGTGTTCAAAATAAAGATGATGATCAACAAGCAAACCATTCCAACGAAAGGATGTCAGAAGAAGAATTTGATTTTCCTCAGTTTATGAATATTACTGTACCCGAGTTCCATAATTATGAAAATAATAATCATGAAAATGGTATGATTCTATAATATTTTTAATTATTGACCTGGCATTATCATATGTAGATAGCGATATATCATAAAAAAGAATTCAAAGTTCCGAATTACTCATGATCACGATCTGCTGAAAGTTTCCCATTGATAACCGAAAACGATAGACTTTTCTCATCGTTTTCTATCGGATTCCCGAATCGTAAATTTCCGATTTTGTATGGCAATTGAATGATGAAAATTCATTGTTCCTTATTTCATTTAACCAACTAAGTAAAACAAACAGGAAGAAATCTTCCATCAATTTTCATACTTTCAAGTGAAACGGACAAAACTATATAGTGACCTAGTCCTTTATAAGGTTCTTCGCTGGCATAGCTAATGAGAATTGCTTACTAACATAACCTAACCTAAAACTGGAATCCATAAAAAGTGCTGCACATGAATAAGATACATGAAAAGTGATTGATAACAAAAAGTTGAGTGTAATTAACCCTTTCAAATAGGACAATACCATTATTTTGTAACGATTTCAATTTTAATGTTAATCTCATTACATTTGGCAATCATTTTTAATGAACCATTTCCGTTTCACTGTGTTACTAGGAAAGCTCCTTCCTGATACTTTCATTTTGTCCACGAATTTCTCTATTCAACGAATTGTACAGGGATGGGGGAGTTATCATGAAATCTGTAAAAAAAATACCCCAAGTATTATGGTGAATATAATTGTACTAGCTTGTATCTTTTATACAAAAATTTCACAATAAAATCCTACGAAAGACAGTATACGTATACAATGATGAAGGGTAGAGTTTCTTTCATTGGATTACCACACATCGGCGGAAATGTATGATTCAAAAACCTCATAAAACGTAATAGTAAAAACCTATTCTTTTCCATGCAGAACTTTCAGCAAGGCATGTTAAGACTTCTCTGACTACCTCAAATTTTGCTCTGAACTATAAAGAGATACTTCATCTCAAAATATTCCAAGAATAAAATTCTTACATGTTTAGAAACTTCACAAACCTATGCTTCACCCTCACAAATTCAAGAGAATACCACACAACTGACCATACCGATACACCATACGACCGTCCAACATATCGAAACACAAAGTAAAGCAGGTATCGCATTTTTTCAATTATTCGTCCACAGTTTCGCATTGCATGGATTTAAGTTTTTGAAATTGGATTGGCTAATTTGCAGGGATTGAGAATCGGTCTGCTAATACAGGAAGAAAGCATATATCTACACCATCAATGAATCTTTGGAAAAAAAAATTAGGTACGCAATCAATTTTTGGAAAATTGAAAATCTAGCTTTTGTAAATTTATACATACATGTGTTGGAACATGTTTGAGGAGTAACATCACTTTGAAACCTTCAAAAATTACCTTCTTCAAGATTATTTTTGTTTGATTTTTCCGCACAAAAATGGTAGCTTGATAGGCATTTATGCCAAATCTGACACGGAACCGATACTGATACAGACGCAACAAGGCGTACGTGGAAGACACGTACGTACCGATGCGTCGTGTTGTATCGTTTTCGTGTCAAATATGACATCAGTGTTCACAGGCGATTGACCGGAGCGCTGCGAAAATTCATGGTGATGCAGTAGAAGCGATAACCGAATCCAGGATTAACCCAGAACAATAAACCAAAAATAATTACTTTCTGTAGCCCAAAAATAGTGAAATACGTAACCGTTTTGAAAAATATGCATTTGTCACAAAATTACATCTATTCTAAAAAAATATAGATTTTTTATCTTAAATTTCATTACTCAACGAACATTCTGAGATTTTCATTTGAAACTTTCATAATTTTATCTGGAAGATGTCGAAATGATCTTTAATGCGTGGATTTCTGCTAACATTTCGATGTCTTTTTCAAGAGTTCACAAATACTATCTAAAAGATATTATGGATAACTTTTATATAGCATTTAGAACTCTTGAGACGACGTCAGAAAGATGACAGAAATCGACGCATTAGAGATCATTCTGATGTCTTTCAGATAACATTATGACAGTTTATAATATTGACCGAAAAATCGTTTGCTGGATACTGAATGTTGAATAAAAAACGCAAATGTGAATATTCGGAAGACCCATACATATTTCAGTGAATAAACATATCAACAATATAATGAAAAAAGAATCGAGGCGATTGATTGAGAATTGGCGGGGTTAGAGTTCCCACCGGATTTGAAAATACAGTGTTGAGATGAACGCTGTTAACGTTTCCGTAACGGTCACTCCCCAAGTTGAGGAGCCCAACCCACATTTCACTTCTGAAGATATCTAAAAGAATACTCAATTAAGAAATCTTCAAGAATATTCTTGAAGAGTTCTGAAAGGTATCTTTCAAGAGTGTTGGAAAGACATCTTGTGAAGGAGTCCTTGGTGAAAAAAGAACGTTCTCTCAGCGGGAAAATGAAGAACACAAATATGAAATCAGCGTGCGGATAGCGTGGTCAACGCCAATTGACTTTTCTCACTGAAAAAGTGTAATGAGCGTTCATAAAACATATGCGCGCGTTCCATGCTGCACGCTTCATAAACGTTGTAGAAACCTTCGAGCAAGTGTTTGTAATATTTCTGAAAACCCGTATGGAGAATATTTCGCTGAAAAATTACTGAAAATCTATGTGAAATCTCTGAAAAACTCTGATTTCTCTCTGAAAAAGTATGATGAAGTCTGAGAAACTCTCTGAGATATCGATGAAGAATTTTTGGGACATCGTTCTCAGAGTTTTTTCCGAGTTTGTCAGACTTTTTTCGGAGTTGATCAGAGATTTTGCATTAAAACTGTAGACAAATAATTATGAATTTATTCCTGACAAAACTCTGAAAAAAGTATGATGAATGTCCGCGTTTCCTCCGAGAGCTTTAAAAAAACCATGAAACATGAGTGACATTTGACGTAATTTGATATAAAGTCAGAATAATCGTCTGCTAGTTTGAACTCAGGCTGTAAGTTACGGACAAACTTCTAAACATCCCTCGCTATTGATCATTTTCACTTACCTGTCCAGGAGAACAGGAATTTATTACATTTTTTTCAGAGTTTTGTCAGGAATATTTTCATAATCATCGACCTGAACTTTCAATAAAAAATCCCTGATAAGCTCGGAAAAAGATCCGAGAAAATTCTGAAAATCACTCATATTTCATGATTTTTTTATAGGTCTCGGAGAAAACATGGATATTTATCATACTTTTTTCAGAGTTTTATCAGGAATGAATTAATAATCATTTGTGTACAGTTTTAATGATTAATATCTGATAAACTCCGAAAAAAGTCTGACAAACTCAGAAAAACTGAGAATTATGGCCCAAAAGTATTAGATTTTTCATCGAAATCTCAGAGTTTTTCAGACTTTATCAGACTTTCTTAGACTTTTGCAGAGGAAAATCAGAGTTTTTCAGAGATTGTACAGAGATTTTCAGAAATTTTTCAGCGAAACATTTCCATACGGGAAATCATTTGCAAGATAGACTCAGTAGGATATTTTTACTTAGAAATTCATGACATCATTGCATGTATGACATCTTAACAGCGCTCAATAAAGTAAAGTGAGTTGTGAAATGTATCAGTTGGTTAGCTGTTGATTGAGGTGCCTGAAATATATAGTGAATGAAATAAGATATCTTACGATGATTCTCAGCTTAAAATGTAGTTGTCAACAAATGAACGTAACTGTACACAAAAAATATGCGGTAAACTGTATTTATTGTTCATTCAATATATTGAATTATTCATATAAATTTTGATATAATAATAAAATTGGGAAAAGATTAAATCTCGAAAATATATCGTATCAAATTGGCTTGAAAAAGCGACGATAATTGTGCATTTTCCCAAACACACCAATGCATGCTCTTGGAGCTTTCTAAGTGCACGCTTCAGACCGCCAATTTGCGTTTTTCAACTTTTCATGCACTTTTCATCAACTTTTCAATCTCTTTTTCATCACTCCCGTGACACGCTTAATTGCACGCTTTTTTTTCACCAGGGGTGCTAAAACACATCTTGATTCAAGACATTTCCAAGACAACCAAGCAAGATTTCTCAAAGACGTTTTTTAGAAGTATTTGAAAGATATCTTCAGGAAAGAATAAGGTATGTTCAAGAAGATACATTTTCAGCAGTTCTGAGGTTATGAGTACATAATCATATGAATAACACTTCAAATGTGCCTGTTATCACAATCGAATTGCATACGAGGTGAATTTATTCACAAATTAAAAGCTTGACTAATTTGTATAGACACCAAGGAATTCGAAATTCTGTAAAAGGTACGAATTTGTAACCTTGTAATGCCTGTGCTAAAATTAACCTTCGAGTCACAGTAAAAATTACAGAACGTCTTACGGTGAATTTTATGTACAAGATTCAAGCAATGATGCCAGAAATTCCAATTTTCGCCAACTTTTGCCCCCTCCATCAAGACATTTTATCTCTACACAATCAATTTTCTTTTGTCGGCGGCTCCATTGTGGGCGTGAAATTCCTATATAGATGGGGCTTGATGGAGGGGGCAAAATTTGGTTTCTGGTATCACTGGATTCAAGTGACTTCATAAAACTTTCTTTTACACTTCCCAGACAAGCACCACGTTCCTTGGGAGTCTTTAAAATGGCCTGAAAATGTTTTTAACACGTTCGGACGTTCTTAGAACGTTTCAAAAACCTCTGAGTGCTGTTGGGGTTATTAATAATTTAGTTTTCAATAACGATAAAATAGAAATAATTTCAAAATAGTTTATGGTATTTACGAGACACTAACGATCACTGAACCATGTGACCATGTTTGAATATGTTTCACTAAATTTATTTAACTTTGTTATTTCCACCTACAGTCAACTCATCTGTTATTTGCTTACGTGATAACAGTTTCTTCAAAAGACTATCTTACTCTGAAAACGTACACCATTGACATTATATTTTACTACGTCAGATTGAGAATTCTAAGCAGAACCAAACTGTCCGTAAAGCTTAGGTCACTGAAGCGTAGGTACGTCGTGGAATGACTGGGCTCAAATTCCGCAACGTCAAAGATGGAGATCCAAACAAATTCAAAGGGGCGCGAGAATGGAAATAGAAAGGGGGAGCAGGAAGGAAAAGAGGTTAGGATTTTTTTATGAACAAATTCAAACTTCTTCCAAGATGTTTTTATGAATTCTTCAAAACATCTTTGAGAAATCTTCAAAACATCTTTGAGAAATCTTCAAAACATCTTTGAGAAATCTTCAAGAACTCTTTTCGAATTCTATACGTGTTTCATAAGATGTCTTCCAGGATTCGTTTCAAAATCTTTTGGAAAGTTCTTTGAGACTTCTTACAAACGACCCCAGATAGAAAAGCATGCTCTCCCAAGTAGCACAAGAATTTTTCAAGAATTCTACGCTCATTGTGTGATCATGCATAGAATGTACAGGTGAGACTGTTTTAAATAAATTCTAAAGACATTCTAAGGATACGCATAGAATATACTTATCCCTTGTAAAAAAAAAACGATAGAATCTTATAAAGAACGATGGGAATTGTATCAAATTCTATCGAGTCTTATAGGATGAATCGTAAGGATTTGTCTATCAGATAGGAATGCTATCGTACCGTATAAGAATTCCCAATTTTCACTTTCAATTACATTATAACGATACACTTTCAATCATTTCCTGTCGTATAATCCAAGACTCAACGGTTTCAATCAACAATCAACGATGGAATGTCAATCGTAGTGTATGGGTAACTCACGGAATTTCAAATTCTATCAGGCTCAATCTGGAAAATCCGATGGTAAATTTGTCTATCCTTTCGTATAGTAAACTTACGGATGAAAATCTATCGAATTTTATGATATTATAACGAAAGTGTATAGCTATCACGCATAATGTGAATATAACGACACGGATTTCGTACGATCTTACTGCCCAAGTAATACAATAATTTCTCAAATATGCTATGGTTATTCTATGGATGGAAAGAGAATGTGCAAATGAGACTATTTTGGATAAATTTGTGAAGATATTCTATGCAGGTGCATAGCACATAATTTAATCTGAAAACGGTTGAACTGGAATTTTCTACCGTTGGCTATAGCAAATTTAGTGATGCCGCGAGACGAGACGATAATGGGCTTTTTCTCGTCTCGTCTTGATTTTTTGGTACGTTGTCTCGTCTCGTCTCGAATTTTTGACTCCCAATCTTGTCTCGTCTCGGAATCTCGACATTTTTTCTTGCCGATATCATTTTTACTGCATCAAACTGAATTTTCGTTTCTCGTCAAATCATTCTCGTCTCGTCTGGTAAATTTCTCGGGTAGGGCCTTCTCGTCTCGTCTCGTTTCTTGCCGTGGCTTTCTCGTCTTGTCTCGAATTTCTCGTTTCTCGCGGCATCACTAAGTAAATTTGAGAAAAAATATCTATGAAACCGTATGATATTTTTCCGAAAGCGTATGTGTATCAAGCATAACGCGAGTATTGTGATACAGATCTTGTACAATCTCATTAACCTCTTTAGTTCATTTGTTTTATTGTAGTTATACTACAGAACGCATCAATCGCGTAGGCTATGAGAGATCTATCAAATTATAAATTTCATCACGTTCAATCTGAAGAAGCCGATACTGGATTTATCTATCTTTTCCTATAGTGAACTTATGAACAAACATCTATCATATGATAGATACAGTAAAACCTCTCAATAAGAACGCTCCTCTTCTTTCTCATTCGAACGGTGTTTGTCTTGAATTGAAGGAAGACAGAGAGCGTTCTTATTGAGAGGTGTTACGGTATTTGTTCACCCTATATGATATTTTTACAAAAGGCTTCATCTATCTAGCACAATGTGGGTATGATACGAACATCATACAATCTCAATGAATAGTCACCATCAGTCATAATTTATAAGAAATCCATCAAATCACAAAGTCAGTCAAGTTCACCCTGGAAAATCCGATGGTACATCTATCTACCCTTTCCTATAGTAAACTTATGAACAAACATTTATCGAATTATATGATATTTTTACGGAAGCATATATCTACCAATCATCATCTGGGTATTACAAAACGGATTTTGTATAATCTCACTGACAAATTTTTACCATTTGTTTCTTATCGTAGTCACACAATAGAACTTCAACCGCAATTTATGAATAGCCTACCGAATTCCAAATTCTATGAAATGCAATCTGAAAACAGCCATACTGGAATTTTCTATCGGTTCCTATGGTAAATTTGAGAACAGATATCTATGAAACTATATGATATTTTCTTCCAAAACGTGTATATATCATAATGCCTCAATGACAACTTCGCCCCATTCGTTTTTTACAGTAGTAACATCATAGAACGTCAGTCGTAATCTATACGAAATCAATCAAATTTTAAATAATATCAAGTTTAATCTGGAAAATTCGATACTACATTTGTTCACTGTTTTCTATGCTAAATTTATGAAAATCTATCATACGGTATGATATTCTTACAGAAACCCCTTTCTATCATGCATAATGTGGATATTGAGATACGAAGAACGATAGGAAATTTTCCTATCGTTTTGAATCAGATTCCTCTACACGGGATATTACGAATAAAACTATTAGAATATGTATGTGAAAAGTTTGATAAAACTTGATTCATTACGAACCAAAAACCACATTAAGAACGATAAAAAATTTTTGTATCGTTTTCTATTGAATTTTTTCAGGGATCCGAAACAGTCTCATTCGAAAATTCTGAGGATGATCATAGAACATGCTAGGAACTTCCGAGAACCTTCTTAGCATCCATAACCTGTTGTGCTACTTGGGCTGAATATTTTGTAACATAACGTGCCGTAAACATACTATCATGAACCCTACTCAGCTTGCGATAATGCATATAATGTAAACATTATGTCTTCATACTGGCACCATCACCTCGTTTTGCCATCAATAACAATGTTTTATACAGTAACACCTTGGCACCATGATGCGAACATTTATTGACATGCATGTCACCATTATGATGGCATTATTGAGTCATTTTTCTATCTGGGACTTCTTAAAGATATGTTTGAGATACCTGAATGTTAGTTGGGTCGTGATTGAAAATGATTCAAATAAAAATTACCTCTAATCTGCGATGCCGGACCTATACAACCATCCATTGAAAAGCGAGACACACCAAAATCCCATAATGCTCAAGAGAACACAAATCTCTTAGGTGAAATTTAGGTTCATTGGACTTACTTTCACGTTCGTGGAACGTTGAATGGACCATCAAATGTCCGGACGTTCAATGCACTTCTATTGAACGTTTCTTGGACCTTCGTGTTCTCTTGAGGATGTAATAGATGAATCTGGGCAGATAATGAATTGAAAATTTCGTTGTCAATAGTCGCCACGTTAAAACGTCAACGCGCTTGTGCCGCGCCTCTACTTGCATGTTTGAAAAATTGTGCTTTTACTTTGAATATCGATTCGTAATTTACGGTATATCATTTTCGTGTCCACAAAGAATACTTGACGCCAAAAGAAGAACATTTTTCTTCATTTTTTCCAAAATTCCAAAGTGGTGTTACCCTTAATGTAGATTTTATGATCAATTATTTTTACGACTGAAATTATGTGATAATAAACTATATTCCAGTATCCAGTACCAAACCGTTGGACGTTCATTCTTCAAAAGTTTCAGGTAATCCTTACAGGAAAATGTATCTCTGAGCTGTTTTCTGAACGTTCGGAAAATCTTCTCAACTGTTTTTCAACTACTTCACAAATTCATATATAATTGGATTGAATTGCCGTCAACCTTTTTCAAGTCTATATAAGCCCTAAAAATGCCTTCATGGTATATTCTTTTAATGAATAGCATTTCGTTATAATCCATGAATTAGAGACATAGTTTGTAATAAATCTTTTTCTGTAGTGAAAATCTGAGAATTTAAACAAATTTCAGATGAATTAGTTGAAATGTTTTTCAAGGCTTCTCTAAACCAATCAATATTTATCATGAAGTTTTGAGAATTTTCAATGTTTTATAGAAAATTTGAATTCTTTCCGACAAAGTAACGTCTCTAATAAACAAGAGCTTTTTGAAGTTCTCCACAAATCCCAGACATTTTTGAACTTGGGCAGTTTTCAGCAGAATATCAAAAAAATTTTCAGAACAATTCGTAACCTCATGTTGTCTATTCGAAAAATCGCCGAAACAATCCCAGCCAACAAAATCAAAAGCAGCACTTCTAGGAGCAATGCTACCATACACTTATACACTTATACATTGAAGAGCTTCTTGAACATACGATACTTCATTCACATGTGCAAATGGGAGCAAGTTGGTAGTATTTGACTAGTAGCACTACTTGGTAGCACATCTCCTGATAATACTGGTAGTGCTAAGGCAGTGCTACGTTATAGATGCTATTTTATATATGCTATATGGTAGTGAGCAGTGCCAAAATCCTGGTAGAGCTACTACGTTGCTTCTGTGGCACTGCTAGCAGCATAATCGCAAATTTAGGAGCGCTTTGCTGGCTGGGATCGCTTCATTTGGACCAACAAGCACCATGTTCTCCTCAATTCACTTCAGAGAAAACGCGGTACTGTTCTTTATCAAAATGGGCTGACGTTCTTAAAAAAAGCTATGTTCATAGTCATAAGCTGCACTGAGAAAAGAAAACAGTACTTGTTATTGCGGAAAACAGCAATAGATGCAAGAACAGACGAAATACAGCGGAAGTAGGGATCATTATGATGACAGTCATAAGCATGGAAATGAAGTTTGTCATTCCTGCACTGGAAAAAAAAATTTCCGGAAACAATGAAATATTTAGTTGAACAGTCGCCATAAAATACTTAATTGATTTAAATCAACTTTCATTGACTGAATTAAAGATATATACAATCAAACAAATATTTAATATGCTATACAATATTTTATCAATGAAAACGGATATTTAATTGATCTAATAAGAATTTATTCAAATCAATCAAGTATTTCATGGCGCCTATCCAACTGAATATTTTATTGTTCCTGGAAATTTTTTCTCCAAGTGTGCTAGGACCGTGAAGAGTATATGCGAAATGCAATACTCAATGGCATACCTTTTTATTTTTCGAGTGGATCATTGTGATTTACAGTAGCCATTACTTTTTTCTTCCCTCAGTTTATAAAGGATCATCTCAAACATGAGTGGATTTTTATTTTTGCAGATGAACATTTTAAACGAGAAGTGTTTCGAATTTTAAACCGAATAGAGATCAAAATTGACCACTTGGGTGATAGCGTGGGGAATTCCTAGCATGGTGGTGCAGAAAATGAAGATGAAGATGATATTTCCAAGAACTATAGATTTCCAATAGAGGACGAAGAATATCTCAATACACTCGAAGACGCACTGGCAAACATAGATTTGTATAAAAAAATGGTATGTATCACTATTACCATTGAAGAATTCGTGTGCGGATTAATTGAAGAAGGATGAGTTTTTGGAAATTTATCCAACTCAAAGGCAACAGCACCTCTTCAGAATAAATCGGTTCGAACCCATATAACTCAATTAGAGGTGTGCGATTCGTTAACGAATATGAAGAATTCGTATGCGAATTATTCGAAGATTTCGAATCGCAACACTTCGATTCCGAATTGGCAAAGGAAAAAAATCGAAGCCTTAGTGAAGAATTTCATCGAACGTTACTCAATTTCTGCCTATTTGATTTTTCATTAGTGATCAGAAAAATTCAACGCCCATGTAGCAAAATTTCGGTGATATTCAATAATAGTCTATAAGACATAATACATTTTTATGAAATTTGTTGACTTTCATCGAAATTTGCTGGATTGCCCTGAAAGAACACACGGTTTCAGTTGCAGTAACTAAAATCGACATGGAATGAGAAATTTCAGTTGCCTGGACTGGAATATTATTTGTTATAACCAAAATTTTTAGACTGAAACTAATATTTTGTTCAGACAAGGAAATTTTTTATTTGGAATCGCCTAGAGAAAAAAGGACGTGATATTTCACGTAATTTATTATGTTGAAAATCATGTTCAAAATGACGTGAAAAGTCACGTGGTATATCATGATCAGGGCTGAACATGTATCTGAAATAAAATTATGTGAAAAACGTTTTGGAAATTAAATCGGACTTCGTATTTTAAATTTACAATGCATTTCTTGTAGTACTTTTTATATCAAGTGTATTTTTCGAAGAATTTTATATTTTACAATCGAAAAATATAGTTTTACAACAGATTTCCTGAAGTATTTTGTATTTCAAATACATTTTTCTGAGTATTTTGACTGATTCTCCTATATTTGAAGGATTAAACACCAAAGATTTCAAAGGAAGCACTTCAAATATAAAATGCTGAAGGGAATATATTTTGCAGAGTAAGATATATCACACTGATTATTATTCCAATACGTATTTAGAATGATTGTATTTCAAATACTTGCCCAGCCCTGATCATGATAAAATGGACCCCTGGCCAATGCTGCAAATCACATGAAAATCATGCTACAAGTCACGTGATATTTCACGTCATTTCCGTGTGGATTTTTTAACAAATGAATTTCAAATGAATGAAATGTTGAGCAGCTATTAGAAATCGAGTGCAGTTATACGTCGAGATCACGTGGAGAATCACGTAAAAAATGATGTAAAAATTAACAAGATATCCAGGCACACAAAGAAAAGTTTATATTAAGGATTACCATATTTTCATGGTACTCGTGGGATATACTTTCTTATGAGGCTCAGAATCATATTTATTTCAAATGACAACAGATTTATTCTTGTCCTCGCGAGAGAGTATGGCAAACGCTCGAGTACTTGTGGTTCAGAACGACATAATCAATTATATCCCGAAAGTACAGTATAATCATGGTAATTTGTAATATGAATTTTTTACTGTGCATCAGAACCCTGGATAATCGGCTCATCACCGATGATTGGCCGAGAAGTTCCTGAAACGACGCAAAAAAGTAGAAGAGGAATTTTTTTCAATTTCTGATAGTTCAACCCTTCCCGATAGCATTCCATGGAATATTTTATCACCAAATCACTGTCGAATAATATCTTAACAATAACTAGCTTGTATCTAGTGATTAAAATCGAACCTGAATTCGATAAAGCCGGGAAAAAGTGAAAAAGGAGTGAAAAAGTAGAAAAAGAGTAGTAGGCCGCGTTTTACAATTCTTTCTCAATTCCCACAGCCCTCAGGATATTCTGTGCGGCATTCCATGCTTGTAGGAGTATCAGGAGTATACGCTGAGATCCCGATATATTCTCTCCAAAGGTTTGAGTGCCTTAAGTTGGTAATAATAACGAGAAGTTCCTAAAAAGACGTAAAAAAGGAGGGAGGAATTTTTTTCAATTTCTGATGGTTCAACCCTGTCCGGAAGTATTCTATGGGATATTTCATCACCGAATCACCATCAAATAATACCCAAACAATAAGTCGCTCGCATCTAGTGATTAAAATCGGACCTGAATTCGATGAAGCCGGGGAAAAGTGAAAAAGTAGAAAAAGAGTAGTAGGCCGCGTTTCACAGTTCTTTATCAATTCCCACAGCCCTCAGGATATTCTGTGCGGCATTTTATGCTCGTTGGAGCATCAGGGATATGTGCTGAGATGTCGATATATTTTCTCCGAAGGTTTGAGTGCCTTAAGTTGGTAATAATAACGAGAAGTTCCTCAAACGACGTAAAGAAGTAGAAGAGGAATTTTTTTCAATTTCTGATGGTTCAACCCTTTCCAGGGGCATTCTGTGGATTATTCCATGACCAAATTACTATCAAACGATACCTCCACAATAACTCGCTTGTATCTAGTGATTCAAATCGAACCTGAATTCGACGAATCCGGGAAAAAGTGAAAAAGGAGTGAAAGAGTAGAAAAAGAGTAGTAGGCCGCGTTTTACAGTTCTTTATCAATTCCCACAGCCCTCAGGATATTCTGTGCGGCATTTCATGCTTGTGGGAGTATCAGGAGTATGCGCTGAGATGTCGATATATTCTCTCCAAAGGTTTGAGTGCCTTGAGTTGGTAATAATACCGAGAAGTTCCTAAAAAGACGTAAAGAAGTAGAAGAGGAATTTTCTTCAATTTCTGATGGTTCAACCCTTTCCGAGGGCATTCTGTGGATCATTCCATCACCAAATCACTATCAAACGATACCTCCACAATAACTCGCTTGTATCTGGTGATTAAAATCGAACCTGAATTCGATGAACCCGGGAAAAAGTGAAAAAGGAGTGAAAAAGTAGAAAAAGAGTAGTAGGCCGCGTTTTGCAGTTCTTCATCAATTCCCACAGCCCTCAGGATATTCTGTGCGGCATTTTATGCTTGTGAGAGTATCAGGAGTATGCGCTGAGATGTCGATATATCCTCTCCAAAGGTTTGAGTGCCTTGAGTTGGTAATAATACCGAGAAGTTCCTAACAAGACGTAAAGAAGTAGAAGAGGAATTTTTTTCAATTTCTGATGGTTCAACCCTTTCCAGGGGCATTCTGTGGATTATTCCATCACCAAATCACTATCGAACGATACCTCCACAATAACTCGCTTGTATCTAGTGATTCAAATCGAACCTGAATTCGACGAATCCGGGAAAACGTGAAAAAGGAGTGGAAGAGTAGAAAAAGAGTAGCAGGCCGCGTTTTACAGTTCTTTATCAATTCCCACAGCCCTCCGGATATTCTGTGCGGCGTTCCATGCTTGTGGGAGTATCAGGAGTATGCGCTGAGATGCCGATATATCCTCTCCAAAGGTTTGAGTGCCTCAAGTTGGTAATAATAACGAGAAGTTCCTAAAACGACGTAAAAAAGTAGAAGAGGAATTTTTTTCAATTTCTGATGGTTCAACCCTTTCCGATAGCATTCTATGGAAAATTTCATGACCAAATCACTATCGAATAATACCTTAACAATAAGTCGCTCGTAACTAGTGAATCAAATCGAACCTGAATTCGATGAAGCCGGGAAAAAGTGAAAAAGGAGTGAAAAAGTAGAAAAAGAGTAGCAGGCCGCGTTTTACAGTTCTTTATCAATTCCCACAGCCCTCAGGATATTCTGTGCGGCATTTCATGCTCGTTGGAGCATCAGGGATATGTGCTGAGATGTCGATATATTTTCTCCGAAGGTTTGAGTGCCTTAAGTTGGTAGCCTACTACTCTTTTTCTACTCTTTCACTTTTCCCCGGCTTCATCGAATTCAGGTCCGATTTTAATCACTAGATACGAGCGGCTTATTGTTTGGGTATTATTTGATGGTGATTTGATGATGAAATATCCCATAGAATACTTCCGGAAAGGGTTGTACCATCAGAAATTGAAAAAAATTCCTCCCTCCTTTTTTACGTCTTTTTAGGAACTTCTCGTTATTATTACCAACTTAAGGCACTCAAACCTCTGAAGAGAATATATCGCCATCTCAGCGCATACTCCTGATACTCCCACAAGCATGAAATGCCGCACAGAATATCCTGACGGCTGTGGGAATTGATAAAGAATTGTAAAACGCGGCCTACTACTCTTTTTCTACTTTTTCACTCCCTCTTCACTTTTTCCCGGCTTCATCGAATTCAGGTTCGATTTCAATCACTAGATACGAGCGACTTATTGTTAAGGTATTATTTGATAGTGATTTGGTGATGGAATATCCCATAGAATGCTTCCGGAAAGGGTTGACCATCAGAAATCGGGAAAAATTCCTCTCCTACTTTTTCACGGCTTTTTAGGAATTTCTCGTGATTATTACCACTTTGAGGCACTCAAACCTTCGGACAGAATATATCGGCATCTCAGCGCATACTCCTGAGACTCCCGCAAGCATAAAATGCCGCACAGAATATCCTGAGGGCTGTGGGAATTGATAAAGAATTGTAAAACGCGGCCTACTACTCTTTTTCTACTTTTTCACTCCTTTTTCACTTTTTCTCGGGTTCATTGAATTCAGGTTCGATTTTGAGCACTAGATACAAGCGAGTTATTGTAGAGGTATCATTTGATAGTGATTTGGTGATGAAATAATCCATAGAATGCCCCCGGAAAGGGTTGAACCATCAGAAATTGAAAAAAATTCCTCTTCTACTTCCTTACGTCTTTTTAGGAACTTCTCGTTATTATTACCAACTTGAGGCACTCAAACCTTTGGAGAAAATATATCGACATCTCAGCACATACCCCTGATGCTCCCGAAAGCATGAAATGCCTCACAGAATATCCTGAGGGCTGTGGGAATTGATAAAGAGGTGCAAAACGCGGCCTACCCGTCTTTTCCTGCTTTTTCACTCCTTTTTCAGTTTTTCCCGGCTTCATCGAATTCAGGTTCGATTTCAATCACTAGATACAAGCGAGTTATTGTTTGGGTATTATTTGATAGTGATTTGGTGATGAAATATCCCATAGAATGCTCCCGGAAAGGGTTGAACCATCAGAAATTGAAAAAAATTCCTCTCCTACTTTTTCACGGCTTTTTAGGAATTTCTCGTTATTATTACCAACTTGAGGCACTCAAACCTTCGGACAGAATATATCGGCATCTCAGCGCATATTCCTGATACTCCCACAATCATAAAATGCCGCACAGAATATCCTGAGGGCGGTGGGAGTGATAAAGAATTGTAGAACGCGGCCTACTACTCGTTTTCTACTCTTTCACTCCTGTTCCACTTTTTCCCGGGTTCATCGAATTCAGGTTCGATTTGGAGCACTAGATACGAGCGACTCATTGTTTAGGTATTATTTGATGGTGATTTGGTGATGAAATATCCCATAGAATGCTTCCGGAAAGGGTTCAACCATCAGAAATTGAAAAAAATTCCTCTCCTACTTGTTCACGGCTTTTTAGGGATTTCTCGTTATTATTACCAACTTGAGGCACTCAAACCTTCGGAGAAAATATATCGACATCTCAGCACATACCCCTGATGCTCCCGCAAGCATGAAATGCCTCACAGAATATCCTGAGGGCTGTGGGAATTGATAAAGAGATGCAAAACGCGGCCTACCCGTCTTTTCCTGCTTTTTCACTCCTTTTTCAGTTTTTCCCGGCTTCATCGAATTCAGGTTCGATTTCAATCACTAGATACAAGCGAGTTATTGTCGAGGTATCATTTGATAGTGATTCGGTCATGAAATTTCCCATAGAATGCTATCGGAAAGGGTTGAACCGTCAGAAATTGAAAAAAAATTCCTCTCCTACTTTTTTACGTCTTTTTAGGAACTTCTCGTTATTATCACCCACTTAAGGCAGTCAAACCTGTGGAAGAAATATATCGGCATCTCAGTGCATACTCCTGATACTCCCACAAGCATAAAATGCCGCACAGCATATCCTGAGGGCTGTGGGAATTGATAAAGAATTGTAAAACGCGGCCTACTACTCTTTTTCTACTTTTTCACTCCTTTTCCACTTTTTCCCGGCTTCATCGAATTCAGGTTCGATTTTAATCACTAGGTACGAGCGACTTATTGTTTAGGTATTATTTGATAGTGATTTGGTGATGAAATATCCCATAGAATGCTTCCGGAAAGGGTTGAACCATCAGAAATTGAAAAAAATTCCTCTCCTACTTTTTCACGGCTTTTTAGGAATTTCTCGTTATTATTACCAACTTGAGGCACTCAAACCTTCGGACAGAATATATCGGCATCTCAGCGCATACTCCTGATACTCCCACAATCATAAAATGCCGCACAGAATATCCTGAGGGCGGTGGGAGTGATAAAGAATTGTAAAACGCGGCCTACTACTCTTTTTCTACTTTTTCACTTTTGCCCGGCTTCATCGAATTCAGGTTCGATCTTAATCACTAGATACGAGCGACTTATTGTTTAGGTATCATTCTATAGACATTTGGTGATGAAATATTCTATAGAATGCTATCGAAAAGGGTTGAACCATCAGAAATTGAAAAAACATTCCTCTTCTACTTTTTTACGTCGTTTCAGGAACTTCTCGTTATTATTACCAACTTAAGGCACTCAAACCTTTGGAGAGAATATATCGGCATCTCAGCGCATACTCCTGATACTCTCA
Source organism: Gonatopus flavifemur (assembly GCA_018340375.1). Classification (NCBI taxonomy): domain Eukaryota; kingdom Metazoa; phylum Arthropoda; class Insecta; order Hymenoptera; family Dryinidae; genus Gonatopus; species Gonatopus flavifemur. The sequence continues at coordinate 1,515,966 of JAFFJZ010000049.1, read as the reverse complement.
CAAGCATAAAATGCCGCACAGAATATCCTGAGGGCTGTGGGAATTGATAAAGAGGTGCAAAACGCGGCCTACCCGTCTTTTCCTGCTTTTTCACTCCTTTTTCAGTTTTTCCCGGCTTCATCGAATTCAGGTTCGATTTCAATCACTAGATACAAGCGAGTTATTGTTTGGGTATTATTTGATAGTGATTTGGTGATGAAATATCCCATAGAATGCTCCCGGAAAGGGTTGAACCATCAGAAATTGAAAAAAATTCCTCTCCTACTTTTTCACGGCTTTTTAGGAATTTCTCGTTATTATTACCAACTTGAGGCACTCAAACCTTCGGACAGAATATATCGGCATCTCAGCGCATATTCCTGATACTCCCACAATCATAAAATGCCGCACAGAATATCCTGAGGGCGGTGGGAGTGATAAAGAACTTTAAAACGCGGCCAATTACTCTTTTTCTACTTTTCCACTCCTTTTTCACTACTTACATTCCCCTGTGCCCGCTGACGTCGGAGGCGTGGCCTACGGTCCCCCTGTTCTCTCTCACCCTCTGCTCGGCGCCCGTAGCCACGCCTCCTCCGCTAGACGCCGGTACGCGTACCTCATTGATTTTTGTCGAAAATTCTCCCTTTTTAAAATCGTTCAATATCCATCTCAATGGGCCCATGTCACCTCAATTTTGTGCTCAATAGATAGATTAGAGTCTCTAGTTGCTTCTTTTCTTTTCATTTCCTTCCTTACGTGGTTTTTCCGCTGCGGAAATACCTTTTCTTTTTACTACTTTCTCACTCCCCTTTCACTCCTCTTTTTTGCTCAATTAGAACTACTTTGTTACTACTCCGCTACTACTCTGTGTATTCCCAGGGATGGCATAGACCAACTGTATCCAATATTGTTCATGAATACATGGTATCGATCAACTACATCCAATATTGTTCATCGATACATGGTATTGATCAACTATATCCAGTATTGTTTATTGTGACAGGGTATACTCACTATTGTTTATCAATACATGGTATCAAACACAGTAACTCAGATATGCGGTATTTACTAATGACACCTACGATCATCAATTATTAGTATCATACAGAACTAAAGGTATTCCAAATCAGCTCAATCACTTTCAATAAGGAAATTCTGTAAGTCTTCAAGAGAATGAAATAATGATCTTGAAAGCAAACAAACATTTGGATACAGACTCAAACGAAAGCATTGCAAAAAATAGAAACTTTGAGCGTCGATTTAATATACATTGAATCAAATTCACTTCCAAATTCACAATTCACTTCATATGAAATTATACATCAATAATTGTGAGTTCAATTTATTTCATTGATAAAATTATATAACCTCTCACAGTACATATATCATATAAGTATATGTGATTCAAAAATTTTGAGGTTAGAAAATTACATGGATTGGAAATTTGTCAACATCGGAATCAAATTCTATTCACTGGCACATCATTACAGAATTTTCGATACTTCGCTATATTTATCCCTAATATTATAATGAATCAAAAATTTATCGAGTCTGATTTGATTATTCTTGTAACACATCGTTCTACAGGAAATCAACCGAGGTACTTCAGGAACACTTGTTGCAACTCTTTCTACCACAGACGCAAGTGTCAGTTTAGCTCAGGTCGTTTAGGCATAGGTTATGTAGGTTCACGTTCAGGTAGATTGATTACAGCGGTTCGAATCCTCGGAGGTGCATAATAAATTCCCATCAGTACAACGAGCAATCACAGAATGTTGCGGAGTTTGGGGATGTTGGTGAAAAGAAAAAAATGGATTATTTTATTTTCTTTTACAAAAATAACTCAAATCTGTGACAGATTTTTTCCCCCCTGAAATACACATTTTTCAAGAGTGCTTTTCCACTCCAAGAAATTTAGAGAGTCATATTTATTCCAAAAAATTCCTCGTCAGTTACTGGCAAGTGCCTCATCAGTTACTTTCTAGTGTCTGCTTAGTTTACCTGATTAGTCCCTCGTTGGTGCGAGTGTTACATCCCTCATCAGTTACTGGTAAGTTTTCCCGATTAGTGCCTCACCAGTAAAAAGGATGAACTGATTAGTGCCTTATGATTTACTAGCGAGAATTTCTACCAGGGGATTGTTGCCGCTATATAGAACAGGATGTTGATACAACGAGGTGGCAACCGAGTAATTATCAAATTGCACATGCCAGCTTGTGGTGGTCATACAACAGTGGCTCTTTTGTAACCTCAACATTACTATTACATAACAATCACACGTGTTATATCGATTCAATGCAATTGAAACACAACTTTGTGATGTAGTAGCAGTAAGAAAGTTCTATTACGATGATATCACCTCAATAAAACTGTGTTTCGGGAGATGTAAACCATTTCTGGTATATTGTCACTTCAGTTTGTTCAAAATGTATTCATGATCATTAGAAAGCAATGTTGCATCGAATATCCAAACCAAACGTGTTGCTTGTTCCTGATTCTTCAATTAATGTCGATACGAAATACTTGGCGCGGCCGATGACGTGAGTTTTAAGCCTTAATTGTATTCAAACGACTTTGTTAAAAGCATGCGAACAGAAAGTTATATACTAAAATCTTTATCGGCCGCGCCAAGTTTTTTGAATGTAGTACAATTTTCCTTTAGAATGTATTTTTAGATTTTGTTTTTTTTGTAAGTTTTGGAGGAATTTTCAGTTTACTTTTTTTGATAAAAATGACATCATATTTCTCGTGAACTTTACGCGTTTGAATGAAATCAAATTCTGACATGAACGTACGTAGAATTATGATGGAAACGATGTATCGGTAATTGACCGTCACACATACAATTCGTTCATCATAATCAAAGATCGTTCTGTCTCTAAATGAATAGGTCTTTTTTTTATAAAGGAATCAAAATTTTGTCGATCGTATTTTATGCGTGATGATAACCAAACTAATCGATTCGCATTCAATCACCTAGTTCATGGGAAATCAACTTATTTCCACGTCGGAATATTTTCCCTGGTTGAATAGTTTCGGTTGAATGTATATACACGGAAAGAAATGACGTGTGGATTCTGCATTGGTTGTTGTTATTTTGACATAACTGCTGAAGTGCATGCAATTGGAGTAAAATTCACATTGGGATCAATGTTATGTGTACATTGCCACTGGAGTAAACGGCAGGCGTGTTGCCATGTTAACCATGACAACAATGTTAATCCAACAGAACTCTGGAGTAAATTCTACATGAAATCCACACCGTAATTATAACTTCACTTTTCATGTAATTCTTACGTGGTCATTTTTTTCCGTGTAAGTTGTATTATAACATATTATCACGTACAGTTTTGGAAAATTGCATAAATTATTTCCGAACACCTTGAATTACAAATCAATAAATTTTTATCTTGAAAAGCAACCTTCAGCAGCATTCTACCCCGGATAGCATCGGGAGGTTTTCTGAACGTTCATAAAACATACTTGCTCTCACAGAAAACGTCCAAATCAAATCCCAGGACGTTCTAAAAACGCCGCATGTACGTCCCAGGGACATACAAATGTTCTGCGATGTTCAATTTATGTCCACCATGCGACGTTCTGGGGACGTGTTCAGTGAGGATGTCAATGACGTTCTGTGACACTACGCGTATGTTTGTATACGTTAGTTTTCATGAAAGTACGTTTGGGAAACGCAACGAGAACGTCCCGTGGTAGATGAAAAAGACGTACTGGGAACGTATTCAGGTGCATCAAAAATGAACGTTCTCTGAACGTATTTAAACCTACTCCACGGAGACGAAGCGCGCAAAACTAAGGTTATGTTTCTAAAACGTCCACAGGACATTCATTGCTGTCTGGGACGATATTTTCAAAATCAACATGGCACCGACGAAATGTTAAATCGTCTCACATATTTTTTACAGGAAAAGAAGAGTGATTTCATCGCTGAATGTGTATTCACGGCGTAATCCCAGGTAAGCACTGAAGTGTAATATTTTTGAAATTTCATATCAGTTGCTATTTTGCATAAAAGTTTGGCGCAAAGTTTTCCTCGCCTAGACTATACCTGTATACTATATGTGTGAACATACATATTTATAATTTCATTACGCTCGAGAGCCCTCAAACGAAGAAAAATACCTGGGAAATTTGATGTTTTCTAACCAAAAATTCAGAACAAGCCTTGTGCTTGACACTCTGTATTGGTATCTTTCAAGTGCCTGTAGTGAGCAACTAACTAATCCACATATGGGTATTGGCATGAAAGCGACGCACAGTGGGGCCAAATGCCAAAAAGCTGGCCAAAACCCCAAAAATGAAGTTTGTAGTTGGGGATATTTGACCCTTGGGATAAGTAAGGTGATGTCCCAAGTATTGGAATTCTGATATAAGAAGATCTGATCCCCTCCCCCTGCCCTTGTGTACCAGTTGCAAAATACCCTCCTTGAAGTATAATCCGCGTGATTGAAAGACAGTAAAATAACGAGCATGTTCAAAAAGACGCTGTGTCTCGAAAAATGAACCGATTTAACTTTTCCAAATTGGAGTCTATTACTGAAACTATGTAGAATACACTAGTTTCCTCCCGGAAATACGGGCCTCCCCGTGGATGATTGCGGGTCTTCCAGGGGGATATTCATGATACCTGTCCTTGATATCCTTTTTATCCATCCCTGGTAGTATCTGCTTCCTTTACGTGGTGGGGAGGATAAGTATCTCAGAGTTGGATCTTTTTTTTGAGTGGAATAAACTACTCAAGAGAAAGAATACAAACTGAGAGAAACGAAATCATCCTAATGCCAGAAACATCGGCAAAATCAAACGGAAGGAAAGCAAGGGGAAACTACCTTCCTTGACATGTTTCAATACTTCCCGAGGAAATGAAACCTTTTTCCTAACCTGGAATATTATGTAACAAAAACAAACAAACAAATTAATAAATACATGATGGCGCTCTCTCGAGTAAAATATTCCGGAGGTAAACTAGTCTCCCGTTCGGATCTCCGGGTGGAGGCTGCTCGAGGAAGCTTCATCAGCAAGGAACGAAAACCGAAGAATAGGATAGGGAAAAGAAACAACATTCTTCGAGTCGGAGCGTGGAATGTTAGATCACTGAGGCAAGCGGGAAAATTAGAAAATTTGAAATTAGAAATGAATAGGTTGAATATAGACGTAATGGGGATTAGCGAAATGAGATGGCCACAAGAGGGCGATTTCTGGAGTGGGGATTATAGAATAATTCATACAGGATCAAAGAACGGTCAAGCAGGTGTAAGAATTGTAATGCATAAAAGAGTAGGAAATAGAATAGAAAATTATTTGCAACATAATGAACGTGTGATGATGGTTAGAATCAGAACAAAACCGGTAGACACAATCATAGTCCAAGTATACATGCCCACATCTGCATATTCGAAGGGAGATATTGAAAAAACGTACGAAGAAATAGAAGAAGTGATAGAATATGTGAAGGGAGAAGAGAATTTGATAGTGATGGGGGATTGGAATGCGGTAGTAGGACAAGGAAAAGAGGACAACATTATAGGAGATTTCGCGTTAGGGAGGAGGAACGATAGAGGACAACGTTTAGTCGAATTTTGTGAAAATCATAAGATGGTTATCACAAACACTTTATTTGAAAATCATCCAAGAAGAATCTACACTTGGAAAATGCCAGGAGATACAGCAAGATACCAAATTGATTACATATTAGTGAAACAAAGATTTAGAAACCAAGTGAAAAACTGTAAAACTTATCCCGGTGCAGATATAGATAGTGATCATAATATGTTGATGATGAAATGTTCTCTGAAATTCAAATCTCTGAAGAAGAAAAGGAAAATGCAGAAAAGATGGAATTTGAAGAACCTCAAGCAAAAACAAACACATGAGGCATTTGAGAAAATGTTGGATGAAAAATTGGGAGATCAAAAGAGAAAGACTTGGGAATAGAGAGGAGATGGACAAAGATGAAGTGGAATATAAGAGAATGTGCGGATAAGATTTTGAAGAATGATGGAGTAGAAGCTAAAAACCCATGGATAACGGGAGAAATTTTAGAATTGATAAATGAAAGAAGAAAATACAAGAATAATGATAGCCAAGAAGGCCAGCAACGATACAAATCATTGAGAAATGAAATAATCAGAGAATCAAGGAAAGCAAAAGAACAGTGGTTAGAAGAGAAATGTCAGGAAATAGAAATAAGATTGCATTTAGGAAAAATAGATGAAGCATATAGGATTATTAAAAGATTTTTCGGACAAATGAAATCTAGAAGCAATAAGATTAGAAACTCTCTAGGACGACAATTGATAAAAACGGAAGAGAAAATAGAACAGTGGATCAATCATTTGGAAGACTTGTATAGAGGAAACGACGATATAGCACTATTGGAGAAGGAGGAGGATGTAGATGAGGAAGAATTGGGAGATTCGATATTGAGATCAGAATTCGACAAGGCTTCGAAAGAATTGAAAAATAATAAAGCGCCAGGCATAGATGGCATAAGTGCGGACCTTATAGAAGCCTCCAGTGAAGGAACTCGCGACGCACTGTTTGAATTGATTAGAGATATGTACGAAAAAGGAGAAGTACCGGAAGATTTCCAAAAGAATAAAATTGTCGCCATCCCGAAAAAACAAGGGGCAGACAAATGCGAGAACTACAGAACGATCAGTTTAACTTCACATGCTTCGAAAATACTGACCAAAATTATATACAGGAGGATGGAAAATAAAATAGAGAGTAGATTGGCAGAGGATCAATTTGGTTTTAGAAAAAATAGGGGAACGCGAGAAGCAATCTTAGCACTCAGGGCAGTAATAGAGAAAAGGATAGCGCTGAAGAAATCTGTGTACATAGGTTTTGTAGATATACAAAAGGCTTTCGATAATGTGGACTGGGAGAAGATGTTTGCGATCCTGAAGGAGGTGGGAATAAATTATAAAGATAGAAGAATAATATACGAATTGTATAGGAATCAAAGTGCAATAATAGACATAGAGGGTCAGGAAGGGGAAGCACAAATAAGAAGAGGGGTGAGACAAGGATGCTCATTATCGCCACTGATGTTCAATTTATATATAGAAGAAGCAATGAACGAAGTGAAGGAGGAAATTCAATCGAAATTACAGATTCAGGGAGAAAATATAAGTATGTTGAGATTCGCGGATGACATAGCTATATTGGCCACGAGTAGTACTGAGTTAGAAAATATTCTCAACACCATGAGAACAATATTATTGGAAAACTATTGTATGAATATAAATAAAGACAAAACAAAATTCATGATGTGTACAGCAGCGAAAACAGCTAGAAGAACGAGAATCAAAATAGATACCGAGACAATTGAACAGGTGAAAGAATTCAAATATCTAGGAAGCATAATTACAGAGAACGGCAAAAGCGAAAGAGATATAAGAGCAAGAATAGCACAAGGGAAACAGGCTTTTTATCATAAGAGACAGTTATTATGCTCAAAAAATATAAGCTTGGAAGTAAGGAAGAAATTCTTGAAGAGTTACGTTTGGAGCACAGCATTATATGGTTGCGAAACTTGGACAATGGGGAAAACTGATCAACGAAGACTTGAAGCTTTTGAAATGTGGTGTTATAGGAGGATGCTCAGAATAAAATGGATAGACAAAGTCAAAAATGAAGAAGTACTCGAGCAGATAAATGAAGGAAGAAATCTTTTGAAACACATCGTGAAAAGGAGAAGCAATCTTATAGGACACACATTACGGCATGAGAGTTTATTGAAAACAATATTGGAAGGGAAAATGAATGGTAAAACTGGTAAAGGTAGACCTAGAGCAAGTTATATGAAGCAAATCGTACAAGACAAGGGATGTAGTAGATATGTAGAAATTAAACGTTTGGCGAATAATAGACAGGGGTGGAGGGTTTCATCAAACCAGTCGTAAGACTGATTACTTCATGATGATGATGATGTAGAATACACTAAAAATTAAGAGAATATCAATTTGATGAGTGGAAAATACTGACAGAGCAATGATTGGATGTAATTTCTATATCTATAAATGAGAAAATGTGTTTGGTTTTTGAAGGAATAGTAGAGAATTACGCAAAATTACGTCGTTTAACTTATTGGAGGTTGTAGATGGGACTCTTACCTGAACATCAGAAAAAAAACGGCTGCCCATGTCTGCCCCTAAGCAATTCCGCCATGTTTTTGTGCAGGAAATCACAAAAAATTAGACGGAGTGATGAGGAGTCCTTAGATCCGTCTAAAACTTGATATGCAGAAGTTTGTGGGGTCGCTGATTATGAATCCGTTGTCTTCATTTCGGAATTCAAAATGGCGGATCCAATATGGCGAACGAAAATTGAAAGAAATCATCGGATTTTCTTCAAATTCGTGACCCAGGGGTTTCTGAGGTCGCTGATTACGAATCCGTTGTTTGAATTTCAAAATTCAAAATGGCGGATCCAATATGGCGGATGAAAATTGAAAGAAATCATCGGATTTTCTTCAAATTCGTGACCCAGGGGTTTCTGAGGTCGCTGATTACGAATCCGTTGTTTGAATTTCAAAATTCAAAATGGTGGATCCAATATGGCGGATGAAAATTGAAAAAATCATCGGATTGCCTTCAAACTCGGTACCCTGAGGTTTTTGAATCCGGTGTCTGAATTCCGGAATTCAGAATGGCGGATCCAGTTTGGCAGAAAAAAATTGAAAAAATCATCAGATTTCCTTCAAACTCGGTATCCAGGGTTTTGTGGGGTCATTGATTACGAATCAGTTGTCAAATTCCAAGAATCAAAGATAGCGTATCTAATATGGTGGACACAAAACTCAGAATTCAGTAGATTCGCTTTGAATTTCATCTCAACGTTAGTATGTGTTTTATTTCCAGTGTACATTTGCTGCACGAGGAAAACTGTATGAGATTGATTACCATTCGTTTTTCTTCTCATCGCGGGCTTAGGGTACACAAAAGCCAGAAATCATTGATATTTAGGAAGATGATGGACCATTGAGAGAAAAACAGTATTGCTGGAGAATATTCGTAGTGAATTTACCATGAGTTGATGAATTCACTATGGGAAATGACAATAAAACTACCAACATTTAGTATTATTACTACGAATTTTTGGTAACTTCACTGCTAACATTCTTCAGCGATGCTCTTTTTCCCTAAAGTAACCGTCATTTTCCTAAATGTTTATAAATGTTATTCAAGTATTGATATCTCTTTTCTTTTCGTGAACTGAATCATGACTCGCGATTTGGTGATCGTTCTTATGTTAACCTATCGTTTCCATAGCAACGTAAATAGTTGGTTGTAATCGGTCTGATTTCAAATGGTGCTTATCACAATTGTGCAATAGCTGTCACCGAATTCTTGCTCTTGCTAGTAATCGTTACCGTAAACTTTTTTTCGCGTGCAAGTTTAGAGCTTGGTGAATATTTTTCGTTTTTTAAAATCATTCAATGTTAACATACAATTCCAAATGAGATGGATTCCGCTGCCATAGGTGAGTGTTTCAACAACCTATATTTTCTTAGTAGTTTAATTTGAACAGTTGACTGCAAAAAAAATTAGCTCAAGAGGGTTGAATCCAACCCAAGAAAATTAGGAAAATTTTTAGAAACACATGGGGTTTCTGTAGCGAATTTTATCGAATCCGACAACGTTTGTAGATTTCAAAGATGATTCAATATCTATGACTCGGAGAGAGATGTACAATATTTTGAGGAGCAGTCCTCTACCTACGTTGGATGGAAAGTTCACTTTCCTTCAAGGAAAAATCATCGAGATAACGTGTTGTCCGGATAACAAAACTACAGAGATCTCTAACCTTTTATCTACTTTTGAATGTGTATTTAAAAAGAGATGGGAATCTTCTCAGAGGACCGAAGAACGATTTCTTAAAAATAATGAAGGATGGTTAAAACAAGAGGTAGTGTTTTGTACTTTCAGGAACCCCCATTCTGTAACTGTTCACACGCAAGTGGGAAGACCTCTTGTTGAATTCAACGAATGTTCAGAAAGAACGAAACGTAGGAAAACGGAGAATATCAGAGTAAATACTCCTATCTCAGAGCTGTCTTACGCCACACAAATGTGTTTGGGAGCGTCTGAACAGATCGAAGCCGCAAAAATTGTGAAGAATGTTACATCTTCTGATCCTGAGCTTGCCAAAATGTATATGAAAGGTTATCAAACTTTCAAGCGGAATGCGCCAAAGATGTTGAATGATGAAGATGCTCTAGCTCTCCTAGTAGATGCCGAGCTCTCAAAACATCAGTACTGCTTATTGCGTGAAGCTGATCCGCAGAAATTTCCACCTTATAAAAAATTCAACTGGCCAAACGCATGTGTTTCCCTGACAAGGAATTTATTCAAATAACAGAAACCTGCGCTGTTGTGCAACTACAAGCACTTCTTGATCACACAGCTACACGTATTTTGAAGCTACAGAATTCGGTTTTGTCAACTTTATCTGATGAAGAGTTACAAAACTTGGTACTTATTTCCAAATGGGGGTTTGATGGGAGCTCTGGCCACTCCTCATACAAACAAGCATATCAAAGTTCGGAAGCTAGTGATTCCGCTGTGTTCATTACTTCACTTGTGCCTCTCCGCCTACACTGCAATTCAAAAATAATTTGGCAGAATCCAAGGCCATCATCAACCAGATTTTGTAGGCCAATCAAAATAGAGTTTGTGAAAGAATCAACTGAAGTTTCGGTTGCAGAGAAGCTACGGGTTGATAATGAAATATAAAATCTGAGGGCTACTTCTTTCAGAACTGATGAAAAACATGTTTCAGTGAAACATGAGATGATTTTTTCTATGGTGGACGGGAAGGTATGCAATGCCATAACTGAGACAACCTATACCCAGAAGTGCTATATATGTGGTGCCACATCTGAGGAATTCAACAAAATTGATGATATAGTATCCAGGCCGGTCAATCCGAAAACCTCCAGTTTGGTTTGTCTTGTCTACACGGCTGGATACGATTTTTTGAGGGCCTCCTGCATTTGTCTTATAAGCTACCTATTCAGAAGTGGCAAGCACGAAAACAAGATAAATCTTTGGTGGAAGAACGAAAAAAGGTTGTACAGAAAAGTTTTAAAGAAAAATGTGGCCTCATTGTCGATGTTCCTAAGCCAGGGTTTAGGAACTCAAATGATGGGAATACCGCCAGGCGATTTTTCGCACAACCCGAAGTTTCTGCCGAAATCACAGGAGTGGATGTCAACCTAATACAGCGACTTCATGTAGTATTAGCTACCGTTTCAAGTGGCCATGAAATAGACGTTGAAAAGTTTCGGAGTTACGCTTTAGACACGGTACGCTACTACGCGACAAAATATCCGTGGTACCCAATGTCACCTACGATGCACAAGTTTTTGATCCACGGACCTGAAATCATTGCATCTGCTCTTCTACCTATAGGCCAATTGACTGAGGAAGCACAAGAGGCTCGTAACAAAGATTTTAAAAGGTGAAAATGATGTATATCACTTAATAATAGTCTATATTTGTCACAGTGGACTCGACACTTTGAAGGGAAAAATTTGACTTCTCAAGTACTGCAATCAGTTTGATACATTGCACAATACGTTTTTGACTACTAGGCAAACTATATATTTATGGTAACCACGAGAATATATGTTCGCGAAGATTGTTTTGTTCTGGTAAGGAATTCGGGGAATTATGAATATTCATATACTTTTTTTTATTAATAAGCCACATTGTTCATCCTCTGGAAACATAAATTCATAGACTAGAAAACAATTTTGAGAATCAAGTAAACTTATGAATTAGAGGATTTATTCAAAACTTTATACTGATGACCCCAAAGTGCAGCTGCTTTTTGTTTTTCCTTGATTTTGCTTGTCATGTTGAGATCAAAAGCTTTAACGGTGTCGATGAATACATAATTATATTCAAATATCTTAACAACATTCATTTCCAAAGGTACCGAGAGCATCACTCCAGGAAATGCAGTAGAGAAAAAACGAATGAAGACATTTTTAAATGGTTCCTTTTGAGTTCTGATCCAATGTTATCGAGTAAAAGACAGTTGCCCAAGAAAAAACTAAAGTTTCTCCCTAGAGACGTGTTAAGCCTGATCAAAACTCCGGATATACTTGATAAAGACAACGTAACTTTCCCATTATCTTCCTCTGAGAGTGAAGAAGAAGACTTATCTGAGTAAAAAAAGTGTGGCAAAAGTAAAAACCATTACGATTTCAGTTTTTTATATTATTGTATATATTGTGAATGTATATATATTTCGATTTAACACATTTGGTGTGTTAATATCATTCGATAATTATATTAATACTGATTCAATGTTGGAAATAATAATAATAATGATCATAATAGGAACAACAAAATGGGCCGTTTAGTTCTTGTTTAATATTAAGTTATGAATGAAGTTTTGATTTTTGGCATCCGCCATCCTGAATTTCGGAATTCTGACAACGGATTCGTGATCAGCGATCCCGAAAACCCCTGGGTACCGAGTTTGAAGGGAATCCGATGATTTTTACAATTTTCGTCCGCTATATTGGGTCCGTTATTTTGAATTCTGAATTTCAGACCGTGGATTCGTAATCAGCGACCACAGAAACCCCTGAGTACCGAGTTTGAAGAAAATGCGATGACTTTCTTAATTTTTGTCCACCATATTGGATCCGCCATTCTGAATTTCAAAATTTTGACAACGGATTCGTAATTGGTGACCCCAAAAACTCCTGGATGCCGAGTTTGAAGAAAATCCGATGATCTTCTCGATTTTATTCCACCATATTGGATCCGCCATTTTGAATTTCGAAATGCAGACAACGGATTTGTAATCAGCGACCCCAAAAATCCCTGGGTACCCAATTTGAAAAGAATCCGATAATTTTTTCAATTTTCGTCCGCCATATTGGATTTGCCATTCTGAATTTGGGAACTCAGACAGCGGATTCGTAATCAGCGACCCCGAAAACCCCTGATCACCAAATTTGAAAAAAATCCGATTTCTTCCAATTTTCGTCCACCATATTGGATCCGTCATTTTGAATTTCGAAATGAGAACAACGGATCCGTAATCAGCGACCCCAAAAACCGTTGGGTACCCAATTTGAGGAGAATCCGATGATTTTTAAAATTTCCGTCCGCCATATTGGATTCGCCATTTCGAATTTTGGAACTCAAACAGCAGATTCGTAATCAGCGACCCCAAAAACCCGTGATCACCAAGTTTGAAGAAAATCCGATGGTTTCTTTCAATTTTCGTCCGCCATATTGGATCCGCCATTTTGAATTTTGAAATTCTGACAACGGATTCGTAATCAGTGACCCCATAAACTTCCCGAGTACGAAGTCGCAAGCGAATCTGAGAGCCCCTTATAATTTTGTCCAGCTTTTTGGCATTTGGCCCCACTGTGCGACGTGACCCATTTCCAATTTTGTTGTGGATAACTAAATTACAGAGACTGAGGATGCAAAGTCACTCGCATTCGGTGAACTGCAATATAAATTCATGATCACAATTAATTCAGAAACCAAATGATACGTTCTTTCAAAAAGATGTCGATAAACAAAGATGATACGATGTAGATAAGCAATGGATGCAATCAAACCATGATGAACCCGAAAGAAAACAATTTTGTTGGCCTGAGATGTGATATTCGTGTTCATTAAATTATGAGTAATCCGAATTAGGTTCATGTATTCATCATAACGGTATGCACACAGCACGTAAGTTCATTGCCAATTATTGAGGATGTGAGGAATTGTTTGTTTTTGAACTTTAGTACGCTTTTCGGAGTTATGCGAAGATGTGAAAGAACAATAATGTTACGATGAGAATACGCATTTGTAAGTTTATAGATGTATTTTCAATACAGACAAAAGATAAGGATGATCACTCATCCAAAAAGCATGTCAGTGCGATAAGTCATTTATCGAAACTTGACTGCTCCTTGACCACTTCATAGAGAGTGTATGTACTGTGAATAAATCAGTTCAGCCTCACATAATGTCTGCGTTTTTTGTAACAATAATACTCCTTCTTTTGGGATATTTGGTATACCTCTTTGTGCAAGGAAAGCCAGTTAATACACCTCCAGGTTGGTTTCTTCAGAATTTGTATAGACAGCTCTTCTCAAATAATTGAAGTGACGTTTGAGACTTCTTGACATCACCCTTGTGAAAAAAATTCTTTCGAAAATCTCATTGAATTTCACTGCAAAATTCTCGAAATCTATGAAGATATTTTCAAATTCTGAGGAGTTTTGAAAAATTCTGAAAAACTCTTGCTTATTAAACATATTTTTTCGCTGAAAATTTTTCTGAATATACATATACATATTTCTGAAAAACTTTGAATTTTCCCAAAACTCACTGAAACTTTTTGAGAAACTACAAATACCTTTGAAATCATTTGAAAAACTCTCCACTGAAAATTTTTGAAAATTTTAGTGATTTTCAGTTAAATTTTTCCATCAGGGATAGTAGGAAACATCCTTCATGGATTTTAAAATCAATGTGAACATCTCTTTTAGAATCGAACATACCATTGATGTAACAAAGCCTTTTATGTCCCAATTATATAGCAAAGATCGACATGTCCGTTTCGAACAGGGAGCAGTTAGATCACATGAGTTTTGATAAATGTGTGATGTGAGAATTAAGTATAAAGTGACATGATGCAAGTAGTACTCGTTTGAAGTGGACATTTGGATACCCTTGTTATATCATCGGCATGTAACTCGCGTCAGTTCGAACAGGGATCTCATGTTCCTTCTTGAAACAGTTTTTTATGTATTGTGAATGAACAGAATCAGTGGAATTTCAACTATTGATAAATTTCTCAAAATAGAAGTTTTTAATGAAAGTGTAAAATCTGCATCGAGAACCTTACATTACTTCCGTGCCCTTCACATAAAAATACGGTATGGATTTGAAAGCATTTGGAATTTGTCTTTCATGCCACCAAATTATTCAATAATCAAAGAATCAACTTGAATTTTATTCAATCACAAACCAATGCTAATCGAAAATTACGTTTCACGTACTTCGAAGGAAACTTCAAGTTGCTATTGTCAATAAAAAGTTATTAACGTTTTTGTTATGGTTCATTTCTCGACCACGTGCTCGTCTTTTGTTTAACAGGTAGGAAATTAGTGACGTGTTTGCAGGTGATGTTATTTTTACTGCATGGCGTATATGTGTAACCTATTGAGTAACCTTTTGATAACTTTATCGGATGAAATCCGATAAAACAATGTCGAAAATAGAAACGAACTAAATCGGTTCAAAACGGAATTGGATGAAAATATATTATCAAACAAAAATTACATAAAGGAATTTGACAATAAAGTATGTGATAGTGATTGGTTAGTACTGAATAATTTTCATACAATGATACTGAATCTGCTTGTATAACAATTTCCATTCTATGGTTACTGTATCCATGAATGAGATGAATATAGAAAATTTATTATTTTCATCTTGAGAAATATGTGTCAAAATATGAAGTTTTACTTACAAGAATCTGAATATGTATATTTTTTATTACTTGTTTCCACCTACTTTTTTTTATTGCCCAATATTATCACTCTTCCACGTGATTTCAAGCACTAAGCGAGTTATTCTTTCTGTAACTTCAATCAAAGTTTTTATAACGAAAACATGGATAAAGGTAATGAAATCTCGTGAAAATAGTTGGATATTCGAATTCTCCGACCCAAAAAAACATCTCAAGTTGAAAAAGTGAATGGATACAATCCTTCCTACGAACCCTGATAGTCACCCGGTAAAAGACGCATAATTGTGATAGATTTCCGTTGCGCGCTAATAAATAAATCCCTGTATTTGGCAAACTAATAATCCAATCGATCTGGAACTTTCCAAAAAGTTTGTCCATACCTTAGCGTCGCTGGAAGTTTTTTGTCGCTCATACTTCCCCCGACACTTTTTAAATGCAAAGCATAAAACACGTGATTCTTACTTCGAATAAAAAATTAATTAATTTATTATTAATTTTTACAAATTTTTTCGACATTGTCGTCTTTGGTGAAGTCTCACAAATCAGAGTCTGTGAGTTTTATTCCGATGCGCCGAAAAATGAATGAGATTCAACGAGTTTAGTGTTGGAAAACATTGACTTTTGGTATGGAAAAATGTGTAGTTTTTATTTTTTTTCTCGGAAATTATTCATCCTAGAAAAAAAAATGGTGAGAGAACACTGACCTTGTTTTTTCGAGCTCTATCACCTAGTGTTTTTCAATTTTCAAAATTCCGACTTTTTTTTCGACCTCCGACGACACCGTTTGGATCAAAGAGTGACCGCAAAAGACGGTGATTTTCAGCCTATTTTGACTCCCTCGATATCGAGACCAATAATAGTGTCAATTCATAGGTACTTATGAGACATGACTCAGAAAAATTTTTCACGTTGAGTTGACTTCCAGTTTTCAAGATATGGCTTGATGAAGTGATGGAAATTGAGTATGTCAGCTGAAATTCACTATTTCGCTTGGAATCAGTATACTCATAGACATGAATAGAAGTTATAATTTCCAGTCATATTAACATGATGAAACCCAATGATGGCCATTCTGAATTAGAAACAAAACAGTTGAAACATAGGTTTTATGTCGGACAATGAATAAAAAGTGAATGATTAAGAGTATTCGCATAATATTTGCATTGGTTGGATTGAAGAACACGGTCCAAGTGAGGGATGCTGTAAGCTTGAGAACAGATTGGGATACACTTACTCATTGGATTCCCTCATCGAAAATGGTAATAACAGTACTGGTGAATAAGAATCCTCATAATGACCTCATAGAAACCTTACGTGAACCTCAGAAGAAAATGAATTCCCATTTACTTCTAAGCATTCTTCGTGAAATATTTGTGAATCGGTTTATAGAAATATGAATCACCAAAAACCCGAATGTTATGGAACTTCATAAAGAGATCCCAAGCTTCGATTGTTCTCAGGATCGTTTGTTTTTGTAGGTACCGTCGGCATCAGTGTTAACCAATGTGTACCACGAGGAGGTTGCGCGATCGGATTTTACATTATTGTGTGTGTGTGTGTGTGTGTCAAGGTTTTGGGTTTCGAGATTTTTGTCTGTAACCTGCAGATCATCCCATTCTATCTTGATTCTTCAGGTATTGTGATAGATATTTCACACGCATCAGGATTAGGCAAACGTATGTTATTATATTGGGCGTAACCAAGAAACCAAACGATCGTCATAATATGACTACAACAACCAGCAGTCCTAGCACCAATTTCACAGGTACAAAAATTTTCCTCTCAGGTTTTCAGGATATAATTTGAAATGCATTCACTCAATGCATAAAAAGTATCTTCAAAATATCGGTAGAGGCTCTTTGGACCGAAACAGTTTTCTGCCGAATGGACATGATTTAACAGTCGCTAGTTGCTTCTAGAGATAACTAGGGAACGACCACTGATTATCAAATTATGTTCATTCGGCAAAAAGACCCTCTACCCTAAGTATCATAAAACACTGAAAAAAATAAATTATTTGACCGAATGAACTGAAGTTAGTTATGAAAATTAGTTCCGAGTAATAAAAGAATAGAAGCCGGTAATAAAAGCTGTAGTAAAGGCAACTCCAAATTCGTAACAGTAACTGAAGTCAGAAAAATTAAATTTGAATTCAGTTGAGTGAACGCCCGTTTTAGTTATACAAATATCAACAACTGTATCTAGTTGCTGGAACTAATTTGGAGTAAGGGTAACTCATTATTTTTCTAAGTGAGTGATACGTCAGAACGGAACAATCATAGGTTCTCCACCAACGACTTCCTTGCGTTTTCTGTTCTGTTCTCTATGCTTTGGGTTATTATTTTGACATAATTCGAATCATTATTCAACAATCGGTTTGGGAGATAAAGAACAAATATGCTTCAACATATGTTTTGAGAGTCGGTTTTCTTCAATTGCCTTGTGCACGGATACAAGAGTTTGTGTTGAAAACAATTCTCCATAAATTTGGAAGTCTGGGGCCGGATTTAGGTCGTACGCCACCTCTGGGCGATTCATTATTGCCTCCCTTTCAATAACTCTCCCGGGCAAGACAAAACGTAGTTAGCTAGTTTGATTTTCCGTCCAAAAGACATCCTTGTAGCATTTGATTCCGAAAATTTCCCTCAATCGGATAACATGAAAAAATAATTTTCAAAAAAAATTGAGTTGGTCACTATTTTGCGTGGTACGGCAGAACTGAGAGAACGAAATGATGATGGATTGGTTACATCTAAATATGACGGATCTAATCATAATCACAAAAAAATTGTCATACAATTGGCGGAATTTCATTGTATTTGAGTTATCCAATGAATGCTTTCAAACATCGTCGCCATTTTTAGACGTTACCATTCTAAAAATTACAATTTGATTGCTCTCTCCTACTCCTGAATGTTGCAAAATTGTTAATCAACGCCAAATTTCTTATCCTAATTCTACTTTTTAAAAATTTCATGTTGTCTTGAACGTGGTATAATCACACATTTTTTCCGGATCTGTTTCAACAAGATGTTCATCAACCTCCCAGGCAGCACAACGTGCCACTGGAACGTTTATGGGAGGTTTATAGGACGTAGGGAAGGTTTTCTGAACGTTCAGAAAACGTCCCAGAGACACATTGTGCTGTTGGGGTTGTAATTCTAACAGAACTGATCAATCATAATGGAGCAAACGGAAAATTCCAGCAGTACACACCTAATTTCAGTTTCTTCACTACTACTGACTTCGACACACTTTGAATTCAAGTTAGTAGTACTGTTTCGAAATATTCCAAATTCAAAAAGGATAGTCCATCAATTTCCGTTTCACTAAAAAAGCAATGATCAAATTAGTAATCGAGAATCTTAGTCTCAAAATTAATCCATTTGATTATTCATACATTTATCGGAGCTATTCATCATTTCATTCAATCCAATCGGGAATGATAAATTTATTCGATAAATGCAATTAAAATTTTCAACAACAGACAAAGCTCCAAGAACAACCTAATTGTTCGTGACAAATTCAACGAAGTATTCTCATGAACAACATATCTTACCTGGAAATTCAGAGACCTGGATAGTTTTGTTTTTTCGAAACATTTGATGGATCTGAGAGCATCCCGTAGAAGCGGGAGTTACTCGATCTCATAATACCGAAAGATGGTTGAATCGAATGAAAAAAAATATCCAGACCTTGTTTTATCCCTGCTGGAAACATTTTTCTTGAACTATTGAAGAAACGGATGGAAGAGACCATACCCGATGAGAACTGACGTATATGGACGGACCAAACATGTTGTCATTATAGTCAATCGCATCATTATTTCAACTGAACTTACCATTCATTCAACTCAACCGATTCTGAATGAATTTATGTAACCCATGATTCTCATCAAAGGAAAATTTTACGAAATCTCAATTCTCTTTCCTCAATTTGTTGCTCCATTGGAAAGGAAATTTTCCACCCCCTGAAACTTTCCGCCCTGGGTAGTAGCCTCGATTGCTCCAATGTAAATCCTGGCCTGTAGACGTCGCCCCTGTTGTAAAGATCGGATTCAAGCTCGTTTAAACTTTTCATTGAAACGAATCAGAATTTGATTGCATTACTTAACGAATTTTTCACGAATTGGATTAGAAATCCTCAAAGTGGAACTGTTTGTGTAAGCCTACACACAACATTCTTGATCACGAGAAACATTGTCGAATGATTTTTCCTAGGCAGTAATTGACGTATTTTTATAGTCTTTCGATCAGAAGTGTCCAAAAAACTCTTTGAGTGAATGCAAAAGAAGGCGAGTTTTAGCCTATTTTGGCTCCCTCGATATTGAAACCGATGATAGTGTAAATTTACAAATATTGATGAGATATGACTCAGAAAAAATTATTCGTTGAGTTGACTTTCGATTTTCAAGAAAAGACTTGTTGAAGTCATGGACATTGAGTATATCAGCTGGAACCGACGGCAGATAAATGAATCTAGTCTCTACTTCTCTAATCTCAATGAAGTCTATGTCTAAATATTTTCATTTTCAAATATCTCCGATCCCGAATATCTCGATTTCTAAATATCTCCACTCTCAAACATCTCTCTTCTCAAATATCTCTGTTCCTAATAATTTCCCCCTGAAATAAGTGTAATTCTAAACATGAATCATCGTAAACATCTCTATTCCTAAATATCTTTGTTCTCACATATCGCTACTACTTGACATTTCTATGCTCAATCATTGAACTGTATAATATACTGAAATGAGCACCATTCAAAAATTTTTCGTCAAAGAGAGACAGTCGAGTACACTGTGCGAGAAAAAGAACCAGATACCCTTTACACTCATCATCTCTTTTTCAGATGCATGTATTGAAAAGAAACAACGCTATTTCATCTTGCATTTCACACTGACGAAAGATCTCTTCTTCCATCCTATAAGAAATTCCGCCAGTGCTCTTTCCAGTATGTTATATAGTTCAATGTGCTCAATATATATCGGAAACAACAGAAACACTTTCTTTTCAATGCAAATCCCTTTCGTTTTCGATATATAATAAGCATAGAGATGTCAAGGAGTAGTGATATGTGAGAATGGGATATTTAGGAACAGAGATGTTTACGATTAATCATATTTAGGAATACACTTATTCCAGGATAAGAATTATTGGGAATAGAGATATTTGAGAATACAGGTATTTAAGAACAAAGATTTTTAAGACTGGAGATATTCAGAAATCGAGATATTTGGGATTAGGTATATTTGAGAATAGAGATATGTAGACATAGAGTTGTTTACCTGCCAAACTGACTATTTCGCTTAAAATCAGTCATTCCTATCCATATAGAAATAATGGAATGCCTCAAAAGACATTCTAAGTTACGAACAGAACAGTAAGAAGATAGGTTTTCGGTGGAATAATAATCGAATCATTGAATGATCAAGGGCATTATCATAATATCCGCACTGTTTGAGATGAAGAGCTCCTCAGGGTCCCAAATGTGGAATTCTATTAAGCTTGTAAACACATTGTGATACTTTTGCTGAATGAATTTGCTCATGGAAGATGGTGGTAAGAGGACTGGTGATTGTAGAAACCTTGGGTACACTCTGTGACCGCACGTATGACATAAATTAAAATGAATTTTAATGAAAGTAATAATAAGGATATCAAATTTTATTATTATTCATTCTATCGATAACCACAATCAGCGATGTTATTTCTTATATCTAGTTAACATACACTCAGCTTCATCGAGAGAGCGAGAGAGAGAGAGAGAGAGAGAGAGAGAGAGAGAGAGAGATATTTATGAATGAGCATCCGAAAAGGATGATTGTCGTCGAGGAGATGGTCATATGAATTCCAATATTCCGAGCCTCTTTTGAATGATAGTCCAAGTCACAGTCAAGTTAGAGTCCATCCGATAGTTTTTGTTCCGTCGTCTTATTTACTCTTTTTTTATTATCGGTATTTCAATAAAGATAAATCCTCTTAGTCGTCTTATAATACGAGTTTGGTGCACCATTGACTATCGGCGTACTATCCAATAGAGACGTCCCGGGTCGAAAAATTTGAACGTTTTTTGTCCTCATATTTCGTCCTTAGACTGATTTTGTCCTGATTGTTGAATAATGCGGATAAAAACAGTTCTTTTTCATAAATTTAGTCTGAATTTTTCCTCCAACGAATGAAAGTGATTGAGGAGAAATTCAGACTAAAATCATGGAAAAGTACTGTTCTTATCCGCATTATTCAACAATCAGGACAAAATCAGTCTAAAAACGAAATATGAGAACAAAAACCGTCCAAATTTTTCGACTCGGGGTCTATACTTCTCATGAGCTCACGGGTGTCTGGTATTATTTTTCACATCCCTCTCTTACAATTTGGGTAACGGAACTTTTTCCCACTTTCTCCTCGATGTGTCGTCGTCGATTGCTCTATTCTCTCTCTTTCTCTCTCTTTCTCTATACTTATAGGAATATGCCTATAAATAGACGTTACAACCTTAGAAAGGGAATTAATTTTTATGAACTCCTGAGCATTCTTTAGAAAATATTTAGGAATCGGTTTATAAATACATGAATGACGAGAAACCTAATGATCATGCGACCGAATGAAGAGTTCTTAAGCCTTGACTGTTCTCAGGGCCGATTGAGTCACCCCGTTGTCAACCTTGACCCTCCTCCACACACATACACATGCTCACGGACGTACACAATTACGCACTGCACTTCCGAAGACGCACTTGGCGTTCTGATTTAGACTTTACGAGAATACTATGTAGAATTATGCGACTGGGCCCAAGCGTTCAACTGTTTATTCACTATTTCATGTCCAACCTATCTTAACACTAATTTGTCTATAACGCAGGACTGACGCACTCAATTTCGAAAACTTCAGCAAGTCTCATCTTAAACCCCGGGGGTCTACTCAACGTAAAAAATTTTGCTGAGTGATATCCCATTAGTATCTATAAATCTACACCGATAAATCTATTGATCCGAATATCAAGGGAATCAGAAAAGGCTAAATTTGCGTTCTCTTTTTATGTATTCCTCAGAAGTTTCAGGCTCTCAATATATTCCTTAGAAATAGAAAATGTGGTCATTGTTTTCTCAAAAGCACTCCCTGAAACCATCTCATGCATATGAAAACAACAAGGTGGAATATAACAGATTCTTTTTCATTGCCGACTTCAATTACCCAGAGCTGTCTAGGGATCCCCCAGTGAGGGATAAGACAGCGGCCGCCACTAATGGGATAACCAAAGAATAAGTACCCAATTTATGCGACATCCGATGAGTAAAACCGAATAATCCATCTGAAATATAATATAAATCCCCATTTACTGTTATGTTACTAATGAATTATTCAATTTTATCCATTGACTGATGCGTAAACTAACCTCTATCCCATCAATGGCGGCAAGTAAAAAGCCGATTGTTTCATCCCTCATTGAAGGGTCCCACAGTGGGCCAGATCACACTAAAAATTGGTAAAAATCCAAATTTTCGGCAGAATCGTTTGTAACTCAGTGTACAGGGGTTTTTGGGGTCGCTGATTACGAATCTGGAATCAAATTTGGGGAATTCAAGATGGCGGATGAAAATTTCAGAATACCCCGAATCTCGGGGGTTTTTGGGATCGCTGATCACGAATCTGGAGTCAAATTGTGAAAATTCAAGATGGCGTATGCGATATGGTGGATAGAAAATTCAGAATTGATCGAATTCCCTTGAAACTCTCCAATCAGGGATTTTCAGGATGGCTGATTACTAATTGGGAGTAAAAAATATTCGAATCAAGGATGGTGATCGAAAATTCACACACATAATTATAAGTTAACAAACATCTATCAGAATCCCCTGAAATTCACCACTTGAAGGTTCTTAGAGTGATTGATTTTCGGGTTTCAAAATTCAGATGCATATCCTCTACTTTTCGCATCACTCAGCAGCAACGACGTGGACGTAGTAGATTTCTGCTTCTTTTGAGGTGCTTGATTAACATGAGTCCCCTTGCCTCTCACGAATCGGGGTGCTTGATCAATATGAGTCCCCTTACCTCTCACGGATCGGGGTGCTTGATTAACGTGAGTCCCCTTGCCTCTCACGAATCGGGGTGCTTGATTATCGTGAGTCCCCTTGCCTCTCACAAATCGGGGTGCTTGATTATCGTGAGGCCCCTTGCCTCTCACGAATCAGGGTGCTTGTTCATCGTGAGTCCCCTTGCCTCTCACGAATTGGGGTGCTTGTTTATCGTGAGTCCCCTTGCCTCTCACGAATGATTAATGTTATACTAAAAATATGCTTCCTGTTCGTTAATCAAGTCCAGGTTATTTGAAGATTTGGAAGTTTCTTGAAGACCAGGTATGTCTTCATCGCAAATTTCAGTTCCACTTCCAGCATCGGAGTTCAAAGGAATTTCTAATGAATCAAGTACAGTTTGAGGGAAAGAAAGTTTTTTGGCTCGTTGGATCCTTTTTTCAAGACTCAAACTTGATAAAATTGGATCTTAAGAATCCATTATGCGGAGAAAAATATCTCCCAAATTTGTTAAACGACTACTTTTTCGACTGTGGCATTGTCTATATCTTTTGTAATCTTTATTCCTGCATTCCGATGCCTCCTTGCCCATTGCACCCACAGGAAGTATGCTCGTTTTGATAATTTCAGCACCATGCATCAAGATTTTGTGGAGTGTTGCAGGCATCGGGTACCACGGATAAGGAGCGATGGGCCTCGAGCTCCTGGGGGGGGGGGGGGGGCTCAAATTTCTCAAAGTTCAAAAGGAAGAGAATACCCTAAAAAATTTCCTCACAAGGGGCCTCATATGCTCAAGTGCCCAGGAGCCTCGATAACCATCAATCCAGCACTGATCACTACCAATGGAATAATAACTATTGATTGAACGAATATATCCATTGAACGTAATTGGACTCATTTACCTTATCCCTATACTGATTTTCGCGAAATTCCGAAATCGACTTTTAGCCAGCTTCAAAAGTGATATGGACGACCTCTTGATAGCGTGGACAAAATGAAAGTTACATAGAAAATATTCGTAAAATCATGCACCCATGCCTTGTAACACATCGTTCTCCTTGTTCTGTTCCTTTCCTGATTGTAGTGAAGTTATGAGATGAAGAAACCATGCATATTGTGATGAATTTTCTCAACTGGATTAAAATACTTAGAAATTTTCAACATAGCCTCATCCACTTTTGATATGCAATTATTCATTTTCAAATTACCACCAATTGAACACTAATGTTTGGATCCCCTTAAGATATTCACCAAGTGCACTTGAACTTATATACTTCATCCCCATAAACTTGTTTTTGAAAAATTTGGATTCGACTTTTGGCCAGTTTTTCCAGTCATCTGGCCCACTGTGGGTCCCTAGAGCCGTCTTCAGCAGTTTCTTTGTTTGTCCGCCTGTCTGTATTTCTTTTTCTTCCCGACCATTTCAACATAGACGTCAGTGTAGGATCGAAACAGGGGCACCATCTTCTGATCCTTCACTCACCTGCACGTTTTAATGGACGGAGAGAAAGGAGGGGAATTGCTGAAGACGGTACTGCAAGCATCTGACAATTGTCCGATATTTGAAACTGTCATATTGCAACAACCCGGGCAGAAATTGACATAAGGACCACAATAGGCCATATCCAGACCAGTGTCCACAGATTGGATTCGCAAACGTTATATACACAGATGTGACTGTACATTCGTGTGAAAAGAAAGACGGTATGGTTGCGCGCGCGATCTAGTATGCCTCGTCCTTTGCTCTCCCGTCAACTATCCGATGAGCAATGGAGCAAGCATGCTAAGTTGCGCGCGCAACCATACCCTCTCTTGTCTTACATAGACGTACAATCGCATTCATGTGTGTAACGTTTGCGAGTCCAATATGAGAACACTAATCAAGACCACATGAAGCCAAATCACGGCCACGTGGCTTGATGTCGGACCCTGTATCAACTCCTACTCAGA
Organism: Gonatopus flavifemur; assembly: GCA_018340375.1. Lineage (NCBI taxonomy): Eukaryota > Metazoa > Arthropoda > Insecta > Hymenoptera > Dryinidae > Gonatopus > Gonatopus flavifemur. The sequence goes on along the minus strand of JAFFJZ010000049.1, from coordinate 1,490,465 downwards.
AACTTTTCACATGGGTTTCCCATGCGAATATGTCGGATGGGTGAGGTGTCATAACCCCGAATGTTCATAGGTCTAAATGCCCGCAGGCCCGAATGTCACATGCCCGAAGTTGCATCACTCCGATTTATTATACCTTAACATTGATATACAAAGCAAACTAAATATCTATCAGATAATTTGTTCCTTAAATATAACACAGATGTCAGTATATGACCAAGATGGAAAATAATGATTGAATACAATTTTTTATTTCAAAGAATCTTTTCAATATAAACAAATTTGACATAGTGAATCGGAAGTGAATGATGTAGAGTGTATTGCATGCGAAAGTTCTACTGCACAAATCCTACTGAATTTTATCCCTTTTTCAAACGTAAATTTTTCAAGAGAAATCAAGAGTATGTCATCAAATTCCATACAATTTCATAAATTTCAACAAGATTCAATGAAAATCTACAAATGTCACTGAATATAATCGAACATTATTGAATTCAAAGATGAGGGAAGTTGTTAATCACCCCGATTTGGCAAGTGAATAATGGAACCTATCTAGTTTACAAGAGTTGGGTGTATTGCTTAATAGAATTATCTTCGCTATTAACTATAATCCCCAAAAATGTACTCCTAATTATTGAATCCCTTGAAATTTTGCTGAATTTCAATCAAAAACAAACGCTCAAACTGCACAAAATTCAATGAATCTAAACAACATTTCTTGACCAGCGAAAGTATCTCTCTCAAGAATTGAATTCAATACTCTCTTTTTTCTCAATACTTTATTGCATTCCTTTGAAGGTTTTACAAAATATATTTTCTCAATTCATATTCTCACAAACATGACATAACTTACATGATATTTCATCACCAAACATTTTTTTTCAATAGTAATTTAGTGGTTCATGCAGACTGTATACAGGGTAGACCATTTTGAGTGATATAGTCAAATATCTTGAAAACTAGTGGAGATGGGGAAAAATGTTTTGGATAAAAAGTTCAGAGTTCCAGGGGGGAAGTATGGTGCTGACCTTGGAGAATTTCTCAGAGTTCATTTTGAACGTCACTTAGGTATCACGATGATTTTTTCAATCCGGACCCCAATTTTTTCACCATGGCATGTGAAAGCTGATTTCAAAGCCTCTACGGAACACTGGTCGTGAATTCCCTTTCGCCCATTAAGGAGCAAGTTATGGACCATCAAAGTTATTGATGAACTACTCTTAGCATTACCCAGGCACAACGACGTCGACGTGGTAGTTCTCTGTTATCTCCAGGATGCTTGATTATTGTGAGTCCTTTCGCCTCTCACATGTGGGGTGCTCGATTATTGTGAGTTCCCTTGCCTCTCACTTGTGGGGTGCTTGATGATGTGACAATGATTGTTCGAAGTTGTTTCCTTCTACTTGGATACACAATCCTAGTCTCCACCGAAAATTTGGAACACTGATCGGGGAACACAGCGCGGAAACGATCGATCATTTCTTCCCTCGTTGTCGGCTGCGCTTTGAAGACTCCATCTCTTGGGAATTCCTACAAGAAAGAGTCGAGAGATATCAAGTCGGGTGAGCGTGAAAGTAGGGAACTGGTCCACCTCGTCCGATCCATCTCCCCGGGAAATGGTGTTCAAGGTATTCTTTCACAATCAATGCGTAGTGAGGTGGTGCTCCATCCAATTGAACCCATATCCTCTGCCTTGTTTGTAGATCCAGATTATCAAGCAAGCCTGGTAAATCATCCGTCAGGAATTCCAGAAACATGGGACCGTTCAAAGTCCCGTTGAAAGAATGTGGACCAACTAAATAGCCATCCACGATCCCGTACCACACATTTACGCTGCAGCGATGTTGGTTGTCGATTGTTCGGTACCAATGCGGATTCACATCCGACCAGTAATGAGAGTTGTGTCTATGTAAATGCCCAGTGCTCTGGGAACACGCTTCGTCGGAGAACATTACATAGTCGAAGAACTGAGCCCCGTCAACTAGCCTTGCCAGCGCTTGGTCACAGAATCTAATCCAAAGTCTCATATCGTTTGGAGTAAGAGCTTGGGTTAATGTGATGTGGTATAGTCGATACTTGGCATAATGGTTGAGTACTTTCGATCGTGAGAGCAAAGGTAATATCATCCGTGATTACTGAATATATTGTTTCTGGATAGTGTTGTGATTGATCCTCCATCTTTGTCGCGAGGCCCTCGTATAGAACACTGTATCTGTTGAAATGACATGTATCTTCTGGTGTGACATGCCAGAATGCATTTCCTCCCCATAGGTCTGTACATGTTCCGGTGCTCAGAGTACATTGTGTGCCTGATGCTAGATACAGTTTGTTTTCCTCAAGTTGAGTTTTAGCTTCGTAGTCCGTGAGTGTAATTTTCACTCGTCCTCGTACGACAACTTCGTCCCAAGTTCCATACGGGTCGGTGTAGTAGGTCCCTTCGCATCTCCCATCATGTGTGATTTTTCCTGCGAGATTCACACTGAAAGAGATCGTTCCGTTTGGTTTAACTCGATCAATTCTGCTAGACCCGATGATTATTCTGCCTGTTTGGTGTAATTGCTCGCATTGATCTCTGCTGGTTTCAAAGATGTATTCTGCAACTCCTCCCGTAACAGCTGATGAATGGGATAACATCCCACAGTGCGTAACTTCTCAAAAAACTTCGATTCTGCATAGGTGTACATGGACCGTGCTGAGGCTTGTTACTTGCAAAAGTTGTATATAAACCGATGTCTTATTCACAATTGGCTCTGGAATATTACAGTCTCCGATTCGGTTCAAAGAGATGGTGGTGATGTTAGTGTTAGGGGTAGCATAATCATAGCCTATCAGTCCTTTCCCGAGGGGCACGTTGAGGAGGACGATTAGGGAAATCCATATGATTCCCCTCGATCGTGGCGCGTGAGTTGGTTTTTCCATCCTTATAATAATATACATGTGTGTTTAGAATATACATATTTTTTGTGTGTTTTTGTTCTTTTATTTCATATTTGTGTGCATATATATATGTAGGTAGTTACATATGTATACGAGAAGAGAAAAGTAAGAGAGAAAAAAAAAGAGTTCTTAGACTTATCCTATGAAACAGGGAATTACGTTCCTATCGGATCTTAATTTGAATTATTCCTTCATGAGGAAGAAGAAAGAAAAAAAAATTTTATCAATTATCTTGCTTTTATCCTGATTCTAAAATTTGCATAGCTTAGAACTACATTTTGGACAATAATTACATAGCCCGATTGAATTTATTATTTTTTGAATTTCTAATCCGCAATGAGGACAGAAATGAATTTTTCATGAGATTTTAACGGGTCCCGTCGTGATTGGTTTGAGAGCATGGCGCAAACGTGGCTGCGGTCTGCGCCATTGTTTGGTACTTGACTCCTTTTGAGACCATGAAATCTGTGGTTTGGTTTGTGAACTTCGATTTCTGGTTTTTGAGTTGACAATGTCATTGGTCCGAATGATGGATCTGGGTTGCAGACTATGATTTTTGGTCAACGCATTATCAGCTGGGTCGTTATGGGCCCAGGACGTACCCGGTTCGGGTTGCGAACTAACATCCTGAGTTGATGTTTTTCTTCTGTTCGTTGGAAATTCGGTTTTTCTCTCTCGAGTAGCATTGATATGGAATGGGTTTCTAACTTTGAAATTTTCATGTGATAAATCATGGCCATTTTCTTTCCCATCAAGGTTTATGAAGATTTTTTTTTCATGTGTTCTATCCGTTCGGTAGCAATTCCGAGTACATATTTTCTAAAACGCCATTCAAATATATCTACATCGTGCACACATGGCGAACAAAAATCATTTGGATCCATGTCATGGTTACTAGCATGCCTTTGTGTTCGAGATGATTCCGAATGATCATCGTTAGGGCAAGTCAATGGACTGAAGATTTCACCATCAATGCCTTTGATTTTGACTCATTCCCATATCAATCTTCTGCAAAACTCTGTTATCCCAGCAGGGGTATTTTTGACATGAATGGTTTCATTAGATTGTCCAAAAGCTTCAGGGAATTGAATGGATTCAATTGGAATATACTGTTTTAGGAATTCCTCTAATGGTCCAAGTTCTTTATAATTACGGGTTTTTGCGATTACTTCTAATAAATAAAGTCTGATTTCCCATTCGGTTTTATCAACGCTTTTAACACATGGTTCACAAAAATCATCCGGCTTGAATTCACCAAAGTTAGCTTTCTTTTGTAATGTGGTCCATGCATGATTACTATTCCTACACGTTCAATCATTGCATCTGATAGTATCATGTCCGCGAATACTAATTCCTTTCCATATCAATTGCTCGCGGAATTTAACCAATGTTCTCTAACGTTTAACGGATTCGAGATTAGTCGAGGTTCTCGGGGGAATTTTTTCCCTTGGAGCCTTGGGTTGTGAAAAGTTTGGAAGTTTCCAGTTATTAATTGGATCATAATTTATCGGGATCAATTTCTATTTGATTTTCTCCTATGGAATATACATTGTAATATTCTCCCAATTCCTGGTCATTCTGAGAGCTGATAACCTCTTCAGCGGGTGAATTTTCAGATTTGTTGAACATGTTTAATGTTCTTGAAAAAGAAAAAAAAACAAGAAAAGGAAAACGATTATACAAAAATGTTGATAGTGCTTATTTCAAGTCTATGTCAATATTTTTTGCTAATATTAAGCGATCAGTAGATACAATTTTCTCTCTTTTACCAATTTGTAATTTCACGTTTTTGTCTCCGATAATCTCAAGAACTTTATAACGTCCTTCGTTCACATCACCTAACTTTCCTACCTTGAGTCCTTTCCTGAGAAAAACTATGTCTCCTGCTGCTAGATTAACTGGATTCATCTTTCTGTCATAATAATTTTTACTTCTTATCTTTGCAATTTCCAAATTATTCCTGGCTTCCGTCTGTAAATTATCCAGCCTGGACATTAGTTTTATCGAATATTCATTATAAGTTTCGAGTTGTTCGTGACGGGGCAATGGGTGACTGGGAGGTGTTATTGGGATTTTTCCGAAAACTAGCTCATATGGGGCATGTTTCGTACTCTCGTGAATTTTCACATTATAAGAGAACATAGCGAGTTGTATCCATTCGTCCCATTCAGAATCTTTTGATATAAATTGCCTAACATACTCCACAAGCATTATGTGAGTTCGTTCGAAGGACCCGTTGGTTTGTGGATGGAAGGCTGTGGTACTCATATGTCTAATGTTCAGTCTTTTGACCAAAATTTTCATTAGATTGGAAACGAAATTTGTTCCTGAATCAGTCAACACGACCTTCGGAGAGCCGTATATACATATGAAAAATTTGAAAAACGTATCCGTTATGGATTGTGCTGTGGCATTTTGTAGTGCTACACCTGTACAGTGCTTTGTAAGCAGACACCGCATCGTAAGTATATATCTGTTGCCATTCGTAGTGGGTGGAAAAGGACCTACTATATCTAAATCTATTTTTTCAAAAGAACTACCTGGGGTGTCGGTAATAACCATGGGTTGTCGGATCTTGACTCTACTTAATTTTTTGGGTTTACATTGTAGACATCCTTGAATGAAGGTGTGCATGTCTTCCTTCATGTATTCCCAGTGATAGTTCAATCTGAGTTTACTATAGGTTTTCCAAACCCCTTTATGACCTCCGATCGCCGAGGTATGGGCTTCTTTGATCAATGAATGTCGTTCTGAATTTTCCGGGTGTCGTACTAGCCCTAAACAAAAGGTGATTTTAATTTTCTCGTCTCCAAATTTACGATTAAATTCTTTCGTTATTTCTTCCCAGTTTATCGTATTCACATCGTCTATCTTTGGTACGCTGAAACTTGTAATTCGATTTGTTTCCGTTAGATATTTTAAATTTTCAATTGATCTTCTCACGTACTTTATCGTTTCTATTATCATAAGCGAACGTTTTGAACTTTGAACGCATAATCCTAGGTACCATCTATGTCCCTTTTTACCGCTCTACTAGTGCCTAATTTCATGGAACCGAAAAAGTCGATATCAATTTTCTTAGCAATTGATTTTATTGTATTTTCGAATGGTTTACCCTCATCATCTAAAAAAAAACGCGTAGTTATCTTTCTTCATTTCTAAACGGTCTCTTGTTTCAAAAATATTTGTACTGTATATCAACTTATATAATTTTTCATTATTTTCATCGTCTGTCTCGTCCATTTCATCTGATCCGATGTCTGAGTCTTCTGAGTCGGTTGATTTTATTTCATCATTTGTATCTGTGTTTTCGTCGCAGTTTTCTGTCAGATTGGAATATGGTAATTGCGAATTACTATGGTTTTGTATGCTTTGTTTTGCCATAGTATATGTTTCGTCTTTTGAATAGTCTATTTTGTCGTCTGTCGTTTGATTTGTCTCAGTATCAATTTCGTCGTCGGAAATATCATTTTCTAAGTGAATTCGTCTTTCATTTTCTTGATTATCGGTTTCGAATTCTTTGAATGGTGAGTTTTCATCGCGTGGATGAGTTTCGTTCATTCCGAAATTTTCTATATATTCTTCTAAATCTTTATTGTATTCTTCTTCCATCTTCTTTTTTTCTTTGAATTTCGTCTCTATATTGCTGCCCCTTTTCGGTGAGTTTGGGGATTCTACCTGACCGTCTAGGATGGGTCTCTATTGTAAAAAGAGTTTCGATGCCTTGTGTTATTCCTCTTTCTCCATTAATGTTTCAATTCTCAGTTAGATAATCCAATGGAGGGTTTCTTGATAAGGCGTCCGCGTTAACATTAGATTTTCCTGCCTTATATACGATGTCGAAATCGTATTCCTCTAGTTTTAATCTCCATCTGGTGAGGCATGAGGTCGGGTCTTTTCCCGTTCTCATCCACACCAAAGGGCGATGATCTGTCACGATCGTAAATTTTTGACCGTACAAGTATGGTCTGAGCTGAGAAATACTATATAAAATCGCGAGGACTTCTTTCTCGTATGTACTATACTTTTGTTCGGTCATATTCAATAATCTGGAAACGTAAGCTCAAGGTTGGTCCTTTCCTATTGGTTCCTGACATAAAATTCCCGCAATTGCGTAACCGCTTGCGTCAGTGGTCACGACAGATGGTTTCGAGAAATCCGGATATTGGAGCACGGGGTCTTTGCATAAACATTGTTTCAAGGTTTCAAATGCCTTTTGTTGTTCCTCATTCCACTCGAACGAAATATCTTCTTGAAGCAACTTAGTTGAAGGTTTAGATATTTTAGAGAAATTGTGGATAAACCGGCGGTAATAGCCAGCTAGTCCGAGGAATTGCTTAATGTTTTTTGGGGTTTTGGGTGTCGGGAAATCTTGGACTGCTTTGATTTTTTTAGGATCGGATTTCAGTCCTCCATCTGAAATTACATGTCCGAGATATGAGACTTCTCTGCACAAGAATTCACACTTATCTGGCTGCAATTTCAGATTTGCTTCTCTAAGTCTAGTGATTAGATTCATGTACTTTCTTCTGTGCTCTGTCAACGTTTTGGAGTAAATGACAATATCGTCGAGGTGCACAAATACCTCTATTCCTTGCAGTCCGGTAAGAACAATATCCATGAGGTGTTGGAATGTCGCCGGAGCATTTTTTAGTCCGAACGGCATCCTCAAAAACTCGTAATGCCCGTTGGGGGTCGAAAAAGCTGTCCTGTGTCTGTCCTTTTCTGTCATTTTGATTTGGTGGAAACCGGGCGCGAGGTTGAAAGTGCTAAAATATTTTGCGTCACCTAGTTGGTCTAATATTTCCGTGATGTTAGGCAACGGGTAAGCGTTAGTTACTGTTTTTTCATTGAGTGCACGGAAATCTAAAACCAGTCTCCATCTTTTATTTCCCTGTGAATCCTCTTTCGTTGGCACTAAGTTTTAGCATCATGACCAATTCGGTGACAGATTTGACATTTGGTGGAATCGTATTCGTTATTTTTGTTAATAATTTTACACTCCTTGGCAATGTGTCCAACGCGATCACATATTTGACAGCGTGGATCATCGTTTCTACTCTTGATTATCGGACAATTTTTAGATTTGTGTCCATTTTCATCACACAATACGCATCTATCATCGTTTATGCTCAAAGATCTTAGGGATCGTTGAGCTTTGATTTCTTTTTCGTGGATGATAGTTTCAGGCCTTGCTCTATTTAAATCAAGCTTTTCTTCCATTCTATTATAAATTTCGGGATCCAACCCTCTTACAAATGCTTTTCAACATGCTGTTTCCGGTTTCCTTTTTTTTCCTTCGGTTATTTCATTATCGTTTCCACTTCTATAAGCTCCGACGATTCGCGATCTTAATTTCCGTGTGCGATTGAAATAACTAGCGGCGTCTTCTCCTTTTCGCTGGCATAACCGAAGAAGTTCTCCTAAAAGCTCGATACTTGATTCATGCGGGGCATAAATGCCTCCTAGAGTCGTCAATAATCCTTCTATTGTGTCAGGGTTAGCATTTCGAATAATTTCCAAGGCACCTCCGCGTAATCGCGATCTTATCATAGTGGCGAGGTGTCTCTCTGCATTAGGATTTATCAAAAGTAACGCATCGGCACAAGCTTCCGCGAATTCGCGAAAATCACTACTCTCGCGTGTTCCTGAAAAATAGGGATCATGGAGACAGCATCATGTATTTTTATGTAAGGGTTGATCATGTTATTAGCTGCTGGTGGGTCTGCCATTTTAACGTCGCGTCTCTTTTCTAAGTTTTTCTTTGTCTTTTGTCTAAGTTCTTTTTCGTCTAACCCCTTAGTCGTTTCGTCAATTTTAGTTCCCTTGATAAAGTTGTGGGGAGTATAAAATTGGATGAACCAGTCCGATCCTAGGTTCTAAGCGTCTGAGAAATGTTCTACTTCGTTGTTTTCTATTTGTTTATTGTCTATATTATTATTATCAGATTCTTCGGGGAGATTTGCAGAATATGACTGTTCGATATTTTCGGGGATATTATTTTGTTCGTCTTGTGTGTTCGTTTGTCTGATTTGAGTTACGACTTTACTAGTATCAGCACCTTTGTGCGGTTATGTGTTATGCGAGGAATACGTTGAAAGGAATATTTTATTTTCTCATAATCCTTATCGGAAGTTTTAGAAGATTTTTTTTGTCTTCTAAGCCGTCGCCTAGTACAGCTGATTTCGTTTGCTCGTCCAAATCTTTGGTATTGCTTCGCAATGTGTGGTTTGACATTTAACTATCATACGTGTTCTCTTCGTTCGTTAAAATTCGTTTCTCATGGTTTAGTGAAATAAAAAATTGAATAAGCAAGAAGTTTAAATATTACTCTGAACAATTTTTTTTTATCTGTAAAACGAATTAATTTATGTGTTATTTGAACTCATGTTTTCTCTATATATTTTTTGGAATTCAGTTTTGTTGATTCAAATTATTAATGGACATTTATACGTACATATTTTTGATGAAAATCTTGTTGAGGAAAGGTTTTCTCGATTTGTTTGAAGTGGTAACTTTTGAGTCAAAGTTGCTCGATTTTCAATTTTTTTTTTCTATCATGAACTTCGAATGCGTTTTCGACTACGTTTGCGACTTTGTTTCCGACTGTGCTCTCTTTCGTAGCTGTGTCCTTAACTGTGTCCGTAACCTTGTCTGTAACCGTGACTTGAGTTCATGACAGAATTTATTAATCTTCAAGATTCAATTATTAGGATAAATTTCTTCCGTTCATTCGTAAAGCTGCGGTGATTTGAACTCAATTTTCTATGATTTTGATTGATTTAGAATTTCCTTTTCTTGACTTCAATTGGCCTTATTTTGTTCGGTTTCAAAGAAAAAATTTGGGGATTTCAAAATTGTAACTTGGTTGCGTCTTCAATGGCGCCCGTGACTATGTCTGTGACTGTACCCTCGTTTGTGGTTGTGCCTTTGACTATGTGTGCGACCTTATTCTTGACCGTACCAAGTTAGAATTTGTTATACTTTCATCCCATATGAGGAGTTTGGAGTTCATTTGTTACAATTACTAGTAGAGCTTGAGTCGTGGATTGCATTGATTACAGAAGGATTCGAACTACTCACAATTCTCATTTGAGTCCTACCGACTGCGCTAAATTTTTCTTACACATGTCACGTCTACGTCGTGAAACGCGAAGATGGACCATAGTTACAAGATCTATGACCCATGAGTTTGATGTTTCCCAATTTAGTTTGGAATTAACAAGGACTGGGGCAGAGAATTGTGAGAGTAATTAGTTTTTGCAATGTTATTTATTTATTAATTCAAATGTTCGAAATACACAACGTAATCTAATTAATTTTGAAGAGTGTGAAAATGCGGAAAAGCGAAAGCATTAAGTTTTATGTCATTTCTGGATTGAGAAATTGTCTTATAGAAATTCTTGAGGGGTATTGGTTTTAACTTGTTTCATCTTCCCGCCCCGCTTCGCCTTTCCTTATCAAAAGCTCTTCCGTTTTCAAAGGGACACTCAGATTTGTCTTTTGGTTTTTTTTTGTTTTCAGACATGGGGTTTATTTAACCTCGTCTGGTTTTGACATTCATCATTGTGAATTTTTTTTGATGGAAAGGAAAACAAGACTGAAAGATGATTTCAGACTTTGGAATAATTCTCTAGTTTTTTAAAATAAACTTGAATGTAATTATCGGTTGGAAGGTCGATTTCTTTCAATTGATGGTCTCCCAATCCAGAATAATAATCGATTAATTAGGAGCATTCCTTGCAACGATTAAAACCACGGTTTAATTCAGTGCAAGGGATGCATTTCGATGGTAACGGAAACTTTTGGATTTGATGATTAATCGGCACCTTTCGTGCTTCTACTATTTTCGATAGAGTCCATACAGTTTTGGCCGGGAAAACTCCAGTTATTTTACTTTTATGAAAGTTTTGCTTCCACAAGGGTATGCGTAACCGTTTTTGTAAGGCCTCAAGACGACCCAAGTAGAAATTACGCCTAGTCAATGGCTAGTGCCTCGTGAGTTTTTCTATACTCCTGACGAGGGCCTTTTGAGGAAAACTCACCAGGTACTTATTCGTAATGTAACGCTGTGTGTTATGAGGCACTTGCTAGTGGAATTCACAAGGTACTGGTCAGTTACTATTTAGTTACTCTCTAAATACTAGCAATTACCAACAAGTTTTTGACAACAATTATATGCCAAAAAATTGTGAAGTTATAATGATACATCAACAATGGTTATCCAGTAAAATATGCATGCTTTGGCCCAAAATGTTTTTGAAAATAAAAAATTGAATTCTGAGCAAAAATCATGTTTCAGAGGAGACACTTGCAGATTACCACCAACGTTCACTTCGTGCTCAATGCGATGGAGGGAATATTGAAAACCTCGGAGAGAATCGAACCTACCTAAACCAATTCCTACCTAATGTTGCACGATCTACTATCCTAGCGCCCTAACGACCCAAGCTAAACCGGTACCTACGCGATGCAATAGAAAAGATCAATTAAAGTGACGTGTTTATCCGATTAAATCATCCGTCGGTTGAATATCATAATCTATGAGCCTGTGTGAAAATTGCAGTTCGGTTGACAGATGTGAGGTTAAATTTATGTGATCAAAAAATGGATGAATTATTTTTGTGAAATGTGTGGTGGTTATTTCTTGAATAATGTGTATCAAAAAATCTGTTAGTGAGTGCAAAATGAATTAGTAAATCAGTCATAGCTGTTGTAACATGTCAAAAAATCGTAATTTGTTGATGCAGTGAAAATGAATTTTCTTCAAATACTTACATCAGTACTTCTAGGCAAAAACTCAGAGATCATATTAATTTTGTGATAAATATGAGTCATGAAGAACTCATTTGATCAAAAATATGTCAAAAGAATGTTAAAAATGAATTGCGAAAAATTTGGATTATTCACTTGCAGCTCGACGGATGGTTTTACTTTTCAAATTGAAGAGTACTCTTCATGTTGAAATTTTCAAATTTGAGGAAAAAGCCTTATTTTCTGAGTTGAATTCGTTGTTAGGGTGATGATCAACTTGTAGGAAGAGTTTGAAAGTTGGGTGGAATCTATATTGATCAGGAAAGTCCAAATCGTGTGGCAAAAGTTAGAAAATCTGTCAACTTAGCTTACGGCACATGGGTATTCTATCAGTTTTTCTTCACTAAGCGAAATCTAGGGAGGAGAAATGTATCAAAATTTAGTAAAATCAAGTTGGTCCAGAGTAAGGGAGGACAGATATATTCATTGAATTTTATTGGTTATTATAAAAATGTTGATAAATAAGTAAAGGCTATGTATGACTCAATTTATCGTCTCTCAATATTTTTGTTTCAATGATTTTGTATTGTGTGCATTTTTGTATCTTTTTATTAGTAGGTCGAGGAAACATGTGTATTGAACCTGTTTCATAAATATAATAACATTTATTTGGAGGAAAATGATACAACATTATTGGAACAAAAATATTAAAAGACGACACATTGGATCTTCTATAGCCTTTCCTTATTTATCAACTTTTTTATAATAACCAATAAAATTCAATGAATATATCTGTCCTCTCTTACTCTGTACCAACTTGATTTTACTAAATTTTGATACATTTCTCCTGCCCAGATTTCGTTTAGTGAAGAAAAGCTGATAGAATACCCATGTGCCGTGAGCTAAGTTGACAGATTTTCTAACTTTTGCCACACGATTTGGACTTTCCTGATCAATATAGATGCCACCCAACTTCCAAACTCTTCCTACAAGTTTATCATCACCCTAACAACAAATTCCACTCAGAACATAAGGCTTTTGTCCCAAATTTGAAAATTTCAACTTCAAGAATACTCTTCAATTTGAAGAGTAAAATCATCCAACGCGCTTCAAGTAAATAATTCAAGCTTTTTGAAATTCATTCTAAACATCCGCTTGAAATATTTTTGATCAAATGAGTTCTTCGTGACTCATATTATTACAAAATTAATGTGAGTTTTTTGAGGAATGTGAGTTTTGAGAAATTTAATGTGAGTTTTTTTTCCGAGGAATATTGATGTAAATCAATATTGATATTGATTGATATTGATATTGTTGTTGTTGATATTGTCGTGTATTTGAATAGAATTCATTTTCACCACATCAGCAAATTACGATTTTTTGACATGTTACAACAGCTATGACTGATTTACTAATTCATTTTGCACTTACTAACAGATTTTTTGATACACATGATTCAAGATATAAACACCACACATTTCACAAGAATAATTCATCCATTTTTTGATCACATAAATTTAACCTCACATCTGTCAACCGAACTGCAATTTTCATACAGGCTCATAGATTACACTCCCATCTTCTGGCAAATGAATCTTGAAAGGGCCTCAATGATTTCTGACGAGGCTCACAAGTGTAGTAACAGTCTAGATATACTTATAAAAAATCCTCCATAGTTTTCTGAGAGTTTCACTTGTCTAATATATATTGTAAGTAACCGGTGAGTAACTTGCTAGTTTATTTCAACTAGAAGTTCTCTATGAAATCCCTACAGGGGCCTCATATTGACTAGACAATGCCTTGTCAGATTTCTACTTGGGGAGTTTCATCGCCTACTAAATTTTTAATATAGGTTCGGCGTTGTCTCCGATTAGTTGGCACGCAATTTTCCCTAATTTCCTTTTGTTTTCTAACTATCCGATCCCGAATAGCTTTAATCGCTAATTTAATTTCTTCAATTGTTTTGAAATTCCCTTGGAGATTATCGGACACTAAGAAGGAAAAATCTAATTAGATCAAAATATACAATCTACTGATCGCTTCTTGATAAAAATTTGAAACTAGGAAATATACTCGGAAGGAAAATATGATTGATAATAGTTCTACTTCAATCACTTCTTACTTTGTTTGAATGGTTGTTAGAACCATTCACGCAAATTGTAGGAAGGCTTTTGGAATCTTCTTGGATGAAATTTTTCCAATGAAAGATTCCTTAGAGTACGATTGAAGTTAGTTGACTAGTGGGGGTTTAGAACTTACTCTTGGAAAAATTAAAAAAAAAACGTTTGTGAGTCGAAATTGCACTTCTTCGGATGCAGAGTTCCAAAGGGTTTACTCTCGGTTCTGAGTTGGAAAAATGATGTAGCTGTCAATCCTTCAAGGGCCTGTATTTATACGATTTTCCAGACGAAGGAGTAACAGAAGTCTAGTGGGGATGCTGGCCCTTCGTTGTCTTAACATCTTAGAGTTTCTTTCATCCCCTCCGCATGTTCACACTCATAGTTTCTTATTATTCTCATAGTTATGCATTGGAGTATTATGTATTAATCTTATCCTTAGTTCAAAAGGAAAATAACTGAAATTAAAGTAAAAATCAGAAGAAAAGTTTGAGATATTCACAATAATTCTCAATATGCTTGTGTTTTTCATCATACAATTTCTCCTTTGAAATACATACATATACATGTATATATATATATATATATATATATATATTCTAAAATGCTATACCTATAGGTTGTTCAACATCATATACATATATGCTGGGAAATTATTAGTATTTCATTAACTTCTAATTAATATAAGATTGTCCTATTGGATTTCCGAAAGAAACATGGTTTGTATGAGTCATTTTTAATTGAATTTGACAGTTTGATTGAATCACTTGATCAATTTGAGAATCTTATCGATCTATCTATTCTATTAATTCATTATTCTAATCATTTTTTAATCGAATTATCATTAAATTTCGAACAGTTATTATAGATATGGTCAATTAATTCATTTGCCGCTGTGAGAAAAGGATGCATCGATTCCTCTTTGGAATTTTGGAGAAGATTATTGTAGTTTCGGTAGTCTCGAAATAGATGTTTTATTACTCTTTTTCCGTTCCCCCAAGCGGTTGATGTAGGAGGAATTTCGTACTTGGCGACGTCTCAGTGTCGCCAGTGTTTGGGTCTTTTCTTGCCAGATGTTTTATTGCTTCAGTTATTGTTTCTGATAGCTGAAACAATTGGGTTTTCCTTTCATGAGTACAGAGCACACAGATGTGTCGAGTAGGTTCCGTACTCTGTGTTTATTTGGCTTCATGGAAAGGCCCAAGCACTTGGAAGAGGAGACAACGGAAAAAAAGGAATAAAAAAAAAACAACTTGGAAGAGGAGACAACGAAAAAAAAGGAATAAAAAAAAATAACTTGGAATACAGGGAAACGAAAGAAAGAAATATGAGAGAGAAACTAAAAAAAATTTATAAAACGTGTCCACGATACACTGCTAAGCTGAGATTCTTCGAACACAGTGACTGTTTCTTTCGGTGGAAACCCTGTTTTCCTTGTTCTATTCTTGCTCTTATATCTCTCTCGCTTTTACCGTTTTCTGTAATTATGCTTCCTAGATATTTAAATTCTTTCACTTGCTGAATTGTCTCTGCATCTATTTTGATTCTCGTTCTCCTTGATGCTTTCACTGTTGCGCAAATCATGAATTTTGTTTTGTCCTTATTTATATTCACACAATAGTTTTCCAGTAATATTGTTTTCATCGTGTCGAGAGTATTTTCTAACTCAGAACCACTCGTAGCTAATATAGCTACGTCATCCGCAAATTTCAGCATGCTTACATTTTTACCTTGAATCTGTAATTTCAATTGCCCTGGCTCCTCCACTTCGTTCGTCGCTTCTTCGATATACAAATTGAAAATCAATGGCGATAGTGAGCATCCTTGTCTCACCCCTCTTTTAATTTTTGCTCCTTCTTTTTGGCCCTCTATTTCTATTATTGCGGTTTGATTCTTATGCACGGAGAAAAATGATTTTGGAATTCGTAGCGATGATCACTATCTTGACTAGGATTGAAGCCTATTTTTGAAAAATAAGCGATGATTACTTGTGATGATAGGAATGAATGATAGAAAAATGGCAAAGGGTACGAACGTGTATAGTAATGAAAAATTGTAACAATCATGTCTAAGCTGTGGAGCATCCCAAGTACGAAGTGACAAACGAAGTTGGTTGCATATCACACAAAAATTGGGAAGATATGAAAAATGATAACAGCGGTTCGATATCTAACCGAAGATTTTTGTTGACATCCATTTCAGATTTACGCTTGACATCAAACCAAGTTGATAATACCAAATCCCGCCGATTAACCGAATCGACTGTCACAAACGTCGTATCGTATTAATACGAAGAGTGTATATGTCATGAAGTTTGTAAGATGTTCTCAGAATGTATCG
The DNA here is from genome assembly GCA_018340375.1 of Gonatopus flavifemur. NCBI lineage: Eukaryota > Metazoa > Arthropoda > Insecta > Hymenoptera > Dryinidae > Gonatopus > Gonatopus flavifemur. The sequence goes on along the minus strand of JAFFJZ010000049.1, from coordinate 1,474,320 downwards.
ATTGATCAGATATGTTTGAAATTAGAAATCTGTTGATGAATATGATGTGATGAAAATAGAATGTAACCTAAAGATAGTTCGCTCACCCATGATTGATACTCTGCACGGAGAAAAGTATATGGGATTGATTACCATTCGCCTTAGTTCTCATCACGACTTTTGAATAGGAAGTGAGTGGTGGCTTGCGATTTGGTGATCATTACGATGTTAACCCATTAGCGCCTGAACAGACACTTTTGGACACCACAGTTTAGAGATTCATTGTACAATGAACTTGGTTGAATAAAAATTCTTGAGCCACTGTATCCTATGTTTTGAAGGTCGCTCTTTCGAATGGTGATGTTCAGAAGTCCCTACAATGAGTTTTTTCGTGTAAAAATTGCGAATTCAAAAAAAAGCACTGTTTTTTTAAAAAAAATTTTTCAAGATCATATTTTTGTTTGCTTTTGCATTTTTTTACATACTTAACACCGATAAATATCGCGTCCATGGACCGTCAACTAAAAGTTATCGGCTTAAGATTAATAAAAAAGAATGTTTATCCATACAAAAAGGTGTCCGAAACAATAAATTTTACTTTTAATCTTCAGCAATTTTTTTCTCGATTTCTGAGGACTTTAGGACAAATTTCCTAAGAACGGAAACGTCTTAAAATTGGTCAGAGAATACCCTCAAATCTTTTCAAAACCGTAAAAAAACATTTTTGATTTTCCGGAAAATGGAAAAATTGGCATTTTTGGAAAATTGTTTGAATAATCTGAAAAAATTTGAGGGTATTCTTTGACTGATTTGGAGACTTTTTTGTTCTCACAACATTTCCCCGCAAGTCCATAGTTATTGGGAAAAAATCGCTGAAGTGTTTCTGAGGTCTCCAATCATAAAGCTCTTAGGGGTATCGAAAAATATTCTCATTTAGTAAACTACGTGTTGACGTGGATGTGACATTTAAAAGAGTAAATAAGCAATTGACAGTAGTTCATTTACTTTGATTATCCAAAAGCGTAGAATAGAAATACCCACCCAAGAATTACTATGGTAGGAAGCTCCTAAAATAATACGGTGCAATATCGAAGGAACGTGGTACTCGTATATTGATGTAAACAATGTGAAATATTGATATATGGTAAATATTTCTATGTAATAAATGTTTGATTCGATTGCATCTCAATCTCAACAGAATTTGAGATAAATAAATGAAATCACAGATTTCTTGAGAAAATATATTTTGATATTTATCACATACTAATAATTACACAATGAAAATGTTGAATTTGTAATTGGTGATCTCAGAAACCATTCAGCAATTTTTTTCTCAATAACTATAGACTTGCGGGGAAATTTTTCAGGAACAAAAAAGTCTCAAAATCAGTCAAACGATACCCTCAAATTTTTTCAGATTTTTTAAACAATTTTTCAAAAATGCCAATTTTTCCATTTTCCGGAAAATCAAAAATGTTTCTTTACGGTTTCGAAAAGATTTGAGGGTATTCTTTGACCAATTTGGAGACGTTTTTGTTCTCAGGAAATTTGTCCCAAAGTCCTTAGAAATCGAGAAAAAAATTGCTGAAGATTGAAAGTAGAATTTATTGTTTCGGACGCCTTTTTGTATGGATAAACATTTTTTTTTATTATTCCTCAGCCGATAACTTTCAGTTGACGGTCCATGGACGTGGTATTTATCGGTATTAGGTATGTAGAAGAATGCAAAAGCAAACAAAAACATGATCTTGAAAAATTTTTTTTTCAAAAAAACAGTGCTTTTTTTTTAATTCGCAATTTTTACACAAAAAAACTCATTTTAGGGACTTCTAAACATCACTATCCGAAAGAGCGACCTTCAAAACATAGGATACAGTGGCTCAAAAATTTTTCTTCGACCAAATTCATTGTACAATGAATCTCTGAAATTTGGTGTCCAAAAGTGTCTGTTCAGGCGCTAATGGGTTAATCTATTGTTTCCATGGCAACGTAAACAGTTTATCGTCCTCAATCCGATTTCACATGGCACTTATTACAATTTTGACATATCTGTCACCAAATTACTATTCTTCATAGTAGGGCTGTGCGGTTAATCGATTAATTGTCAAACACGATTAATTGATGAGCAATTAATTGGTTAACCGACGCCTTTCGATTAATTGATTTTTCGATCAACCAAATAATCGATTAATTGATTGATTTCAATTAATTGATTTTTCAATTGAACAAATAATCGATTAATTGCTCGATTTCAATTAATTGATTTTTCAATTAATCGATTAATCAATTAATTGCTTGATTTGAATTAATTGAAATTTCGATTAATCAACCGATCAATTCATTGGTCTTTCGGTTGATTAATTGACAGATTACTCGTCGACGAATTTCAGTTGATTAATCGAACAAATCTTCATTTGATCAATCGACATAAAATTGTGAATAGTTAGTTCGCCTGATTCACTCAACGTACAACAGGGTGAATACACGGAGAGAAATTTGTAGTTAAATTTACTATGTGATTATAGTTTCCGAGGAACAGACTGACTTTCCAATGGAATTCATTGTGAAACATTGTAAATTTGATCATTCTTCTATTGTCTCGTCATAGTAAATTTCATCTTAAGTCCAGTTAGTAAATTTAACTCTAAATTTCTCTCCGTGTACAATCACTCAAAAAAAAAGGCGAATGAAGTCATAACTCATTATGTGATCAATAGGAATGGTAAGTTGCTCAATATTCGCGACTTTGATAATTCGAACCATTAATTACGAATTGATTTAGCATCTTTTCCGTTCGTGATCCCATTCATCCCGTTTTACGGTACTTCAAGTGAATTCCAGTGCAGTGATCCCAGAATGCGGGAGCTGGCGACCTCCGCCATTTACCTTTTAGAGACTACTATAGTGCTATCGCACATTAATGTGCAAGAAGGAGAAGTACATTGTAGTACAGTGTCTATAGTGAAGTACAGATTCATTAATCAGTCCAGTAATTAGTTTCATTAGTTCACTTGGACGTGCAGTGAGCTAGGAATAGTCACAAAGGGTGGTATGATGGGGGCCGGCAGCGCCCGCGGTTCTGGGATCATTGTTCCATTCTTCATTTTATATATGAAGAAGTGGGCTTGAAATTTCTCGTAATAAAAATCTCATTCGGACGCAACACTGTTGTGAAAACTAGATGAAACCAGTATGGAGAAGATGCGTCGGAGGGATTATAAAATGCAGCACAAATGCAGGTAGGTAAATAGGAATATGGGCATGGAGGTTTTCTAACGTTTGTTAGAAAAGAACAGTTGGACGTGAAGGGGATACTAGCCATTGTGTATTGGCCAGTTGATTTGAAAAACATTGAATCAATTTGTACAAAACAAGCGTCCAAAGATTTTTGCCTGTGAAGTTATTGACTTGAAAACTAAAAACTTTAAAATTTTTCAAATTTCACTTAGTTTTCAGGGAATCTACTGATACCCCAGACAGGACAATGGTCCCTGATGTATTCATGGGGAACTCCTTATGAATTCTCATCATTCCAAAAGTTATTTCGATGCCGTTTTACACGCGTAATAGTAAGTTACATCGAACATATGCGAATCATACCTATTCTGACTTCAAATAATATTTTTAAGCGGGCGATATCAAAGATGATCCATAGCTCAATGGATAAGACCCTCGCCTGCCATGGCGACAGTCACTGGATCGATTCCCACGAGGAAGTTCAATTTTTATTATTATTTGTTTTTTATTGTATACGTTTTCTTTGTTTCAGTTCCCGCTTCGCTCGCCCTTTGTATTCCTTTCATTCAAGCTCCGTATACTTTTCATTAACGTGTGTGTTACGTTCCAGCATACGTTCCGGTTACTCTTCCTTTCCGCTTCCATGTTCACCAGAGATACTTGATATCAAATTTGAAAGATGGAAATAATAAATTATTGGTAATATATACCGTCAACTGGAGTAACTCTATGAAAATTGCGGGAAATTGAAAATCATCCATGGGAACGAAGGAAATAAATTGAACATGCATGTCCTAGCGTTACTCCGAGCGTCTTACAGTTACCCCAGTTGACGGTATCGTGATGAATATTACCATGAATTTATTGTGTAAATTTTTCGAATCCAATAGAATGACCATAAATTATAATGAAAATATACATGAAACTGTGAAATTTTCATGACTTATAAACAAATATTTTTATGATTTATTGTGTAATTATACATTCTAAAGAACACAAATTCGGTCAATTTACCATATATTTTTCACACTGTGGAGGTACAGCCTAGTGAAAATTTAACGTGAAATTACATCATTTATAAACGAACTTTTTCAAGAAATTGAATTGAAACAATACCCGGTTGACAATTCCCGGATGGACGGGATCGCGAAATTCCCACGCAGACTCGGATTCCCACCCAAGACCTGGGGAATCGGGCTTCTCCCCAGGACCTGTGAGGGTGACGCAGATCCTGGGGAAAAACCCGACTGGTCCCGGGTGGGAATACGAGTCCACGTGCGAATTTTGCGATCCTGCCCATCCGGGAATTGTCAATTGGGCGCTGTTGCTATATCGTAACAATGAATTTGAGAAATGAGATAGTATGAGAAAAATTAATACAACAATGAGGAGGAAATTATTTCAATAAATTACGATTTTGATATAAAAAAACTAAAGCATCAACATTACCGCTGGAAAGGCAATTGCGTTTGGCGCTGACCAAGTTACCAGCTGTTGAGAACACTCTCTCAGATGGCGTCGAAGTTGCTGGCAATGTTAAATATTTTTTGGCCAACTTCGCGATATGAGGATATAAAGTTTCGTGATCCTGCCACCACCTCAGAGGATTCATATTGGAATTAATAGGAGACTCGGACAAGCATCGCTCAACTTCCGTTGACCGTATATCCTCGATGTTGGAATCTCGATCGTTGAATAAGTAATCCCAATCACTCTGCTTCGGTTGCGGCTCGTCAGTCTCTGTTCTCATTTCCTCTACCAATGCTGATAATTTTTCTTCGACCAACAATTTCACGTCACACTCTTCTCCGGATAAATTTCTGTATCTAGGATCTATAAAGGAATTAGAAAGGTTGGAATAATGAATATTTCATATGAGGAATAAAAAGCAGATGTTCGATTAAGGTATTGAGGTGTTTTGTGGAATCGTATCCATTTCAATTCACCTAAAACCGTGGCCAGTTGAATCACGCTAACTTCATCTTCCTCACAGCATGTTCAGAAACCGTTCTTGTAATTCTGTGGTAACGATAGCCTTAAATTTTTTTGTGAATTCACTACCGTTATCTTCTGCCTTGACAAATCTTGACAACATTTGATGAATCAAGGGGCGAACAATAGATATCGTAACTCCATTTTCTGCAGACATCACTCTCGTAGCACAATCAAATAGTTTAAGAAGTACGTTTAATTCATCCACGTTGACCCAGTCAATTGACGCAAATGTTTGCTCTAGGACTGCTCGATTCCTAGTGCATACCGCTTTGTCCTGGATCGTACCCTGTGAAAAATTGCTCCCCAAATTTCATAGAAATGTATGTGAAGCAATGAACATATACATTTTGTATTGAATTTTCAAAACTTCTTTGGCTTTTCATATGAAATTTCATGATATCTCATACAGAATTATGACTTATCATGCATTTTCATATGAATTTTCACACATTTTGCATTGAATTTCATGAATTCATGATTGAATTTGATTTCGATTACAAGTTTCAGATTTTTCATATACATCTGATATCGGAAATTTCAGAATATTTTTTACAATTTAGCTGTAATAGCTCTTTTTTGTTCAGAGAACCTGCTAATCATGTGGAACGTGGAATTCCTTGTAGGGCAGCTCTGTATCAGTCTGTGTTTTGGGAGTTCAAATTGCTTCTGATACTTGTTTCACGATGCAGTAGCTGCATTTAAATACTTGAAATGGCTGATCAGCTTCTTGATTTTACTGATCAACTCTGAAGTGCTGTCTTCGGTTAATGCAGCATTGATGGCACATTGTAAGGTGTGTGGGAAACATGGAATGCTTTCTCCTATCACTTTGGACCCCCTGACAACAGCAGTGGTATTTCTTGCATTATGCACTACTCCCACTATTTTATTTGATAATCTCCAACGTTTCGTCACATCTCTCAAATGTGCACGTAAATTTATTGCCGTATGCTTATTTTCAAATTCCGCCGTTTCAAGAGTGCATGATACAGCATTAACAGTTTTTTTGATTTTATTGTTCTCGAACGAACGCTAAATTCATTCCATAAACGAATAATCTGCGTTCTGCGTGTCACATTCGAATTTGGTTTCAGAATCGATGTTTAGATACTAATGAGAAACTCTTTGGTCGTAAGATCAGATCGGACATAAGCGATTGAACCTCATCACGTTGAATTATGCCTAGTTTTGTTTCGGAGTATTTTGAGAAATCGGAAGACGAAAGCTTTGCGCAATGTAATAAATGCGGAACGTGGTTAGCTTGCCAAAAGTCAACTTCGTCGCTGATGATTTATCATCTGAAAATGAAACACAAGATCTCTGACAGCAGGGAAAAAGTAATCGAACACTCTCAGATACCGCATAAGAAGTGAGTGATTCGAAATTTGAGCAAAATGTTAATCTTGATAACTCAGAATTGATTTGAATGTTCCAAAATTGTATCACAGCTGATAGTTTTTAGTTTCGTATTATTCAAATTTGTTTCCTTGCGTGAATTTTCAATAATTTCTATGAAAATACCCAATTTCCAATCTAGAGCTAGACGTTCGGTCCACGAATCCACGGCTTGTGAATCTGAAGTGTCGAATCGAACGCAATCCTGTGAGAGTGATTCTAATGACGATGGTCCTGCATCGCCCGATGAAGGAAGGAATGTTCTCCAAGTAACGGCCAGTTCAAGTAGAGAAGAATTTAGCGTCTCTGAAAACACAAATTAGTCGATACGAATTGGTGAAACAAAACAACGTATATTGCGTTTTGGTTCAACGCCCAATTGGAATGAAATGCTGCATGACGCAATCGCAAAAATGATAACCACGGACATGCTACCTCTATCTTTTGTAGAGAATCAAGGATTTCTCGGGTTTTTGAATGTAGCGATACCAGGTTATAACGCACCTGGGAGGGAAGCCATTACGAATCGGATTATGGAACTGTACGATGTGAGCAAGAAGAAGGTAGAAGGTGTATTAGAATCCTTGCCTTTTGTGGCTCTTACGACAAACGCATGGTCTTCCATGAATATGGTTTCCTACGTTACCGTAACTCACCCTGGACTTGACATTGATTGGAAACTCTCTTGAAACTCTCTTGAAACGGCGGTATTTGAAAATAAGCATACGGCAATAAATCTATGTGCACATTTGGAAGATGTGACGAAACGTTGGAGATTATCGAATAAAATGGTGGGAGTAGTGCATAATGCAAGGAATATCACTGCTGCTGTCAGGGGGTCCAAAGTGATAGGAGGAAGCATTCCATGTTTCGCACACACCTTACAATGTGCCATCGATGCTGCATTAACCGAAGACAGCACCTCAGACTTGATCAGTAAAATCAAGAAGCTGATCAGCCATTTCGAACATTCAAATGCAGCTACTGCATCGTTGAACAAGTATCAGAAGCAATTTGAACTCCCGAAACATAGACTGATACAGACCTGCCCTACAAGATGGAATTTCACGTTTCACAAAATTAGCAGGTTCTCTGAACAAAATTTAGCTATTAAAGCTACGATCCAGGACAAAGCGGTATGCACTAGGAATCGAGCAGTCCTAGAGCAAACATTTGCGTCAATGTTCACAAAAAAATTTAAGGCTATCGTTACCACAGAATTACAAGAACGGTTTCTGAACATGCTGTGAGGAAGATGAAGTTAGCGTGATTCAACTGGCCACGGTTTTAGGTGAATTGAAATGGATACGATTCCACAAAACATATCAATACTTTAATCGAACATCTGCTTTTTATTCCTCATATGAAATATTCATTATTCCAACCCTTCTAATTCCTTTATAGATCCTAGATACAGAAATTTATCCGGAGAAGAGTGTGACGTGAAATTGTTGGTCGAAGAAAAATTATCAGCATTGGTAGAGGGAATGAGAACAGAGACTGACGAGCCGCAACCGAAGCAGAGTGATTGGGATTACTTATTCAACGATCGAGATTCCAACATCGAGGATATACGGTCAACGGAAGTTGAGCGATGCTTGTCCGAGTCTCCTATTAATTCCAATATGAATCCTCTGAGGTGGTGGCAGGATCACGAAACTTTATATCCTCATATCGCGAAGTTGGCCAAAAAATATTTAACATTGCCAGCAACTTCGACGCCATCTGAGAGAGTGTTCTCAACAGCTGGTAACTTGGTCAGCGCCAAACGCAATTGCCTTTCCAGCGGTAATGTTGATGCTTTAGTTTTTTTATATCAAAATCGTAATTTATTGAAATAATTTCCTCCTCATTGTTGTATTAATTTTTCTCATACTATCTCATTTCTCAAATTCATTGTTACGATATAGCAACAGCGCCCAATTGACAATTCCCGGATGAGCAGGATCGCAAAATTTCACTAGGCTGTACCTCCACAGTGTGAAAAATATATGGTAAATTGACCGAATTTGTGTTCTTTAGAATGTATAATTACACAATAAATCATAAAAATATTTGTTTATAAGTCATGAAAATTTCACAGTTTCATGTATATTTTCATTATAATTTATGGTCATTCTATTGGATTCGAAAAATTTACACAATAAATTCATGGTAATATTCATCACGATACCGTCAACTGGGGTAACTGTAAGACGCTCGGAGTAACGCTAGGACATGCATGTTCAATTTATTTCCTTCGTTCCCATGGATGATTTTCAATTTCCCGCAATTTTCATAGAGTTACTCCAGTTGACGGTATATATTACCAATAATTTATTATTTCCATCTTTCAAATTTGATATCAAGTATCTCTGGTGAACATGGAAGCGGAAAGGAAGAGTAACCGGAACGTATGCTGGAACGTAACACACACGTTAATGAAAAGTATACGGAGCTTGAATGAAAGGAATACAAAGGGCGAGCGAAGCGGGAACTGAAACAAAGAAAACGTATACAATAAAAAACAAATAATAATAAAAATTGAACTTCCTCGTGGGAATCGATCCAGTGACTGTCGCCATGGCAGGCGAGGGTCTTATCCATTGAGCTATGGATCATCTTTGATATCGCCCGCTTAAAAATATTATTTGAAGTCAGAATAGGTATGATTCGCATATGTTCGATGTAACTTACTATTACGCGTGTAAAACGGCATCGAAAAAACTTTTGGAATGATGAGAATTCATAAGGAGTTCCCCATGAATACATCAGGGACCATTGTCCTGTCTGGGGTATCAGTAGATTCCCTGAAAACTAAGTGAAATTTGAAAAATTTTAAAGTTTTTAGTTTTCAAGTCAATAACTTCACAGGCAAAAATCTTTGGACGCTTGTTTTGTACAAATTGATTCAATGTTTTTCAAATCAACTGGCCAATACACAATGGCTAGTATCCCCTTCACGTCCAACTGTTCTTTTCTAACAAACGTTAGAAAACCTCCATGCCCATATTCCTATTTACCTACCTGCATTTGTGCTGCATTTTATAATCCCTCCGACGCATCTTCTCCATACTGGTTTCATCTAGTTTTCACAACAGTGTTGCGTCCGAATGAGATTTTTATTACGAGAAATTTCAAGCCCACTTCTTCATATATAAAATGAAGAATGGAACAATGATCCCAGAACCGCGGGCGCTGCCGGCCCCCATCATACCACCCTTTGTGACTATTCCTAGCTCACTGCACGTCCAAGTGAACTAATGAAACTAATTACTGGACTGATTAATGAATCTGTACTTCACTATAGACACTGTACTACAATGTACTTCTCCTTCTTGCACATTAATGTGCGATAGCACTATAGTAGTCTCTAAAAGGTAAATGGCGGAGGTCGCCAGCTCCCGCATTCTGGGATCACTGCACTGGAATTCACTTGAAGTACCGTAAAACGGGATGAATGGGATCACGAACGGAAAAGATGCTAAATCAATTCGTAATTAATGGTTCGAATTATCAAAGTCGCGAATATTGAGCAACTTACCATTCCTATTGATCACATAATGAGTTATGACTTCATTCGCCTTTTTTTTTGAGTGATTGTACACGGAGAGAAATTTAGAGTTAAATTTACTATGGGACTTTGTAACTGTCACGTCCGGGAGTCGAACGTGCATGAATATTTTTCTAAATTTCAATTTATAAATTTTAATTCAACTTGAATGCCTCTGAGTAGCGCGAGGCCTAAGTGAAACTGGATTCGGAGCTAAAACTTGTGCCCACGGGACCAGTATTTTCTTGTTGTGAATAGGAAATCGTGAAATGGATTCGGATAGGATTTTAAGGAATCACGAGTTGTTGCACTGTCGCATAGGATGCATTCGAAAATCAAATACAACCTTAACGACAACATTTACCACTTTTCGAGAAAAGTGGCTCGGTCGTGAAGCTGTAAGAGGAGGAAGAAAAGGGAATGATCAAAGGTGTAGGAATAAAAAATTAGTTATTGGAATAACATAGAATTTACTCAATTGAAATTTTACACTGAAACTTGTGGAGAAAACTTTGAAATTTACATCCATATGAATATAACAGTTAATAAGATCTGATTCTCCCTTTTGTTGTATTATCGATGCGCCCTTCGAGTCTTCCTGTCGCTGGTTCAATGAACTTAATCGTGATTTATTTCACTACAAACACTTCACCACTAATTTGAGTCCTGAGAGACGAGTCTTAAGGATTAAAATTGACACTGAACTTGAACCAAAACGGAACCGGAACTAAATTGAAAACTAAGTTGAAATGAAAGTTTGATTTGAAAAGATGAATTTGATGTGTTTTATCTTTGGCGCGGCGAGAATCTGCCCGAGGTTTTCCTCTGTACCAAGGAAGTAACCTCGGTTTACCCCCAATTATGGCGATTTTGATCGGTCAGTGGGGTCATTTGACTAATTAGAAACCACCAATTGTCCCACCGACTGGAATTCACCCTGTGGTGGGAGGCATTGACGAATCAAAAGGTCAGTGCTCTCGACTCCGTCATCTTCTTGTACGTCTTTCCTATGTCGTGAAGACCATAGGCGGGGTCGTTCTTGAAGAACATTGGTTAGATAACATATACAGGGTGGGGCATTTAAAGTGTCGCGGGCGTTTTGTCCAAAAATAAAATGAGATACAAGAAAATTTTTCGGACAAAAATTGTAGGGTATCGAGGGGGACATCCGATGGTGGCCTTGGCTTTGACCTCAAATCTCATCTTCAAGGGCATTCTGAGGTCAACTCTTGTTTTTTAAACAGCATCTCATATTTTTTACTGCAGATTTGGATTCTACGTCAAAAACCAAGAAACTTTTGTCTGAACCATTTTCCTGAAATCCGCAAAGATGGCGCTCGAATCGATATTGTTCCATACTGAATCTGACATTAGAATAACTCGAAAACGAAGGGTCTTGGAGGAGAATGTTTCGGACAAAAGTTGTCTGATTCCAAGGGGGACCCCTTGAACTGAAACGGAGATGATGGGGTATAACAGACAAAACACAACACATTTCAATCGTCTACATCACTTGGATAATTTCAGTGCAGTAGATGCTCAAAATGATGGCCTTCGACTTCAATACACATTTCAAAACGTTTTACAAAAGATTGCTGAACTCGTGCTAAAATATCTTCATTGATGCTCGCGCATGCATTGATGATTCGTTGACGCATATTCTCAGATGTAGTCGGTGCTTGTTGATAAACTGTATCTTTTATGTATCCCCATAAAAAAAAATCTGGAGAAGTAAGATCCGGAGAACGGGCAGGCCAATGAACTGGTCCACGACGTTCTATCCATCGTCCAGGATAATCTCTGTCCAATATTTCTCGAGCTGTGACTGCATAATGGGATGGACAACCATCGTGTTGATACCACATATTCAATCGTTCCTGAATAGGTATGTCTTCAAGTAATGTTGGAAGTACTTGATCTAAGAAATGTCTGTACATCTCTCCATTCAGCGTATCTGCAATGAAGTACGGTCCAATTACTCGAGATCGAAAAATACCACACCAAACATTCACAGCCCATTGTCTCTGATGCTCTACTTGACGTAACCATCTTGGATTTTCTGTCGCCCAGTAATGCATATTATGTCGATTTACTTGACCATGATTGGTGAACGTCGACTCATCAGAAAATAATATGTTGATGAAGTTGTTATTGTGCATTTGCGCTAGACCCCATCGACAAAACTGTACACGATTTTCGAAATCATCACCGTGAAGGTCTTGATGCAAACAAATGTGATACGGATGGAATTTGTGACGTTTCAGTATTCGAAGAACACTTCTTCGAGAAATTCCCGAATGGAGTTCAATTTCACGAGAGCTCACGTGTGGATTATTGGCTACTGCAGCTAGTACATTAACTTCCGCATTTTCTCCGCTAACAGTTCTCATTCGATGTCGTTTTTCCCTTGTAACACTTCCCGTTTCTGAGAATAATTTTGTAATGCGTTGAAAATACCTAACGGATGGCGTTGTTCTCTCAGGAAATCGTTCTGCATACAAGTCATATGCTTGTCTGGGGTTCTTATGCACTTCACCGTAAATGTAGATCATATCGATCTTTTCAGAAACCGTGTATCGGATATCCATGATTTTCAATTTGTCATAAACCAAGTAATAATCAAATGTAACTGACAAACTGACTTTCAAAATCGTGAATTTTCACTGAACCCCGTCGTTTGTTTACATCGCGTGAGCTCTGAATGGTGGTAATGTAGACGATTGAAATGTGTTGTGTATCGACAACTTTTGTACGAAACATTCTTTTGCAAGACCCTTCGTTTTCAAGTTATTCGAATGTCAGATTCAGTATGGAACAATATCGATTAGAGCGCCATCTTTGCGGATTTCAGGAAAATGGTTCAGACAAAAGTTTCTTGGTTTTTGACCTAGAATCCAAATCTGCAGTAAAAAATATGAGATACTATTTAAAAAACAAGAGTTGATCTCAGAATGCCCTTGAAGATGAGATTTGAGGTCAAAGCCAAGGCCACCATCGGATGTCCCCCTCGGTACCCTACAACTTTTGTCCGAAAAATTTTCTCGTATCTCACTTTATTTTTGGAAAAAACGCCCGCGACACTTTAAATGCCCCACCCTGTACATCCCTTCTTCCCTATTGTTCTCACGCACAGCATCGATGACTAAATTCGAAGTCATGAGAGAGCGTGTAATGTTTATAAGTAACATAAACATAACATTGGTTATCAAGCCTCCAATGTTGGAACCTGAGGAATATCCTTCAGGTTTCCGTTTATAATAAATCTTCACCTTATCGGAAGGAAGTTTGGTCTTGCGATGATGATTCGGATAAAGAAATTCCAGTCCGTGGGATCTATGAACCACATATTATAAAACTGCCAAATTATTATTGATTGAAAAATATTCTAAAAAAAAAACCCCCTGTCTGACCAAAAATCGTACAACATTCGTTACATGAAAATGTACTATATCAAATCAGAGTATTCTCCCATACAACCTGAATCTAACTTATGATAATATTAATTCATGAAATCAAAATCATTTAATTATGGAAAATTACACATGACTAAACTCGAATTCATTCTGTTTTAAACCATGCAGTACAATAAAAATAACACTGTACTTGCATACAATGCAACATGCATTTTAATCATTCCTATTCAAATTCAATGATATGGAATTTCCATAAATATTCTTATAACTATTATTATTAATTATTGCTATCCTGTCAAATTGTCAATTGTAATGAATGACATACTCGTATCGTAAATAGGAGATTTGATCAATTTCAGAGCATGCGAGTTGGTTCTGGACTGAAAAATCATGAATTATAATATTGTTATTGATGACAATCAATCAAATATTCCTTTAACATGCTCTCGAACGAAGGTGTCATTTAGACTCGATTCTTTCATTCGATTTAATCAGATTTCCTTCCCTTTTTACAGAGTAACGTGGTAAAACTTATATAAGCCCTCAGAAATATGATGCAATTGCATAAAACAAGAGAAAACTATATGCTATCTATCATTCCAATTCCCCACGATAGTTACTATACAGGTGATTACCTCTTACCTCATACAGATATCTGATTTTGTCTTAAAGGATTGAAATTTCCATGTAATGATAGAATATTGAAGAGAGATTACCCTGTAAATAAAATCATGTGAAATTGTTGTTGATTATAATCAAAACTAAGAGGAATAACTTTCAATCAGAAAGAAAGTATCAGGAGTACAGGAATCATAAGAGGTGACTCGTCGAAGATTTGTCAATGGACCTATTATGATTATGTCCATTTCGTCGACCTATGTTCGAGAGTCGTATTGCACTCCAGAGTCAAGGTGTATAGGTACGCATTGGTGTGCGTACATGCGTGTGTGCACACAGCGTACCATTGTTCCGTTCTTCACGGAGTATCGATGCAGAGAAGAATGATTTCATCATGCATACTTCTTGCACGTATGACATAGAATTCTTCTTCTCGATTTAACGCATTCCTTATTCTAAGAAGGATAAATCTTTGATGGAAATGTCAATTCTATTATAATTAAAGTGAATATATATAGATATAAATTGAATGAATATATGAATATTCGTATATATGGATACTGTGTATATATGAATACATATACACATATATTATATGAATGAATCAAAAATTCATCCGAGGACGTTACAGTAACCAAGGAACAAACTGGACTTAAGATGAAATTTACTATGACGAGACAATAGAAGAATGATCAAATTTACAATGTTTCACAATGAATTCCATTGGAAAGCCAGTCTGTTCTTTGGAAACTATAATCACATAGTAAATTTAACTACAAATTTCTCTCCGTGTATTCACCCTGTTGTACGTTGAGTGAATCAGGCAAACCAACTATTCACAATTTTATGTCGATTGATCAAATGAAGATTTGTTCGATTAATCAACTGAAATTCGTCGACGAGTAATATGTCAAATAATCAACCGAAAAACCAATTAATTGATCGGTTGATTAATCGAAATTTCGATTAATTCAAATCAAGCAATTAATTGATTAATCGATTAATTGAAAAATCAATTAATTGAAATCGAGCAATCAATCGATTATTTGTTTAATTGAAAAATCAATTAATTGAAATCAATCAATTAATCGATTATTTGGTTGATCGAAAAATCAATTAATCGAAAGGCGTCGGTCAACCAATTAATTGCTCATCAATTAATCGTGTTTGACAATTGATCGATTAACCGCACAGCCCTAATTGGTGGGGATGCAGGGACTTCTGGGGAATTATCAGAAGGGTCATTTATTCCGATTGGTTCCGGTTTGTGGGAAAGATTTGTTCTCCACATCAATCAGGTCATTGAGAAGGGTGTTTTCTACAAAGTTCTGAACGTCTGGGGTGGGGTGGAAAGGTAGATGTTTTCGAAGCATAACTGCTTCGGAAGGATGGGGGCCAAATATCGAAAAACCAAATCGACGGAAAGTTGTTTGAAAAGAGAGATACGTCACACTCTCTTTTCAAACACTGATTTCGTTGATTTGTCTTCTCGTTGATTTGGCCCCCATCCCTTCGGAATTATCCGGGTCAGGGGTGGTTTCGGAGAATGAATCGAAAAAATCCGGGGGGTTTGGGGTAGGGGGTGGAACCAATGATAATTCCCTAGGAGTATCGTCTGAGATTGTCTGGTATCATTCTTGTTGGGGTTGGGGCGGGTCCTCATCCCAGTGGAGTCCCGCTGGGGTGGAATTCTGTGACGTACTCCCGACCATAGTTTCCCTCCGGGATTTCCTTGGTGGGGTAGCGTATTGTGGTAGTACGGGGTGGGTTAGGGTCGGCGAGGGTGGACTCCTGGAAGTCGGGCGGACCCTAGTCGCCTTTCCTTTGTCCAGTTTTCCTCGTTTCCCTCCCCGGGCACATTGTTTCGCGAGATATCCGCGTCCCCCGCAGCGCAAACATTCTGTAGGATCGTTTGGATTCGAGTCTGGAACCCTCCGGGTGGGTTTTGGGGAATTACGTGTAGAATCCCCAGGGGAACTATGGGGTGCATAGCCATAAGGGACGGGAATGGCCATCAACGGTTGTGGCTTGGTGGAGGACGGTGATGATGGGGTCTGATCAGCTTGGGCGAATCGTCAGGAGTTGGGTTTGAGGGGATGCAGGTAGGGCAGCTTCTGTTGCATATGTGGGTTTTGAGGTAGGAATCTCGGGCGGCGTTGGGTTGGGTGCTCGTTTTATCTTGAAGTCCTTCCGTTTAGGGGAATTGGGGATTCCTTGGGGTATTGTTGAGGTAAGGGAATTGTCTAGGGAGGCTAGAGCTTGGGAATTTTTCGGTTGGGTTCTCTTTGGCTTATAGGCCAATTCCAGGAGGGCTAGTTGGAATGTGGGGAGTTGGATAGGGATTTTCTGGGGCCTGAGTGATCGCTCGACTTCAAGGGCCCGCATTTCCATTCGTCCGTAGGTATTGAAGGATGCCCCATCATCTGGTAGCGGTACTCTGGACGCATGTGATCCAGCGCCAGAGAAAGCTGTTCTCCCAGAGGATAAGGCCTGCCCATGCTCGACCATAAGAGCTGAACACAATTGATGTAATTTGCGGGAGATCCATCTGGCCCTTGAAATCGAGTGAGCACCTGCAGTCGCAATTTCCCTTCATAATCTGCTGAACCGAATCTATATCGGAAAGAGCTATAGAAGGAATTCAGGGAGGTGGAGGAGGTCCTCTTGGATGGGGGCCAAATCAACGAAACCGTTAGTTGGAAAGAATAAGACATCATACATCATACATCTCTTCCTTTTCAACCAATGGTTTCGTTGATTTGTCCTCTCGTTGATTCGCCCCCCACCCGTCCTCTTGATGCAGAACCATTACAGGGCAATGGCCTTCAGCGCCGTGGGCATTGAGTTGAGGACTTCCGAATCTGACAAATTCGTC
Source organism: Gonatopus flavifemur (assembly GCA_018340375.1). NCBI lineage: Eukaryota > Metazoa > Arthropoda > Insecta > Hymenoptera > Dryinidae > Gonatopus > Gonatopus flavifemur. The sequence continues at coordinate 1,457,276 of JAFFJZ010000049.1, read as the reverse complement.
ATGGCTCGACATTCTTTCAAACTTAACAAGAGAGAGGGACGGTCATGGGGATCGTAGGGGGAGTATGGCTCACTCTCGTCGCCATCGGTTCGGAGACAGAGGGTGTTGGAGCGATTTTCGCCGAGTCATGGCTCCCCGAGCCATATTGGGTGGTTCTTGGGGCCAAGGGGGGAAATCACTGAGATTCACAGTGTGATTAGAGGGAGTGGTCGAGAAGTATTGGAGATGTGTGACTAGGGGTGGACTTCGGACGGTAGGTAACCCAAAGTCACTGGTATTGTCGGGAATAATTTGCCTTTGGGGGACAGAAGTGATCGGGGCAGTTATAGGGGCGCGGATGTCGATGTTCACGATTCGTAGTGAATGTGGTGGACGATATGGCATGGGACGTGGGAATATGTTGGGAGTTGTGGGCTGACTCGATGTGGGTGGACTCGTGGGTGTGTCCCGATGAGAGCTCAACAGGAGAGTTAGTATCTCCGGAGGTGTCTCTGACGGGTTTGGGGGGTGCGAGGTTCGAGAAAGATTTGGGCTCAGAAGGCCTGAGTTCCGGGGACAAATCATCTATCGTCCAGTGGATGGCTCTGTCCCCTTGTACCCGTCGGTAATAACGGTGGGCCCGATCTCGCTTCTCTTCCATAGTTCCCGCACAGTTTAGGGAATGGCTCACTAGGAGAGCTACTAGTTTTCCCGGGGCAAGGGTGTCGACCCATGAATGATCATTGAGGTCTCCCGCGTATGATGAACCGCGCGATGGGGGTCGATTATCGAGGGGGTCATTGGGATCTTCGAAGAGTCCCGAAATCCTGGGTGAACTGTCTAAAAGGGTGGTTTGGGTGGTGGCATGGGGGTCGATAATAGGGTTCGCATGAGCTCGTAACCGCTCACGCATTTCCCTCTCTTCTCCCTCCGTGGGAAGGCCAAAACCACGAAATCGATCCACGACTTCCTCCAGGGGAATTTCAGCAATGGTGCCAGGTGGGTCCATTTTGAGCCTATAAGGGTCTCGGTTGAGGGAAACCGTCCACCATTAACCCGGCTCTCACTGACTTCCAACCGTAACGGAGTTACGACTTCTTCATGTTATGTGGGGATCATCATTACAAATGATAACAAGTGGTAATCTGATATCGCGAAACTTGAGAGAACATTCTTCCATTTCAATTTTCCAAAGAATATATGATAATTGTGAACCAGGTTGAAGTGAGCTGTTGTGTGGTGAGGTGACCATTTAGATACAATATCTATAAAATGAAGGATGGTGCTATGAACCTGAATATTCTATTCCATCCCACATTTTCTTTGCTCTGCTTCGGCTTTTGGAATTTTCAATTATGAATGTAATTGGAATTGAAGGAATAATCAAATTTCTAGGTATTCCACGGCTACCATTCACTGGATCTTATTGGTTCTTCTTATGGGAAGATTACAACAATCCATACAAAGCAGTAAGCTATTGGGCACGGAAACTTAAATCCAAAATATTCAGTTGTTATATTGGAGATACCTTCACAATCATTGTGAACGATTATGCAAGTATACGAGAAATTTTCACAAGAGAAGAATTTGATGGCAGATCGACGAATGGATTTACCACAAAAGCCAGAGCTTTTGGACAGGAATTGGGTAAGAGCATACTTTTTTTATCCATAAAACATCGAGTTCAGCATCGGATGCTTCTTTACACCCTTTGAATTCAAACGGCGATGCCACTTTGAATCCTCAATGAATAATGTGTTCTTTGAAATTGCTTTTTCTCGCACGAACAACATTTTGTGGTGGAAATTAATATATTTATACCGCAGCCGTGAGATGTATTTTATTGTGGCGGAAAGAAACCATGAATATCTCTGAGAGCACATCCAACCAATTACTCCGTTGCACCTTCGTGATTTCTGCAATGCTGCAACGTGGATGAGGTTCTTTGATCTACTTTCTTACTACATGAGATAGAACGGTTTTTTTCTCAAAAATTCCTACTGACTTGTGAATTTCTCAGGACTGAGGTATTTGTGTGTATCCATTTGAGAATATTTATTTTATTTCATGCATATGTATATTTATAGGTATAATATGAAGGACCAATCAAGTCTGGGAATATATTACTGTATTTATTATAACAAGTATTCCCACTTCTAATTATAAACCAGAGGGCTCCGTCCCCTGACTGCTTCGCTTCTCTCAGCAGTCCAACCACCGTCTAAATTTGCTTCGCGCATTTTGAATGGATCGTAGCCCATTTATGCTCACTTTGCTCGCATTTTGAACAATTCAGATATCCGGGAATATATGAGAAGGCACTGATCGGTTTTCCACTCAATTGAGGAACTTTGTGAATGTAATATTCAGAAAGCCTGAAACTTGCTGCCCACCATCCTTTATACCATCTTCAAATGATTAAGAAACATGTACCTGGAGAACTGCAGGATTCCAACTGTCCTGGAAGCGCGACGAAAGCGTAAGCTAAGAGTCATTTAAGCCTTATCAGCGTAACGAGGAGTGATTTAGGCCTAATTCAGGAATGAATCGAAATATTTTCAGACTTCATTTGTTTCAATAGCTACTTCCTTCATTTTTGGATTCTCACTAGTGCGCAGTTGTCATAACGTCAACCAGCTCTTGGAGAGTCTTCGGATGCAGTGAAGCTTACACGGGAAGATCGAAATTATTATTTTCTTTTCACATTTGAGCCCAGATTTTGATTCAGCACTCTTGAAAATCCCTAGAACCATATGACAATATAATTTTGTTCATTAGAGCCAGGATGACTATACCCGAAGGGAACATGAAGCTTCAGCGAACGTTCAGATCAGATGTGTATAGATCGGGCCGAAAGTTCATCAGAGCCAACTTTTAGATTCACAAACGTTTGTCAAAGGTTCTACAGACGTTGAAATGTCCGCCTCGAAATACATCCAAGAATTATACATGGAACGTTGACTGAAGGTTCATCGAAGGTTTGACGAAGCTTCACAAAAATATTCATACTTATATCAATTTTGATCAATTCATATGAAAAATGAATTAATTAATAAACATAAATTATTATAAATTAATCTAAGTATAGATATTTTTGTGAAGCTTTCTCAAACCTTCGATGAACTTCTAATGAACGTTCCATCTATGTTTCCTGGAAGTATTTTGAGGCGGACATATCAACGTTCGTAGTACCTTTGACAAACATTTGTGAATCTGAAAGTTAGCTTTCATGAACCTTCGATCTGATCTATACAGATCCAATCTGAACGTTCGCTGAAGCTCCATGTTCTCTTCGGGTATTTACATGTGACATATTGGATCCGCCATCTTCATCCCGAGATTTGACTCCAGATTCGGATTCAGCACCCTCGAGAATCTCCAGGACCTATATTTCACATAATTCTGTTTACAAATGCGAAATTGACTGAATTCACATCCACCATCTTGGATCCGTCATCTTGAAATCGTTTTCCGACGTCAGATTGAAATTCCTCACCCTCGAAAACCCCTGGGACCCATATTACATATGAATCTGTACATGGAGGCGAAATTGACTAAATTCACGTCCACCATCTTGGATTCGTCATCTTGAATTCGTTTTTCGACGTCAGATTCGAATTCCGCACCCTCCAAAACCCGTAGGACCCATGTTTCATATAAATCTGTCCACGAATGCGAAGTTGACTAAATTCATGTCCGCCATCTTGAATTCGTTTTTCGACGTCAGATTCGAATTCCGCACCCTCCAAAACCCGTAGAACCCATGTTTCATATAAATCTGTTCACAAATGAGCGGCCGGATGCAACAACCGGTCGCGCGCTCGAAAAGACGTAAAAGTATTGTCCAAGCTGTAACATTCAACGTCAAAGTAGAAAATTCGAATTTTGAAAAACAAAAAAAAAAAGACGATAGGTCTTGGAAAATCAACCTCAGTCTTCGCTTACGATTTTTTTCTGTGATCAATAATTCCTTAGTAAAAAAATGAAAACTGCAAATATTTTTGGTCTGGAAATCAATGTTTTCCAATGTTGAACGGCTCTAACTTTTGTATTTTTCAACATTTCGGAATTAATCTTATCAATTCTTGTCTGTGAAACTTGATGGGAGACGATGATGTTGAAAAACTTTCTAAAAAATTATTGTGAATCATTAATTTTTTAATCCAAAGTGAAAATTATGTTTTTCAAGCTTCGTATTAAAAAAGTGTCGAGGGAAGTATGAGCTATAAAAAACTTCCAGCGACAAACTTGTTCACTAGTGTATGGACCAACTTTCTGGACAATTTCAGATTGATTAAGCTATTAGTTTGGAAAATACAGCTATTTATTTATAAGCGCGCAACTCATATTCGGGTTGAACGTACGAGGCTGCACGAAACAAAAGTCCACTCAATTTCCCAAGGTACTTTCATGTTTTTTGTATCCGAGAATCCAAATATCAAATTATTTTTCCAAGATTCATGATAGATTCTTTATTTCCAACTGACGAATGTAAGCTGTGACGTGGGCTGATCAGTCCAAATATTCCCCAGGGAGCATGAATTCGATCATTAAATTTTTGAGACCATGTTCACTGGCATCGTACGGGTGACCACCAAAGTATTTTTCATCTATTCACTAACGAAATGTAAAATACTTTGATGGTCACCCGTACGGCAGCGCTGAACATAGTCTTAAAAATTCCATTGTCTGTTTGATGCTCCCTGGAAAATATGTTAACTGATCAGCTAACGTCACAGCTCACATTCGTCTGTTAACAGAACAAAGCCGAAAAACAATATGTATGCATATTGTATGGTTTTTTCGTACATAAATAACCCCTCACTTTGAATCCTGAGAAATGTCCATTACGAAAGCCTCGACCACAACAAGAAAAAGAACTAGAAGTGAGAGTAATTGGAAACGGAATGAAAAAAAATTGCGAGAAACAAGGTAAGTTATATCAATGTAAAACCAAGATTTCTTTCAGGATTGATATTTTCAAAACATAGATATTCCTTTCCTAGAAATCCTTGCAATAAAAATTTGTTTATAATCTTAAGAGAATGAGTATGTATCCCGCTTCAACAAAACTGTCGCTGCAAAAGAATTCGAGAGCGTCAAATCTTGCTGCAGTCAAGAATGTTATAAAAAAATTGAGATCTTGCAATAAAAAGACTTGTTTCACGTATTCTGGAAATCAACTGGCGAATATACAGCCCAAAATTGTTCACTGCGTGGAATGATATTGATGAAAACTGAAAAATCTTGCGAAGGGAAAAATAACAAATTTATCTGTTGGGAATATTTTTTCCATCATCCACCAACTCATCTGTCAGTGTGTCGGGGCTTTTTATGTTGTTTGTTGAGGTTCATAAATCTAGACTTGCCACATTCCAAAACAAAATGAAAAATAATGAGTCTCTGGGAAATAACCGAGGTGAAGGACCCAAGTAGCAGCCGAACGGTGTATATGTACTATGAATATGACTATCTAGATATACTATGAACGTGCATAGTATATGTACAACATTCTGATGCTACTAGGGGAAGCAAGGAGAGTTCAATTCGATTGACTATTGACGTGAAAGAAATGATCCTAGAGCATTGTTCATCTATACCACACTCCGAGTCCCATTATAAGCGTGAAGATTCCTCATTGCAGTATTTTGATAAGCCTGACTTAACATTAACTGAATTGTACAGTTTGATTCTAGATATTATGCTAGTAAAACCGGCGATTCCAACGCTCCCTTGAGTGAGTCAACGTATATGAAATATTTTAACCTCTGCGACTGCCAATTTCAGCTCCATATTACTATTAATTCACTATTTTGTTCTCTTTCAGTGAAAAACCTTATCCATTAAACATCGTGTTCTGCATCAAAGCACGTTTGTTCATGTGATTTAATATTTTATGATTCAGTATTAAATGACCAAGAAGTTGAGATTCATTTTTATATCACCAAGAAAATATGATTTGATTTTTCATAAAAATGAAAATGTGATTTATTTTTTTTTCATATCCGATAGAATATGATGCAATTTTTTAAAAGCAGGAATAATGTTATTTTTTCGTGACAAAGGTGATAAGAAAACATGTGTTGATGTGATTCAATATTCAACGATTTAGTATTTAATGACCAAGAAGATGAGATTTATTTTTCTATTACCAAGAAAATGTGATTTTATTTTTTATAAGGAAGAAAATATGATTTCTTTTCATATCGCATAGAATATGATTCAGTATTCTTTATCGCATGGAAGAATGTTATTTTATTTTATTTTGTGAGAAATACAATTCAAATAACTGTACAGGATTGTATGGAAGATATAGCCTGAATTTATGACAAATGAAATAGTTGATTCACTCATTTATTTTCCCTATCAATTCATTCAATGATACACATAATCTGTATCGATCCATTGATATCAATTCTTTTTTAAGGCAGTATCGATACTATAGTGTGTTTTTGAAATAAAATCGATCCGATTTGCATTGATACGATTTTTGAGAAAGTTGAACATCACTAATACGCAGTAAAAAATTTTTCGCCAAATTCAACACACAAGCGAATGTTAACCATTTTTCTTCACACTCAATGTGTGTTGATTCCAGAGTAACACTTATAAAGTGTTAATTTGAACTCGAATAACATTCTAATGTGTTGAAAATGAATCGACCGAACAGCATTCGAACAGTGTGTCAAATGAACACACGGAAGTGTTAAATATTCAACACTTGAATTCTCACACGTAGTTAAATATTCAACACTTGAATTTTAACACGTAGTTAAATATTCAACACTTGAATTTTGACACGTAGTTGAATATTCAACACTTGAATTTTGACACGTAGTTAAATATTCAACACTTGAATTTTGACACGTACTTCTCTTTTACACAATGACGGAATTTTTTTTACTGTGTAAGGAACTCGGAGAAAAACACAAAGTATTGAAAAAGTCTATGCTCAAAGAGAAACAGGTTTTATGTCTGGAATTTGATTGTGGCCAGAATTTACCACTCCCGAGAATTCCGGTCTCAGATCAATTTTATCGGGGACTGATATGGTGAACGTTTTTAATGTGAATACTTTTGGAAATAACAAAAATAGTTACATGTATTTTTTTCTTGAAGGCAAGTACAAGAAAGGAGCAAATACGGTATGCAATCTACCGTATCTAGTATGGTCATAGTTGATGATGAAATTTGCCGCGAACTATAAATCGCTTATTAGAATAAAATTTATCTATTCTCCGATGGTTGTGGGGGGCAGAATAAAAATTATTTATTCATGCATTTTTTGTCTTTATTGTCCGAAAAATTACAAATTGAGATCCAACATTTATTTCCTGTACGCGGACATTCTTATTGTTCATGTGACCGAATTTTGGAATGTATGGACAAAAGAAGAAAAAAATAGAGACGAGGTTGAGATAAGTCCGTCTTATCTTCCTTTGTGTGAGAATCCTATTTCTTTGTGTCTGTGGTTGAAACATCGGATAGGACAGTATGAGAAATGATTGAATTTGTATGTGATTCTATCGTGGTCTTATCGTGTGTATCGTAAGGATCCCTTGGAATGGATCGGAATGCTATCGTTTCCAATCCAGATCCAGCATATTTGGTGATAATCCTTATAACTAGGGGTGTGCGGGTAGCACTTTTTATCGGGTCGGGTTCGGGTATTTGTATTTCTTTTCGGGTCGGGTCGGGTCGGGTACCCGATTAAATCGGGTTTTCTAAGTCGGGTACCCGAATATAATAAAATCGCTTGAATTTAATATTTTCAACTTCTATTCGAAGTTGCCATTGCCGTTGATATTTTAAGGACAAATTGTCTTGAGCAATTGTAGGAATAAGGGGATTTCATATGAATTCAATTCTAATATAAAGAATGCCATATTCACTACAAGTCTATTGGAGTTGTGACTCCATGTAATTGATTATGCAGCGCATTAAGAAATCTCCAAATTGCTTCATGGAATGTTTATGTTTATTTTTTAATTCAATTAAAAAATATAATCACATTTATATCTCATAAATAATATATTATCTATTTTCGTATTCAGTAACCACAATATAGAATCTTGAACATCAATGAAAATAAATATTCTTCTTATAAATATCATTCTTTTTTCATATTTTTCAATTTGAATGGCGGAAGCACAACTCTTCCACATGTTTTGTCAGCAATCTTGATCGAGTTGCTGTCACAATATTTCCTGCTGAAGGAAACGTTTGCTATATTTGAATTACCCGAATGTAATCGGGTACCCGAAAAACTCGGGTAATTGAAAAACCCGACCCGACGGGTACCCGACCCGACCCGACCCGATAAAAACCCGATGACTCGGGTACCCGCACACCCCTACTTATAACGCAATAAAAATTCTCCCGTTTTGTACCGTATCTTCAAATGATGCTTGTTATTCATGTGCAATTTACGATTATGAGCGGTTCGTTGTTTAAATGAAATTTCATTTACATGTTTTCTATCATGAGGAACATGCAATACACGATAGAAAGAACATCGTTTCGTTTGATAAATTCACGCAATCACAATGTATTATAGCTTACTACATGAAACAAACTATAAAAAAATCCATCGCAACCTCACTGCAAGAATGTATGATGTTGATAACAATAGTATAGGGATCGCAACCAGAAGGTGAGTTGTGATACAGGGTTGCCATCAAAATTATCGTGTGATTTGATAATTGGTTGATTCTTTTGAAGACCATAATCTGATTCGATGGCTTCGAAAGAATAAGCCAATCAAGTTTCACACAATAATTTTGATGGCAACTCTGTTGTGATATCTATAATATAGCCCGAATTTGGGTCTGACAGTAGTTCTATTGTTATTACCACTATATATTTTTCTCAGTGTATGTTATATTATATTTTCCACAGACTTCTTCCATTATGAATGATGTAAAGCATACGAAAAACATATCGCCTCCAATGTTAAATTAAAATGACCATGAAGAATTCTATATTAATATGTGAAAAATACAATAGACTGTTATTTCCCCTGATAAAAACGCGGATAGATTGAGATAAAAATTTACAGATGGATATAAAATTGGATTGAAACGGAAAGAAATACAATCCACTTTTATTTGTTTCAATCGTATTTTTGTATACATGAGCAAATTCTTATCCGAATTTATCCGCGTTTTTACCAGGGGTTCAATGTTGTCATTATAATGACAGACAAAGTACGTGATGAAATACGTTAGTTTGATGATCACAAGTACATTAGTACATTCCCCAAGAGGACACGAACGTCCTAAGTGGAATTGAGGTTCATTGTATGTACTTCCGCATTCAGTTATTGTTCAATGGACCATCAAATGTCCGAGCGTTCAATGCATCTGTATTGAACATTCTTCGGACCTTTGTGTTTTTTTTAGAGGCTGCACGTCTAAAGATCCGACGACAAAACATCCATGACAAGATATTCCCAAGCAAAATATCTTCAGACAAAATATCCGCAGTAAAAAACATCTGCAAACTGAATCCTCACGGACAAAACTTCCGCAGACAGGATGCTAACGTACGGAATATGTAAACACAAGCATCTCATTCGGGAAAAAACAACAACCCAACATGGAACTTCCTCCAAAACATGTTACCTTTATTCTTCCTAATACAATGAACAATTTGATACGTTCCATAGAAAATCAGTGGATAATTTGTGGAATTCACAGCAACACTATGTAAACAACATTAAACGATCTATCTCAAAATAACCTTACAACTTTGAATTCAAAACGAAATTCTTGAGAGGTATGGAATAAATATAACATAACTAACTGTCGTAAAATTGACTATGGTGTATATTTTCCTTCTTCTGATATGCGTATCATTTTATAATCATTTCGACAAACAGGTAAGTACAGGAGTGAGCATATAAATATCGTTCAACGCCGACAAGCAGAGCAGCACACTCTTTCGGTATTCAAGAGGGCTCTATACATATATGTGTGTGTGTGTATGCGTGTGAATGCGTCTGCCCATACGAAGAGCTAGTAATACAAACAGACACATTCTTAACACCCTTTCTTATAGAGCACTCCTTGATACATAATAAATATACAAAATAAACAAAATAATAAAACAACATATACATCTAAATACAAAAAAAAATTTAAACCCTCTCTGGTTTCTTTCATCCACCTTAGACCTGATTGCTCGCGAATTTTGCAAAATTGTGGCGAAACCAAGCTTTTTGTTAGAATATCAGCTTGTTGCCTTTTACTATCGACATATTTAATTACAATACAATTTTCTTTCAACTTATCCACCACATAACTGAACTTCAGGTCTATGTGCTTAACACGCCGGTTATTTTCTGGATTTTTGACAATAGCAATACAACCTTGGTTATCCTCGAAAACTGTAACGGAATCAGTGATTATATTTATATCATTTAAAATCTTCTTGTACCAACACATTTCTTGTGTGGCACTCCACAAAGATATTAGTTCGGCCTCTGTTGTGGATAAAGCCACACAGTTCTGCTTTTTGGTCGTCCACGAGACAATATTACCAAAAACCTTTATCAAAAAACCAGACACCGACTTTCTATCACTTATATCTCCTCCCCAATCAGCGTCAACATAACAGACCAGGGGCTCTTGGTTAACCTTTCTCGTATAATACAATTTTAATCCTATAGTTCTTCTCAAATATCTCAATATTCTTTTTTAATAATTCCAGACTTCATTCTGAGCCTTATCCTGGTATCTGCTTACATAGTTTACCGCGAAACTTATATCGGGACGAGTTCCCAGCATTGAATACATCAAGCATCCTACGAGTTCCCTTACGGGTCTATTTACATTTATCTTTTCAATACAATTTAATTTAACATTCGGTTTTGGATCCATTGGCGTCGAGCATGGCTTACCATTTTCTAAATTAAATCTTTTCAACAATTTTTCTATATACCTTTTTTGGCTCAGTTTCATCATTCCATTTTCTTTGTCATATTCTATTTCGATGCCTAAAAATTCTCCAACGCGTTCTTATCTGTTATCTCAAAATTTTCCATTAACTTATATTTACATTCATTCAGATTTTCAATATCCGGGCTAGCCAAAATTATATCGTCTACATATAATAATAAATAAACACATCCTTCTTCATATAACTTAGAATATAAACAATAATCATTCTCAGACCTTTTGAAGCCAATTTGGATGAGAAAATCGTTTATTCGCTCATTCCAACATTTGGAAGATTGCTTCAAACCATAAATAGCTTCATTTAGTTTAAGTACACAGTTTTCTTTACATGCTACACCTTCTGGAGGATAAATTTATACATCCTCTTTGATTATGCCATTTAAGAATGCTGACTTCACATCTAGTTGGCAACAATGGTAGGAGAATTGATTCGTTATTGATAACAGAGTTCGTATGGTTGACATTTTGGCCACGGGAGAGTATGTTTCTTCGTATTCAAAATCTCTCAGCTGTGCAAACCCTCTAGCCACTAGCCTAGCCTTATATCTGTCCTCCTTTTTATCTTCAAGTGATTTGAAACTAAAAACCCATTTAGTATCTATTATTTCGGTTTTACTAGGTGTGATCACCTCTTTCCATGTATTATTTTTTATTATTGACTTCAATTCTCTATCCATTGCCTTTATCCAATTCTTTTTGTCTTCCCTATTATTTATGTCTTGAAGATTTTGAGGGGTCTGTTCTACATAAGAAAAGCGTCGAAAGCCATATACATTTCATACTCCTCGAACCTTGCAGGCTTTCCTACCATCCTTTTCTTCCTAGGCTGGATTGATCCGAGCGATATATCTAAATTATTCGTTGGATTCGTTATTATTTCATTTCCTTCTATACTTTGTATCCTTTCATCTCTATCTTTTCTCTTTCTTTCGCGACTATTTACACTATTTACATCATATACAATTTCTGATTCTTGATTCGAACTACAACTCGGCATGTTTTGTTTTTTCCCTATCTTTATTTCTTCAGACTCACTTATATTCAAATCTTTGATATCGCACAGTTTATTATTTATATCAATACTAACACTCTCTTCTTCTTCCCGTCCTTCGTTCATCCTTTGTATCACACTTTCCTTCTTTATTATCGACTCTTCATCAACAACTACATCCCTTGATATTATTATTTTATTTTTCTTCAGATCCCATAATCAATATCCATTATTTGAGTATCCTATGAAAATGCAATCATCTGATTTATCATCAAGCTTTTTCCTTAATTGTTTTGGAATAAGTGTGTACGCAGGCGAACCGAAGATTCTCAAATTACTCACATTTGGTTTACTACCATACCATACTTCGGCTGGAGTGTGTTTATTTCCTAAGCTCGCATTCGGACTTTTATTTATTAAATATGCCACCGTCCTAATCGCTTCATCCCAGAATCTTTTAGGAATGCTTGCATCATACATCATAGCTCTCGCCCTTTCAACGAGACTCCTGTTACATCTTTCCGCTTTCCCATTTTGTTGCGGCGTATATGGAACGGTATAGTCTATGAATATTCCCTTCATCCTGCAATAACGTTTAAAATTAGTGGAACAGTACTCTCTACCATTATCACATCTCAATACCGAGATTTGATGATTGAATTTTGTTGTTACTAATTCAACATAATCTTTAAAACATTGAAAAACTTCACTCTTATCTTTAATTGGATATACCTGTACAAAACTTGAATAATCGTCAATGAATGTTACGAAGTATCTATCTCCGTTATGAGATACTGGCGTTATTGGGCCACACACATCAGAATGTATAATTTCTAGAATCTTCTTGCTTTTCGACCTCGTATCAAAACTCAATCTTTTCATTTTTCCTTTCATACACGGCACGCAAAATTCGATTTTATTTACATTTACTTGTTCAAGGCCATTAACCATTCTATCATCTATCAATTCCTTAAGGTTTGAATAGCCAATGTGACCATACCTCCTGTGCCGAACATTAAATCTTTCGTTTTCTTTCTCTATGTTGTAACATTCTTTGTGTGGGACATTGAACGTTATTTCATATAAATTATTTTTGAAACCTTTAGCGATCAATTTGTATTTTGAAAATAATTCAACTTTTCCTCTATAAAAGACTATTTTCAAATCTGATGCTCCTAATTTACTTACTGATAATAAATTTCTTCTCAAATTAGGAACATATAGTACGTTTTCTATTTTACATTTCATAATTTTTCCGTTGACTTTACTCAAACAATTTATTTCTCCCACTGCAATTGTTTCTACGAACTCATTTTCCTTTGCAATCGCTATCTTGATTGGTTTTGTCAGAAACATCAAATTTGAGGAAAAATCTTGATTATGAACTAAATGGTCTGTACAGCCAGAATCTATAAAGAATGTAAGACATGTTTCATTTTTAGCGGGTTTTTACATATATATATTACCAGCCATGAAGCATATGTTATTGTCATCTTGGTCGTCGCGATTCCGATTCTCTGCAAGGTTTCCAACTCTTTCTACTTCATATTTGTTGCTACGTCCTTGGTATCTTTGATATCTTCCTCTACATCCTCTCCGAAAACCACTACGGTTCCCACGATTATTTGCGTGGTGCTGGTTTGACGTCTGTTGTGAAGCGGATCTCCTGAAGCAGTCCTTCTTGCGATGCCCTTTCAGGCCACAATTATAGCACACAACTTGTTTCTTTGCTATGAAAACAGCTGGTGTTGTTGCTTCTCCATCACGTTCGACATCCCCTGTTCTTTTTTCTTCTTCGCATCTCAACTTTGTTTTCACGTATTCCATAGTGAGGGTTTCCTTCGGGGAATTTTCCAGTACTGCTATTATCGTCTCATACGACTTCAGTAAAGCAAGAAACAATGTACATATGGTGTCTCCATCGCTCATTTCACCCCCTGCAGCTTTAATTTCGTTTTTCAGCTCCTCAAATTTCGAGATGAACTCACCAAGGTTCTCACCTTCCATTAATTTCATCGATAATAGTTTCTTTCTTAAGAACAATTGTCCTGGTAGACCCTTCTTCTCGTGTGCCGCTTCGAGGGCTTGCTACATCTGATACGCTGTTTTGCAATTTCTTACTGTTTCTAATTGCGAATTGTGTAGATACTGTACTATGAAATTCATACACTTCGCATTTCTCCTTTTAGCTGCTTGTAACACCATTACTCCCCCGTGTTCTTCTTCTACGAATTCCTTCTCAATCATATCCATGACACTTTGTTCGTTCATCAACATTTCAACTCGCAACTTCCATGAATTATATCCTCCTTGTACCAAAGGATCAATATTATACATGTTTTTTGGATTTACAGCCATTTTTGTTTTATTTGTTACAGACACTTCACTTCGAAATTATTTTCCGAACACGTGGTGATTATTACCGCTGATTATCACTTACACTCATTATTTTCTTTCATCTGGGCCCATAACCTCTTGAGAGGTATGGAATAAATATAACATAACTAACTGTCGTAAAATTGACTATGATGTATATTTTCCTTCATCTGATATGCGTATCATTTTATAATCATTTCGACGAACAGGTAAGTATAGGAGTGAGCATATAAATATCGTTCAACGCCGACAAGCAGAGCAGCACACTCTTTCGGTATTCAAGAGGGCTCTATATACATATATGTGTGTGTGTGTATGCGTGTGAATGCGTCTGCCCATACAAAGAGCTAGTAATACAAAATGACACATTCTTAACAGAAATTCTTTGAATATTCCAATACATTATTACAAACATATTCAAAAACCATGTGGTTAACTGGCCCATGATGTTCTTTTTTATCACCAATTCGATACATTCCATGATACGAATGATTTGTGGAATTCACAGCAACACAACACACATAAACCACACATCACATCACAGTAAGCATATCAAGGAGGATAGCATATTCACACAGGTATCCCTACGACTCGACCTCAATCACTAACATAACCTCACCAAACACACAAGCTAACACAAGGTATAATACTATCTATGAAGAATAAATGTACATAACCAGAGGGCTCCACCCCCTGACTGCTTCGCTTCGCTCAGCAGTCCGGCCCCTTCACGATTCGCTTCGCTCATTTTGAACGAATCGTGGCCTACATATTCTTGCTAGGCTCGCATCTTTAACAATTCAGATATCCGGGGATATATGGAAAGGCACTCATCGGTTTTTCGCTCGAATGGAAATATTTTTGATGTAAGATTCAAAAAACCTGAAACTGATTGCTTATCACTCTTTATACCATGTTCAAATGATTCAAAAACATGTTTCTGATCAACTGCAAAATTCGGACAACTGTCCTGGTGAAAATGAAGCGGGGGAGTGCGACGGGAGCGTGAGTTGAGAGTGAATTGAGGATCATAACGTAGGTTGATCTGGGCGTGATTTGAGAATGAGATGGAATATTGTCACGCTTGATTTGTTGCAATGACTACTTCCCTGTTGAAAATTCAAAAGTGGAGGAAGCGGATATCAAAACAAATGGAACGTAAAAATGTGCCAATCCCCTCCTAAATCATGCTTAGGTGACTCTTTGTTACGCTCAGATGGCTCTTCGCTTGCGTTTTCGTTGGGCTTCAACGCTTCATTTTCACCAGGGTTTCTTCACTTTTGGATTCTCATTGGAGTGCAGTTGTCATAACGTCAACCATCTTTGGAAGACTGTTCGGATACAAGGAGGCGTACAAGAGAAAATTGAGGCTCTTATTCACCCTGGGAATTTGATCCCAGATTTGAATTGTGTACCTTGTTTCAGCATCCTCAAAAACCCTTGAAACCCATGTTTTTTATGAATCTGTCCACCAATGCAAAAATGACTGAGTTCACGTCCGCCATATCAGATCCACCATCTTGGATTCGTCTTCTGACTCCAGATTCGGTTTCAGCATCCTCGAGAACCCCTAGAACCCATTTTTCATATGAATCTGTCCACCAGTGCGAAAATGAATGGATTCACGTCCACCATATTCGATCCGCCGGCTTGGATTCGTCTCCTGACTGGAGATTCGTTTCCTGCACCCTTGGACACCCTACGACTCACGTTTCACATGAATCTGTCCACAAATGCGAAAATGACTAGATTCATGTCCGCCATATTGTATTCGTTATCTTGGATTCATTTCCGACGTCAGATTTGGATTCAGCACCCTCGAGAACACTTGGAACCCATGTTCCATGCGAAACTTTCAAGCATTGCGAAAATGACTGAATTCACGTCCACCATATCGTATTCGTTATCTTGAGGTCATCTTTGACGTCAGATTCGGATTCAGCACCCTCGAGAACCCTAGAACCCAAGTTCTATATGAATCCAGCCACAAATGCGAAAATGACCAGACTCACGTCCGCCACAAGGATCCGCCATCTTCGATTCGTTTTCCGACGTCATGATCGGATTGAGCACCTCCGAAAACCCCTAGAACCCATGTTCCATACGAACCCGTCCACCAATGCGAGAATGACTAAATGCACGTTCGCTATATTAGACTCATTATCTTGGGTTCATTTCTCACGTCAAATACGGACCCATGCTTCATATAACCACAACTGCAGAATAACAGAATTCACGTCCGAGATATTGGTTCCGCCATCTTGAATTCGCTTTCTGACTGCAGATTCAGTTTCAGCATCCTTGTAAAACCTAAGAACCCATGTTCCATATCAATCTGTCCACAAATGCGAAATGACCAAATTCATGTCAGAGATATTGATTCCGCCATCTTAAATTCGATTTCTGACTGCATGTTCAGTTTCATCCCCTTCGAAAACCACTAGAACCCATGTCCCATATGAATCCGTCTACCACTGTGAAATCAACTGAATGCACGTCCGCTATATTGGATTTGTCACCTTGAATTTATTCTCGACGTCAGATTCGGATCCAGCACCCTCGGAGAAGGTAGGGGATTTTGCGGCCGATTAATTCCTTGACCGAATTTCCTGTCCTGAGCAAAGACTAGTATTTCCAAGGGATTCCCAGTTAGTCCTAATGGACCTGCCAATGAACAAATTTTCGGCGAAGAGACTTCCTACCTCCGGAAACCCCTAGAAACCATGTCCCATATGAATCTGTCCACGAATGCGAAGATGACTGAATTCACGTCCAATGTTTTTGATTCGTTACCTTGAGTTCATTTTTGACGTGAGATTCGCATTCAGCACGATCGCAAACTCCCAGGACCTGTGTTTCATATAAATCTGCCCAGCCAACAAAATCAAGGCAGCGCTTCTGGCAGTGGTGCTACCATTCACTTATACAGTTAAAAATCTTCTGTACATATATGGCTTCATTTATGTATGGAAATAGGAGTGACTTGGTAGTATTTTTACTAGGAGCACTACTTGGTAGCGCTTCCTAATGATACTGGTAGCGCTGAGGTAGTGCTACGTTATAAATTGAATCATATATATGTTATGGTAGCATGCAGTCTCAGGGTAATGGAAAAGCTACTACGTTGCTACCACTAGCACTGCTAGTAGCGGAAACGTGAATTTGGAAGCATTTTGCTGGCTGGGTGTGCTCGAATGCAAAAGTTGGTGAAGCCACGTCCGCCATGCTGAATTCGTCACCTTCTATCCGTTTTCTTGGTGCAGAATCGGTTTCAGCAATTTTGAGAACCCCTAGAGCCCTCATTTCATATAAATCCGTCCACGAATGCGGAAGTGCTGAAGCCATGTCTGTCACATGGATGCGCCATCTTGGGTTCGTTTACCGACTGCAAGTTCGGTTTCAAGATCCTGAAAAACCCCTTGAACCTATCTTTCATATGAATCGGTCCACGAATGCATAAGTGAGTGGAGCGGCGTCAGTTATATTGAATTCGCCATCTTGGATCCGTTTTCTGACTGCAGAATCGGCTTCAGCACCCTCGAGACCCCCTAGAACCCTCATTTCATATAAATCCATCCACGAATGCGAAAGTGATGAAGCCATGTCTTTCACATGGATGCGCCATCTTGGATTTGTTAACTGACTGCAGGTTCGGTTTGAAGATCCTCGGAAACTCATAGAAGCCATGTTTCATCCAAGTCTGTTGACAAATACGGGAATCACTAGATTCACGTCCGTCCTATTGGATCCGCTATCCTGGCTATCCGCTAGCTCCGTCGAGACCCCTAGAACCCATGTTCCATATCAATCTGTCGACGGATGCGGAAATGACTGTATTCACCTCCACTACATTGGATGAGTTATCTCGAATTCATTCTTGACGCCAGATGCGGAACCAGCATCCTTGAGATCCCGAGAACCCATGTTTGATGTATATCTGTCCACAGATGCGAGAATGACCGAATTCACGGCCGCTATATCGGATTCGTTATCTCTAATAAATTCTCGAAGTCAGATTCGGATTCAGCACCCTCGAGAACTCCCAGAACCTATGTTACATATAAATCGGTCCACAAATGCAAAAATCACTAAATTTACACACGCTATATTGAATTCGTTATCTTGAATCCATTTCAGACGTCAGATGCGGATACAGCGACCTCGAGAACCAGTAGAACCCATGTTCCAGATACATCTGTCCACAAATGCGAAAATGACCTAATTCACGTCCGCTTTATCGGATCCGTTATCTGGAATTCATTTTTGACGCCAGATTCGGATCCAGCTCCCTTGAGGACCCCTGGAACCCATGTTCCATATAAATCTGTTCACAAATACAAAAATGACTAAATTGACGTCCGCCATGTTGGACTCGCCATCATTGAACTGTTTCCTGATTGCAGAATCTGTTCCAGCACCCTCGAGACCCCTAGAACCCATGTTCCCTATCAATCAGTCTACAAACCCACACAGCACCCAATGGAGCCTTCCGAAGTAGCTGACCAGATCACTTCTCAACCAATCAAAAGTGATCTGGTCTTGACCAGATGATCAGGTCAGCTACTTCGGAAGGCTCCAATGTCTCAGTAATATTTTTAGAATATTGCAATGTTTCGCTCAGAACATTCTGTGTGAAATATTCATAGAAGATTCTATGGATATTGCAGATACAATATTCCGTTGCGAATGTTCTGAGAATCTTCCAATTGAAACATTGCACATACAATGATCTTTGATGTTCTGGAAATCTACGATAGGGAATATGCTGGATTTGTCGAGAATGAAATATTCTGAGCATATGACTGTAGCAATATTCTATGGAGCGAAATGTATTTTCATACACTTGACCTAGGGCTTGGTAAAATTCACAATTCAAGATCGAAAAAAACGCCTCCCCTACATTGAGAGAAAAAAACAATAATTTTCATTCAAAATATGGATGAAAAATTATTATTTTTGTTCCCAAAACAGAGACATCGCGAACCAAGTCTGAAAATTACAGTCATAATAGTAGCAATCTGAATTCCTGACCGCAGAATTTATAATACAGGATTTCTATCAGAAAAATATTACCATTTTGCAATTGTAGATAGTAATTTTTATTCAATAGAGTCAACTTCAGAGGGCTGAGATTTTGAAATCGAAGATTGTAATTTTCATTTTATCATAGGGATTCAAAAAATAATATTAAAAAGTGAACTTGTTGTAGTTATTCTACTGGACTCTAATTAATCGGAAATTTACATCAGCTCACAGACAACGCTTTAACACCTACTTAGTATACCATATTCACGGATTCAAAGTCTTACAAACTGTACGTTTTTCAATTATACTCTTGAATTAACCTGTATTATCGACGGAATTTGGACACTAACATTTCGTAGAAAATTCTGCTTCCCAGGGAGACACGAACTCTGATTTCACGCAAGTGATTGGAAGGTAACACGCGAACCGCTGAGCCAATTCACCGCTGTGAGATTGGGGAGTTTTGGACAACACTTGAAGGCATTCAAGCATCAGAAGAAGCGAGTCAAATGTTGCACCATTTTTTTCCATAAGTTATGCATTTACGGGAAATTTCAACTGCATAACAATGGAATCCACGATGATCAGTTTCTAAACATAAGTTTCAGTCTTTCACTGATCCCAGGTGAGTATAAGAGGAGTTCAAAAGTAATAACCTACAAATATCAAAATGTTTATAAATTTGTTTTCTAATACCTGCAAACTAAGAGGAAACCTAATCTTATATTTGAAGTTCAATGTTAGGGGTGCAAGTTCCTGAAATAACTACCTATTCCAAATTCGAATTTATCAAGTAACTGATGAAACAAATCAACGCAAATTTGGCCCGCTTCTCCTGATAAAGTGCCCTTAACTATTCCTCAGAACAGAATATTCATAACAACCTGTGTGTGAGAGTGATTGCACTGAAAGCATGAAACATAAAATAGTCAATAGTATGCCGAATTCCTCGAGTGAAATTTTCCTACATACATTACTTTCATAGCCTACGTGACAATATTCACGTAATCAAGTACCTCCTGCCTGAGAAAGTCCCCCTCTTTCACTATCGATGACATCATCTATGCGAAATTGGATCGATGATCACCGTTACTAAGGGCTTCAGTTCACCGTCAGCTCGTGATCTATATCGACCCGTATTGTCGATTATCACATTTGCGGTCAAATCATCATTACATGACTTGATCTCTACGCTTGGGATCTTCCAAACGTAATTCTTATCGGTTACACCATAGTATGGTGGATGTATTTTTATGTTCACCCGTGAATTATCTAGTGAATGTGACGGCTTGAATGACGTTCGAAATTAAACATTTCTCATATAGTTTAGTTTCGTGTGAGTTTCCGCATTATAATCACATCAAGTGTGCAGTTTGTATGCGTGAATTGAATTGTACACCGTATCGCCTCACAAACAGTGAAGAGTTCTCTCATAAACTGATCTTTAATACACTTCTACTCAACCACATTGTTGTGTTTGACTTTTTCACCCACCGTCTTGATTGTCAATTTTTTGATTATTTAGATTCAATTCAGAAGTCGAGTCGACACACGATCCGGTTAAATTCGTTCAACCTGAGATGTAACATTCTCCAATACATTCAGCGATTACAATATGTTGTTATCACATGAAAAATCTTCAATTTAATCAATCCTGAAAAGTATTTCGTGGCTGTATCTAAGTTTGAAAGTTGTCCAATGAAGATATGATAATGAGTTTTGAAAGAGGATTGATTTATTACGTGCCCAATGTCTTCTAGCTCTTCCATTCTTGTCATATCCCTAACAGGACACTTCGTCGCATCTCCGTGGAGATCGTATCCACGTGGAGCCTACGGAGGTTCAACGGAGTGTCCTGTTAGGGATGTAGATCTCGCCGGTAACAAGTCGAAAACAATCAACTACGATTGAGCACCACGTGACGCATTAAACATTTTGTTGCGCTCATTTTGAATGGGATCTGTGGATCGACCAATCACACATGAGTTACTGAGAATCACATTCTGTGATGATGAATTGTGTTGAAAATACTGTTAATAACGACACATCGGAAATTTGATAAAAAATGACAGTTTCGAAGTTCAAATTTCAAATATCCTTTATTTAAAGAATGGTTGGGATCAATACAATATTTCGATTGGAACAAGTGATTTATTGGATTCATTTATATATTTTCCAATAAATATGAATATTCTAATCATAGATTGTCATTTATATAAACGATGTTCACTATCTTCAAACATCGTATTTTAATTTCGTAGATTTTTGTTGGTGATTATTTACTTTTTACAACGATATCCTCGTTATGTGAATAAAGATTGTAATTTTTTTTCCCTCTCAGTGTACGACCTATCCACTTTCCGTTTCAGAAGATTCTGAATCGATTGGTCTATATCCCACAGAGAAAAATTTTTGAAATTTTTCCATCAATTTGCTCCAGCACTTGGTAAATTTTGGAGGTGCAGTTTTTAAAAAATGTTCCTCTCAAGTGCTATTCATTTTTCATTCCAAGAGATTCTGAATCGATTGGTCTATATCCCACGGCGACAAGTTTTCGAAGTTTTTCCATCGACCTTACGCAGCACTTTGTAAAATTTCAAATTTGAGGTCAAAAAACACCTCTCTTCCACGACCTACTCATTTTTTGTGTCAGAAGATTCTGAATCGATTGGTTTATATTTCACGGAAACGAATTCTTCAAACTCTCATCACGATGATTACAATAAATAGCACTTTGAGGGTGGTCTACTCATCTCGGAGATTGACTGATGGGATAAAAGCCTTGACTCTCACTCGCAGAACCCGGGTTCAATACCCACTGGGGAAACCTTCTATTAATGGACTCCGAAGCAGGTTTTCTTCCACTCAAAGGGTTTCTAGCCAAGCTCATTCAACATTTGTGGAAGTAAACTCTGAAGAAATTTGTTTTCAACCCAAAGCAATATTTTGTAAGATTTTTAATATATGCGATTGTTACATTTTTTTCCGTACAGAATATCGCTGAAATGATCACATCAATATTTCGGTGTTTCCAGAATGTTACCTCGATGATTTCAGCAATGTTTCAGAATGTCTCCAGAATGTTAAAAAAGATGGTGACATGAGATATCTTGCAGACATTCTGACAATTTTCTTGAGATATTTCCCAGAATATTACACATTCCAAATGTAATATTCTGACAATATTGCTGAGACATCTGGTGCTGTGTGGGAATGCGAAAATGACTAAATTTACGTCCGCCATATTGATTCCGTCATATTGAATCCATTTCCAACGTCAGATTCGGATTCAGCACCCCCGAGAAGCGTTAGTAATCATGTTTCATATAAATCTATCTACAAATGCGGAAGTGACCTCATCCACCTCCCCTGTATTGGATTCTTTATTTCGAACCCATTTTTGACGTCAGATTCGGATCCAGCACCTTCGAGAAGCCCTATTTGTCCATTTTCCATACAAATCTGTGTACAAATGCGGAAGTGACTGAATCCACGCCCGCTTTATTGGATTTGTCATCTTGAATTCATCTCAGACCTCAGTTCCGGATTCAGCTCCCTCGAGAACCCCGGGAACCAATGTTCCAGGTACATCTGCCCACAAATGCGGAAATGATCTACTTCACGTCCGCGGTATTGGATTCGTTATATTGAACCATTTTTGACATCAGATTCGGATTCAGCACCATCGAGGACCTCTAGGAGCGGGGTCCCATATAAACCCGTCCACAAATGTGGAAATGGCTAAATTCACGTCCACCATATTGGTTCCGTCATATTGAATTGGTCACGAAGTGAAATGCGAGGTGTTGTTCATATCTCTTCGGCACAAATTATTTATTGTTCGAAACGATCCGAGCGGCTGGACTGAATCGAATGTGTGAGTCTGCTCATGTTTTAAGCTTGCCGAGGAACTCCAAAATTCCGAAGCGGCATCCGTAGCTATGTTCATGAATTTCGCACAATGTTGAAAAGGAAGAGATATGAACTAAAGATTCGATTCCTGGTGTGATTTGCGAGTACTATTCACAAATATTTATCCTCACAAAAATGAAAAAGTGGAATATGACAACGAATCAACAGCAAATAGAATGAAAGTACAGAATCAGTGGATCTTCGATTTCATGATTACGGATGTTCACATCGAGATGGTTTCTGATATAAGAAGTGTGAGTGTTCGTACGTGTGTTCGGAATTCACATCAATTTGTGCTGTGACTTACTCCCAGATGACAATGTGATCGATGCTTTTTGCACGAGCTGATTACAGGACAGCGCACAGGATATTGTTGGTTACCAGGAATCTTCGTTCTGATACTGGGAAAAGGATGTCGGGACGAATTCTTGGTCCAAGAGCACGCACTGACTCTACTAAAACTAGTTTGGAATAAGGATTTCGAGTGCAAAGGAATTATAGGGTGAGAGCAACCAAGCGAGACTTTAGTCGGGAAGATAATTCGTCCAAATCTACGGCACGTTGAACTCGCGCGTAATTCACACTCGATACAGAACGCGGAAATATTCGAAGTTCAGATTATTAAGCCGAGTTTTTGTGTATTAGCTTATGCGAGGCGTGATCTCCATATTACTTCCGAAAGTATACTCTGGATTGTTCATCAGGATCGCTCTATTTGAAAGAGCGATGATTTTTGGCCGTTGTGAGCAGTAGCGTGGTGAGAACATTTCTATCCTCTTTCAATTCGCGTAAAAACAAGGATAAGAGGCGGGATTTTCCCGCCTCTTATCCTTTGTTTCGTGTCAGTTGAAGAAAGACAGACAAGCTCTCACCCCGCCACTGGTTGTGAGTCAGGAATCACGCCATGGAATTTCCGCTGATTCAGTCAACGTGCTTCTGTTGCTATCCTCAATCAGACAGCAATGCGTAGGAGAAAGGAAAGAGGAAATAGGAAAGAGACAGGAAGAAAAGGTGTTCGCTGCATCTTGGATTCAGCTCGATGCAGTCTCAGCAATTCTACGAATATTTGTGTTATGTTTCCGCGTTGTGGAATTCATGTATGAATAATGAAGTATAAATTTATCGGTATAGATTATATTAGTTTGATTGTTTTTCGGAAAATTCAATGAATGACCTCGTGCCAGGGGTGAAACGAAAAAGAGACGAAAGTGGATGGGAATTTGTCTTGACCTTCACCTCATGTATGCGTGCTTCCATCCTCGCTTCACATATATGGGGGAATAATTTCTTTATTCCTGAATATAACGAGTTTATCTCAAACGCGCTCTCAAATTACAATGATTTTTCAATTTCCTACAGGTTTCTATCGATCCTTTCTTTGAAAGCGTGGTTAAAGGAAAGACATTCGTCATTGTTCATTTGTAACCCTTTAACCGGATGTGATTTTGCTGAAGTTGGATAATTTGAGGCAAAACAGGTTTCTTTCGATCTTCGGAATGTCAAACTTATTTTAATATTTCTCAAATGAATTATTTATATAACCTTAGTTGATTAATGAGTAACAAAAATGTCTCAATCTAACAAAAGAAGCTTCTCAATTCCTTCTCTATCATGGGGTGTGATTTGGATTTTTCTGAATGTATCCGGAAGCCTTTGGTGAATTTCAAAGACTGGATTAGAGAAGCTTATTTTGTTATTTCGTTTTATGGGTGAAGATTTCGTATAGAGACAACAAAAAAAGATTGAGAGGTGAGGTACATTTTTTGTGGGTACATCACACCTCCCTACCCAAGATCGAGCATGGGGGAACGGAACATTTCCACATAGTTGGTTCAGACTAAAAAGAATGTACCGAGCAAAAACTTACTGTCATTCGTGCTTAGTCTATAAACTAAGTGATGAATTGAAAATGCTATTGATGTCATAATTGAAGGAAATCTGTTACATTCAGAGAATTCAAAGACTGTGTTTTCAGAGTTTTGTTTTGTTCTTTGAGCCTATTGGAAGACGTTGTATTTTGGTGTGGTGATTTGTTTATGTTGTGGTGTTCCTCCTGATTCTTTTTCTGTTGTTGGTGCTGGTGGAGGTGGTGGTGGCGGCAATGCTGGTCTAGTCGGTGCTGGATGTATCACTATGACGATGTGATCTTCCCTGTGGTAGTGGATTCTGAGTTGTCTGGAGCGTTTTGATCTCGGTGATAAATACATGTTATTTGAAGAACAGGTGTTTGTCAATTTCCTGCATATTAACACAAAGATTGCTATTGCGGATATCATCCCTATAAATGACGGTATTCCCATGACTGTTATGTGTGAGACAAGTTCATTCCTTTGTTGGTGTTGTATCTCTTTCGCTTCTTTCTCGATTTTATTCAGAGGTATTAAATCTTCACTGTTGTCCCAATCGTTGATAATTGGTGATTCTTCTGTTTTCATGGGTTCCACAGCTTCTATGTGGTGAGGAGTAATGTGTTCTATTGAGTTGAGGATATCCAGAGTTGCTTTTGGTTGGGATTGAATTAGTTCCGAAACGTTGGAACGGATTGTAGTCGTCATAACTGTTGATTCTGTTGCGGCAGAGCATCCTGGTTTCAATTGGAAAATTCCCGTTCCTTGAATATGAAATTTTCCTATTTGTTCATTTGGGCAACGTATATCTATCACTTATGTTCTGGGAATTGAAAAAAGCCAGCCAGATTCGAATTCAGCTCCCTCGAGAACCCCCAGAACCCATGTTCCATATGAATCTGTCCACAAGTGTGAAAATGGCTCAATTCACGCCCGCCATATTGATTCCATTATATTCAATCCATTTTCGACGTCAGATTCGGATTCAGCACCCACAAAGAGCGCTAGTACCCATGTTTCATATGAATCTGTCTACAAATGCGGGAGTGACTGAATTCACGTCCGCTTTATCGGATTTGTCATCTTGAATTCATCTCAGACGTCAGTTCCGGATTCAGCTCCCTCGAGAACCCCCAGAACCAATGTTCAAGATACATTTGTCCACAAATCCGGAAATGACCCAATTCTCGTCCGCTGTATTGGATTCTTTATCTGGAATTCATTTCTGACGTCAGATTCGGATTCAGCACCCTCGAGAACCCCTAAAACCCTTGTTTCATATGAATCCATCCACAAATGCGGAAATGACTGGAGTCACGTCCACCACATGGATCCACCTTCTTAGATTCGTTTTCTGACAGCGGATTCGATTTCAGCACCCTCGAAAACGCCTAGAACTCATCGTTCCTGAAGGCCGAAGCACGAGAGCGGTCGTAGTGAAATATGACGAAGCCTTTTGCGACTGCTCTGTGCGTTGAATGCCACTCAGTCGTACGGCATTACGATCAAGGAAGTCTGACGAAAGTGATGCAATCGTAAGACTTTTACGATCATCGTTGTGCGTTGATTACGTCCCAGTCGTAAGACACTACGACCACGTCCGTGTCACGGCCTTAATAATCCGTTGATTCACACCGGAGTAACGAACATCTAAACCTGCGGAGAAAATGTCTTTCGTATATTTGTATACAACGGAGAAAATTTTTTCCGAGATCACCTTTTTCCCGAGGAAAAAATGAAAAAAAATCGACGGACTTGTCCAATGCCAATAAAAATTGAATGGTCCTTGGGAAAGGGTTCGAAGAAGGTCCCTTATGAATTTCAGTCCTTTGGTCCACTTGTTCCAGAGTTATCCCGACCACAAAAACACTGCCAACAGACAGACAGACACAGAGACAATCCCACAGATTATCAATCAGTATCGCATGAAATGAAAAACTATCCAACTCCCAATTGGATTACTCGAATATATCAGAAGATTTGGGCAGAGGGTACGATGACGGGTGCAATAGGCACTCCGTGCTGGTATACTACATCGATGTGTGCCTGAAAATATCAAACATATGCACGGATACATAATTCGCGGATATTTCATGCACGGATATTTCGTGACAGAACAAGAACTCTATTCTTCATTTCTCTATTCTCAAATGATTCCATTCTCAAATCAGTCTATTCTCAAATATGACTAATCCTAGACATCTCTATTTTTACAAATTTCTATTCTCACAAATCTCTTCTATGTATGAAACAAAAAACATCTATATGCGAACAATACTGAAAAGGATAGGAATTTGTGAGAATGGATATTTTTAAGGGTATCCCGTAGAAGCCGAAGTTACTAGATTTTTGTTCCCAAAATACTCAAAGATGACTCAATAGAATGGAATATAACAACCAGCCAGACCTTCTTCCATATCAAAAGAAGGTCTAGCTGGTTGTTTTAATTAATTTTATCCAGTCATCTTCGAGTATTTTGGGTGGAGAGATCTAGTAACTTCGGCCTCTACGGGACACCCTCTGAAATAGAGATATTTAGCATCAGGCTGCTCTCCCATGGACCGGAATTTCTAGGGAACGGAACGGAATCCACAGACCCAATTGGTTCATGGATAGTAACTTACTAGAATTCCCTGCAAATCCCCCAAGAATTCCGGTCCATGGGAGAGTAGCCTCAGTCATATTTGGGAATAGACTGATTATAGGAATAGAGATATTTAGGGATATAGTTATTTCAGAATAGGGAAATGAAGAATAGAGTTCTCGTTCTGCCTTTTTCGTCCGTGGATCAAGAGATGCGGTAGCGTCCCGATGCCAAGCACATGAAAAAAAAACGTATTGCAAAAATGCACTTTCAATGAAAAAGCAGAGAGATCGTGCGCTCCTGTGTCTCTATACATGTAAACCGAGTTTTTATGGACCGAGAAAAACTTCAATGCATAATGACTCACTACACACTATATTTTACAAAAAAATAACTAGCGCCGACGACCGCTCCGCGATCGCCGATGCTCTCCCGAATGGGGGCCAAATCAACGGAAAGTTGGTTGAAAAGAGAGATACGCCACACTCTGTCTTTTCAAACACTGATTTCGTTGATTTGACCCCCACCCGCTCTCCCATTGTTATGATTCCACCCACCCACACAGCGACACAAATCGAAAAGAGTTCTCAATGCATCCATTTTGAGTTCTTATGGTGCCACATGAATTCATTATGCACACTTTCTAAGCTCTGATGCTGTGTAGTTAGGTAGCACAAGAAATTTTTTGAGGACTTGAAAAGAATACTTCAAGAATATCGAGAGTATTCAAATGGATACTTACGGAGTACCCAGAGAACTTGCGAATACCTGCAGAATATACCCATACAGCGCCGGGAGGTCTTTTGAATGTTCAGAAACGTGCTTGGTTACACCAATGATATAAATATTCATTTATTTTATTCATTTATTTTGTTTATACGGGTATAAAAGACCCTTTGGTACATAGAATATACATTATTTGAACCACATTATATATATCATACATCAAAGCATTAAGCATCATGTTAAGCTCGACTACATGCATCTTATATTACAACAACAGTTAACGTGTATAATTATAGGTGAAAAGGACAATTAGATATTAAATTTGACAAATAAGAGAAAGAGAATTCCTAAGATCAGAATGAGATGAAAATAATTCAAGCACATCACTGTAAGAATTTGCTAGGATAGATATCCGATTTACCGGATCAGAATAACCGTGTCTCGATTTATAAGAAATTGGATTGAACAATTTAGGGCGCCTCAATAAACGAGAAGGGACATTAAAACATACAAGTCCAAGCAGTTGAGGGCAGCGAATTTTTCCATTAACAATTTTATACAAAAATGAAAAATCATTGAACAAACGACGTGATTCCAAGGGAAGCAAGTTAAGTAGAGCCATAATCAATGAGTAATCATACAAGTGACGCTCAACGGACGGCCTATCTGATAGGCAGCAAAACGCAGAAACTTATGCTGAACTCTTCCCAAGTCTGTACAATCCCGAATTAGATGAGGACTCCAAATTTGAGACGCATACTCAAGATGAGGTCTAACTAAAGTACAATACAGTGTTCGAAGTGCAACAGGATCACGAAAATCTTTACAAACGCGCTTGATGAATCCGAGAGATTTCATGGAAGTACCAACTATGTGATTGTAATGATCTGAGAAGTTAAAACGAGAGTCAAATGAAACTCCAAGATCACGAACAGTATTTATAGGTGATAACAGAGAATGAGACAAGTTATAAGGAAAATAAATAGCATTTTTACCTCTATGAAATCTCATCACATGGCAGTTAGTGAGATTTAATGACATATTAGATAGCACACACCAAGATTGTAACCGATCCAAATCAGATTGCAGATTTTGAGCATCTCTGTAAGTTCTTATAATCATAAACAGTTTCAGGTCATCAGCAGAAAGAAGATGTGTGCAGTACTTGAAAATCGTAGAGATATCATTAATGAAAATAATAAATAATAAAGGACCTAGATGTGAGCCTTGCGGTACACCTGAGGATACAAAAAATGAATCAGAGAAATATTGAGAGACACGAACTGATTGCGTACGATTCAGAATATAACTCTGTAACCACGACAAGAAATTGCTTCGAATACCTAGATTACTTAATTTATTCAACAATATATTATGATCAACTCTGTCAAAAGCCTTTGAGAAGTCTGTATATATAGTATCCACTTGGGCATTTTGATCAAGCGCAGAGGACACAACATGAGAAAAAATAGACAAGTTAGTTACGGTAGATTTGCCAGAAGTGAAGCCATGCTGGAAATCAGAAATAATATCAGGAAACAGTGGTGTTATTTTATCAGTAACTATATCTTCAAAAATTTTCGGCATAACATTCATGATACTGATCGGTCTATAGTTTCTCACGTCAGAACGGTCCCCAGATTTGAAGATAGGAGTAATTAAGCTGGATTTCCATTGAGAAGGAAATATTCCAGAGGATAAAGAGCTGTTAAAGATCAACCACAAAGGCCGAGAAATGACGAACTTGCAAGATTTTAGAAAATTAGGAGGAATACCATCATCACTAGGACCGGAAGAAGTTTTCAAGGATGAGATTTTATTGAACACTTCACCGATATTGATGGATAAATCGGAAAGATTGACATTGAAAGTAGATTCTGGTAAATTACAAGGAACAACGGGATAATTTTGATAGACTGATCTGGAATAAGATGCAAATAAGTTCGAAATAGCAATACCAGTATTGCCAATAGTACCGTCTAAATGCATACCGTCTAAATATAACTGGATAGCTGATGACCGGTGGTGCGGATGTCCTCAATTGTAGGGTCGCCATATTGCGGTTGAAGCGCACGCATGTGCATTGACTACATTGTACAGAATACCCTTTGAGATAAGCAAAATATATGTTTCAAATTCATTTGGAGTTTATTATCCATTACTTATAGGATAGATGTGTTCAAAATTTCCCTATGAGAAGCATTTACTCAAAATATACCATATGAATGGATGTCAATGTGAACAATTTTTAGTCAAATCACGTCAAAATTACATTGTTTCCATGTTATTTTGACAAATGGTTTTTATTGGGCTTATACAGAAGCAGAAAGTAGTTGTCGTAGTCGAAGTAGTGGCACTCAAATATCGTGTACACTAATAATTACTTCAACAATAGTCACAAATAGTCCTTTGTTATAATATTGGTGCTGAAATAATAACCCTATAAACAAAGATTATCCCTGGTTAAAATAAACGATTGATTCTGACCAAATCTGATTGAATGAATAGTACGTACTTTGGCGCATCAATATTTGACGATTGAGCCTCAATCAGAATTGGTCAGATTTAATCAGAACCAATAGACATGCTTCGATGAATGGTACTGAATCAGGGACATACAGGTGAAACAAGGGACACTTCTTCATAGGGAAATGGGGGAAAAAAACGTAATCGGATCGAATGCGGTTTGAACATATTCGAGTTTCTGGATTCAATAGTCATTTAAACATTTCGATTTTCGCATGATATTTGATAGAATTCAATGATCGTTTCACTGATTGCAATCCAATCAGAATCAAATGGTGGATTTGAAATAGAAAAATCGGAGATTATATTGATTGGGAATCAATACGGAAATGAACGGATGGACGAATGGGGATGAATCGGCATTTGCCCAGTAATGTTGAAACGTCATAGACAATGAGATTGAATAGGAGAAAGAACAATATAAACGGGGAATGGTGGCAATGAGAAATGAATGAGATTTAATCATAACATTGTGCAATCGATATCCCGATTGAATACAATTGGATTTATTGAGCATGCCAACGAATCAACCAATATAAATACTTGGGAATCAATCGGTAAATATACGGAGTTGAGGAATCGCAATGAATAGGGAATTTGAACGTTGTGAGCGAATTTGATTCGTTGAAAGTTTTTCCAGTTAAAAATATTGTCAAAGGGCTGTACATTCGAAATCAGATTAATTAGGAAAATAGCTGATTCGATTCTACAGTATTCAGTGATTCATGATACGATTGAGACTCAAAAACTCACTGTAATACTGATATGCAATTTTTCATTTTGTCAAGGTGGATTCAACTGAGGTTTAAAGTATTCACCCAGTCGGAGTCAATGAGAGTTTTGCTCATTCTAAATCTCTCTGAGCGAGTGAGATTCCATCAAGAATGGGCTCTGTTTCTCAATTGGTTTCGATATGATAATGAACGATTGAATGCTATAATATTCAATGAATTGCACAATTGATCGCATCGGATTGAGTAGGGATGTAGCCGATTCAAAAAATCTGTAGGCGACTGGAATTCTATCAGAAATAGGCGTTGCTACTCAATCGGATATGAAAAGAACATGACCAATAGCGTTCTATAGTATTTAATGATTTACATTACGATACGGGATGGAAATCACGCTCAGCCGTTGATATACAAGGTGTA
The DNA here is from genome assembly GCA_018340375.1 of Gonatopus flavifemur. Taxonomy (NCBI): domain Eukaryota; kingdom Metazoa; phylum Arthropoda; class Insecta; order Hymenoptera; family Dryinidae; genus Gonatopus; species Gonatopus flavifemur. The sequence continues at coordinate 1,425,201 of JAFFJZ010000049.1, read as the reverse complement.
CTTCTGCAAGTGAGTTGTACACAGGGATCGCCTCATTTACCCAGTCGGATTCAATGAGCGTTCAGTCAATTTGAAACATCTGGAACCGAGTGGACCTTTATTAGTGTAGGATCTACTACTCAATCGGATCCAATAGGGATACGACCGACTGAATTCTATCGTACTCATCAAGTTATATCAAGATGTGGAATGGGAAGCATACCGGAACACTGATTATGCAAATGGTACTATTCATAATGAGCTATAAAGAGGAATCGCACGACTGAACCAAGTGGATCCAATGGGGGTTTAACCGGTCCAAAACATTTGTTTTTGAATCAAATTTCTTCAGAGACAGACTCTAGTACTGAACCGGATTCGCTACGGGTACGATGGATTGGATTCTATCGTAATCAATGAGTCATATGATGATACACAATGATATCACGCCAAAACATGGTTTTGCAAATTACACTATTCAAAATGAGTTGTGAAAAGAAATCGCACAACTGACCCATTCGGAACCAATGGGCAATTAGCCGATTCACAACATCTGTTTGCGAATAAAATTTCATCAAACATAGACTCTACTACTCAATCGGATTCGATAGAGACATGACCAATTGGATTCTATAGTATTCTATAGTTCACTGGTTCATATCACGATGGAGGATGGGAATCATACTGAGATGCTGATATACAAGGTATACTATTGCAACTAAGTTGTAAACAGGAATCGCCCAATTGACTCAATGGAGATTTAGTCGACTCAGAAAATCTGTACACGAATGAAATTCTATTAAAGAGAGATTCTACTACTCAATCGGATCCGATCATGGTATAGCCGATTGGATTGTATCTTATTCAATAAGTCATATCAATATACGAAATCTAAACCACACTGAACACCCTAAAAAGTATTATATACCTTTTGATCAAAAAGTACTCGGAATTCTCTATTCAAACAAACCTCGCTTGAGATATTGTCGGAACCTTTTGTTTTCCATGTTATTTCATCTGGAATTTTCATCAGTGATGGAATATCCATTGGATCCCATTGCAAAATATGTTACTGGTATCAATTATAATTGTAATGATTGATAAAATGCCGATTAAATCAAATTAAAAAATATTGTGCCCGTACGAATTGGAATTTTCATTATTGATAAAATACCTATTGGATGCCATTGAAAAATATTTGACTGATATCAATTAGAATCTTTATGATTAATAACATACCGATTGGACCCAATTGAAAAATATTGTATCGGCATCAATCGGAATTTTCATTGGTCATAAAATACCAAGTGAATGCAATTACACAATATTTCATTGATATCAATCGGAATGATTATTATTAGTAAAATATCAATTGGATCCCATTGGGAAATATTTGACTGGTATCAATTAGAATTTTCATGATCAATGAAATACCGATTCAATCCGATTAAGAAATATTTTATTGGTATCCATCGGAATTTTTCATCAACTATAAAATACCCATTGAATATAATGAGAAAATATTCTCTTGGTATCAATTGGAATTTTTATGATTAATGAAATACCCATTGAATTCTATTGAGAAGTATTTCACTGGTATCAATTAGAATTTTAATGATCAATAAAATACCTATTTAATCAAATAGGGGATCACGTGATATTCCGTGATAACAACACGTGTCAGAAAACCGCTCCGTAATTTGTTATAAAAACTCCTTCAATTAATACATATCAAATTAAATGCCATGTGTAATAGTGAACATGAGTGTATAAAGTGGATATATAAATTAAAAAAACATTCAATTGTAGGCTCCGTTTCATGTTTTTTTACAAATTCAAGTTCACAAAGTTTGTGGAACAAGTATGAATATTAGTGACAGTACGCAAACGCAAATTGAAGAGAGTACGGTGTCAACAGAAAAGAAAATAGAAGGCAGCGCTCTGAATGTTGACGGAGATAATACGGACTTCACGGTCAATGAACCAAATCCACTACCGATTTCCGACAATAATAATAGCGACTCAAAATCTTCCAACGATAACAAGGATTCCACCTCTAGGGGAGTAGAATCGAAAAGAAAAAGAGGCAGACCTTCAAACGTTCAACTATTACATAGATATAGATCGAATTGAGTTGGTACAATTCGAGAGTATATTCAAAAAAGAAAAAGAGAGATAGGAGACGATCTCGAAAAATCATTTATTGAAAATCTACCAAATCCAATCAAAAAGAAACAAAACACTACGATGAATACACCAAAAGATACTCCACAAACATACCTAGAAAGTGGAAATAGCAAAAACGGTAACAACACTAACAATAATAATTCGAAAATGGAAGACGTTATTGAAGATTCCAGTCAAAGCAAAACAGACCCAAACAAACCATTGCTTGAACAATTGCTCCATGAAATTGTTAGTTTAAGAAAGGAAAACACATGCAAATTCAATAACTTGAAACAACAAATAAGGGAATTTAGAAATGACAGCGGAATAAGAATAGATAATCTACGAAGCGAATTGGAAATAAAGGAGAAGAACTGGCAAAGTAAGTTCTCTGAGCTGTCAAAAAGGATTGATAAAGATGAGCGGAAACAAGACAATACACAAGTAGTTGAAAATACGCAGTATAAAATGAATCGTATTTAAAATTGGATACATACTAAAGAGGAAAAAGAAAAAGCTAAAAACATTATTATTAAAGGATTAGAGCCATCCATCATAACATCAACGAAGAAAATATATGAATTTCAAGAATCCATGTGAATTCAAATATTGTGAGAGTTGGACTAGAAAAAATTGAAGACAAAATACACATACTTGAAAACAAAGGACGTCATTTCAAAGCAACGAACATCTACATAGAACCTGATTACACCAACCAGGAAATGCAGAAAATAAAAAAATTAAGAAACATCGCACACGAAGAAAAAGGAAAAGGAAGAGCAGTTAAAGTGATCGGTATGAGAATATGCTTGGAAGGGTATTGGATGATTCTCGATAGAGATACAAACAACCTCATCCCATGGAAGAAAAAACAACCGAAACATCAAAATCACCAACCAGGAGGATCTCAACAACTAGGAGAAGATCGTACTGCTCCAAAAAACTAGTGAAAATCATGTTTTGGAACATACAAGGATATAAAAACCTATTAAGTGTTACTAATAATGATGAGCATAAAATTTTGGGTGATATCATGTATTGTTCCGAAACATGGTGAATGAATCCAGTTTTATATGTAAGTAATTTACCGAATTACAAATGTATTTCAGTCCAAGGTACAAAAGGAAAAAGTATGGGGCGCGCAAGTGGCGGCTTACTATGTATATATCGAAAAAACATTAGAGTTAAACTATTAGATTCTACAGATAGCTGGATCTTTACACTGATAGAATTTGATACTCAAATCCTAGTTGTGGGCTATGTTTACTTCCGTCCAAATAGAGACATAAAAGTACTATTAGATTTATTGCAAGATTCTTTGAATAGGGTGTTACAAGAATATGGACATTTACCTGTTTTGGTGGGAGGGGACTTTAATGTCAGAATTGGTAGCATTAAAGATGAACCAGAAGAAATTTTTGAGCATTCAAATCTCAACGATACCAGTGAATTTCTGGATAATGTTGTATCAAGTAGAGGCGCACTTCTAAAAAATTTTTATGAGTAACAACGGATTCATTATAATGAATGGTAAAACTCAACATGACACTCCAGCCAAGTATACTTTTTGCAGCACAGCCGGTGCGAGTACTATTGATTTAATTTGGGCAAATTGGCCTAGTATAAAAATGATAAACGATTTGTATGTCATGCAGGATGTTTTTTTGTCAGACCATTTTCCTACTTCACTAATATGTGAGATAGAAGATCCTAATTTTTGCGCTAAAGGTATTAAAACAACAAAAAGCAGCAGGCTGTGGTGGAAAAAGGAGCAATCAAATTCATTCACAAACCGTATGCAGTGGTCAGAGCAAGTAAAAACCAGTTTTGATGACTCTAATCTCGACGGGTTGAATTAAAAATTCACAAATACTGTAAAGAATGTGGCTCTTTCACTGGATATGATTAAATCCACTAATCGCGATACATTGATGAGAAACAGGTCTCAACCATGATTTGATGAGGAATGTTTGAATATGAAAAAATGCCTAATCAAATTATCGAAGGTTCGCCGAAAAACAAATTTCACAAAAGAATATAGGGAAGAATACACACACTGTAAAAAAAGCTTTAAAATATTATGTGAGCAAAAGCGTAAAGATTATGAACGAATATTGTTGGAAGAATTCAAGAATGCGAAAGACCCCCAGACCTTTTGGAGTGCGGTGAATAAATTCAGACCATACGCTAAGGAAAAGGTTTCAATTACCATTGCACAATGGGAAGTTTTCCTCACGAATACCTATAAAGTCAGAATAGTAAACCCAGTTTCCTTTTTTTGGAGTTGGGGACCCTCATTTAGATAGCGATATAACGTACGGTGAATTGGAATGTGCAATAAAGCAAGCCAAATGCAATAAAGCTGCTGGGTCAGACCAAATAACTAACGAATTCTTCAAGGCACTGCCACAAAATTGGAAACTTTTCCTGGTTAATACGTTCAATAGAATTCTACATAAAGAACAAACCCCAAAATCTTGGTCTAACGTGATAATGTGTATGATACATAAAAGACAAGGGGATATAAGTGACCCTGCAAACTATAGGAGGATCGCGTTGGTCAACCATATCACAAAAATATTCACCAGCATTCTGAATGATAGAATCACAAAATGGGCTGAAAATAATAACATTATTCCGGAGGATCAGGCTGGCTTTAGAAAAGATAGAGGATGCCTCGATAACATCTTCACTTTACAATCTGTGATACAGATTAATCTTAGGTATCCAAAAAAAAAACTATATTTGGTCTTTTTGTTGACTTCAAAGAGCATTCGACTCTATTGACCAGAGGATCCTCTGGTATAAGTTATTGAATTTAGGAGTAAGTGCAAGAATAATTCGAATTCTAAAAAACATGTATGATAATGCTACCTTATGTGTCAAACAAAATGACGAACTGTCGAATAATATTGGCATTACTGAAGGTGTACTGCAAGGGGGAATGTTGAGCCCATTGTTGTTCCTCCTTTTTATTGCTGATTTAAATTCTTTCTCAAAAGTAAAGGCGTACAGGGTGTAAATATCAATAATCGAACCGAACTGATGGATCTGCTGTGTGCAGACGATTTTGTGATTCTATCAAACTCGGTACCAGATTTGAATCAGAAATTAGATGCTTTAGCGGAATATTGTGCAATAAACAAACAGTTATACTTACAAGTGAATACTAAGAAAACCAAAATAGTGCTGTTCAAAAAACCTGGACGCCCTATCAAGAGGAAACCGGTATTCAAATACTTGAACGAAGAAATCAAAATAGAATCAAGTTATATATATCTCGGAATACCCTTTTCCTCGTCTATATCTGGGTCTGATATAATGAAAACAGCAATTAAGAAATTTACAGTAGCAATGTGGTCAGTAGTGTCGATAATAAATGAGGCTAAAATAAATACAGTAGAAGGAAGCTCTAAGCTTTTCGATTCAATGATAACTTCAATCTTATTATATGCGTGCCCGGTGTGGGCCTTGAAATACGTTAATGGAACTGGAAAGATTCGAACCGATTTCTACAAATTGTACATTGCTTTACCGAGGAACACATGCGGGGCCTTGATGAGAAGTGGAGTCGGAAGAACCAATCTTGCCTACACGGTAATGAAACACACATGGAATTGGTCTCTAAAAATTCTAAAGATGGGCGCAGAACGACTGCCAAAAATTTGTTTCAAAAGCTTAATAGACTTACACAGAACAAACCCCGATTATAAATATAATTGGGCAACCCAATTGATGAGATTGGTGGAGTTCATAGATCCTTCCTATGAATTTCTAGAAACAAACCTGGAATTTGCTGTATGGAAAGAAGCAGGAGAAGTATTACTAGAGAAATACAAAATTGTATTAGATACTGAAAATCAAAATATAGTGAACAACATGAATTACTTGCAAATTTCGATGAAAAGAATACGCGATATAAATTGTATGGCAGAATACCTAACAGTAAATGCACCGTTACATGTAAGCAGAACAATAGCACAAATTAGATGTGCCAGTAAATATGGTTTCACCATAAATATCAATGGTAATTTTTACAAATTTCACCCTGACCAACCCTGCCCCGTATGTAACTCTGGTAAGATGGACACTATTGACCATATGCCACTTGAATGCGTACATTACATACCATATAGGCGGCACTATGCCGCAAAAAACAACGTACACTTAAACTCGTTCGATATCAAAGATCTATTGCTTAGAAACGATTTATATTCAATGAAATCATTGTGGCTTTTTGTAAAAAACAGTTGTGAAACAAGAGCTTTTATAGTGAACGAGTAATTATTATTGTAAAAAATTTAAGGAACGTTAACTTTTACGATTTAAATAGAATCAAGGAAGAAAAAAAAAAAATTGTACTTAATGTTGAGAAAAATTTTGTAATCACTTTTTGTAACCCCCTTGCTATGGGAACTGTGTTCTCGGAAAGCAATAAATTATCTATCTATCTATCTATCTATTTAATCAAATAAGAAACATTTTATTGTCCTCAATTGGAATTTTTGGTATTGATAAAATACCAATTGGATCACATTGGAGAACGTTTTACTGGTATCAATTAGAATTTTCATGATTGATAAAACTCCGAATGAATCAAATTGAAAAATATTGTATTGGTATCAACCGGAATTTTTACTATTGATAAAATACCAATTGGATCCCAATGAAGAATATTTGACTGATATCAAATAAAATTTTCATGATTAATAAAATACCGATTCAATCCAATTAAAAAATATGTTATTGGTATTAATCGGAATTTTTTATCAACCATGAAATACCCATTCAATCCAATTAGAAAATATTTTCTCGGTATCATTTGGAATTTTTGTGATTGATGGAATACCCATTGAATTCCATTGAAAAATATTTCACTGATATCAATCAAAATTTCAATAATCGATAAGATCTCGATTTAATCAAATGAAAAATATTTTCTTGGTATCAATAGGAATTCTTATTATTGATAAGATACCTGTTGGATGCCATTGAAAAATATTTGAATGGTATCAATTAGAATCTTCATAATCAATAACATACCGATTCAATCCAATTGAAAAATATTGTATTGGCGTCAATCGGAATTTTCATTGATCATAAAATACCAAGTGAATCCAATTACAAAATATTCCATTGATATCAATCGGAATTCCCATTATTGATAAAATACCTATTGGATCCCATTGGAAAATATTTGACTCGTATCAATTAAAATTTTCCTCATTGATAAAATACTGATTGAATCCAATTGAAAAATATTGTATTGATATCAATCGGAATTTTCCATCCATCATAAAATACCGATTGAATCCAATTGGAGAATATTTTCTTGGTTTTCATTGGGATTTTTATCATTAATGAACTCCCATGCTCTTATTAAGACCGATACAATCCCTCATATGTCCAATGGACTATCACCGATTGAATCTTATCACTATAGGACACCCATCCCTGACATGAGACAGTCATTTAGTTCACATTGATAGGAAGCGAACTACGGCATCGAGCGAGCGGGTGTTCCAGATCGATCTTCTAGGTTGAGCAACGACAACTGCGGTACAAGGTGGATGGATGATCACCATGTTAATAACACATAAATGATCGTTTGAATTTATTTCAGCAATAATTTGCCATACGTAATGATTGAATAAATGATATATGTGTTTGTTTAATTGATATAAAATGCGCTTATACAATGTATATAAACCGTTCGTTAGTTGGGTTAACAACCAATAAAATTCAATAAGAAAATCCCGATGGAGGAATCAATTCATTCCGATAAGTTTTTTTTTATCGGATTCAATGGGATTTTTTAACCAGGGGAAAGACCGATTAAATCCAATCAAAAATCATCTCATTGGTATCAATAGGAAATTTCCGATGCAGAAACTCAATTCATTCCGGTAAAATTTTTTTTTATCGGATTCAATCGGATTGTTTAACCAGGGATTCCACCATTCAAATGCAGATGGAGTCTCATTCATCGAATCATTGAATGCCTCATTGAACCCATTCAAATCACAGCAAAGAGTTTGTGGGATCTTGTTTGTTAATCCCGATCCGAATCATGAAAAAACCTGTAGGATCCGATTGAGAGGCCTTGCGTTGCCCTGTGAATCCGCTCATCGATCCCAATTCAATTTGGTCAAGATTAAACCGGCCACTCGCTCATTGGAACTCCTCAATGAATCGGCAGGAAACCCAACAAATTCTATTGAGATGACGATATTAATATCACCGACCATGAAACCCAAACCCATGTGCCAACGCGGATTCATTCTCATTAAGTTCATTCGTTATCGTCCGGATTCAGTAGATGATACCCAACTGTCAAAATGCTGATACAATCTCATTGAATGATTCTCAAATGCCTGAATCGATTGCGATTCAGTGTAATCGAAGCTGATCGTTCTCATACACATTGGAGCCTATTCAATCCATCAGCCATACTCGCTCCTTTTCCTATTCATGGATAAGACAGCCCATGGCAGTGATCCGATTGGATTCAATCAGCATTTCGACTGCACAATGTTCTGATTCATTCCGATTAGTCGATTAATCAATAGTATTTGGTCGGAATCAATCGTTTTTTTCAACCAGGGATTAGCGTTTCAATGGGCCGCTAATGGTCTTGCAATGCCAGTGAAGAACCGTTACCGGGCCTTTGAAATGCCTGCAGTTATGTTTGCTGGGAAGTATGGAAGGAGAATAAAGAATTTTAAATTCACACGAGCACACGCAAAAAATAATTTACTTCCCGTACGGCACATTGATCGAATTCAATCTCTCCCTTCTTTCTCCACTTTCTTGTCTTCCACTTCTTTGTACACATATAATACTTCGAGTTCTTGGGTCCCAGACAGCACAACGTGCCACTGGAACGTTGATGGAAGGTTTATAGAACGTAGGAGAGGTTTTCTGAACGTTCAGAAAACGTCCCAGAGACACATTGTGCTGTTAGGGGTACTACATGTATTCCATTACAAAGTACAATGTCAGTTTCACAGATTTTATGAATGCACGATGTCTGAAACATTGGAACACATTGTATGATCATGAGACAAGAGAGAACACATTGTTGAAAATCCATGTTTTTCAGGGACAGAAAGCATGATCACCAGCAGCAAGAAGTAAATACACCCATGCAGCACACTGGATCAGAAAAAATTCATAAAGAGTTTAATTAGTGTTTGAAGAATTGATTATGAATTCTCAAGAATTCTTCTTGAACTTCATCCATATATATGCAAGGTATCCTAGAACAAATCTCAGCCTTTCATCAGGGTATTCCTGAAAGAAAACTGAACAACTTTCCCATTCAACATTTTCCCCGAAGAGAACCTGAAGCTTCAGCGGACATTCAGATCAGGTTCATGGAAGATACCTTTCAGATTCACAAACATTCGACGAAGGTTCAACAAACGTTGAAATATCCGCCTCGAAATACTCTCAGGAAACATAGATGGAACGTTCATCCCTAATAGCACCAAGGTCCCTGGACGTTTTGAAAACGTTCTGAGAATGTTTTAAAAACGTCCCAACGTTCTTGGAACGTTTTAAAAACCTCCCAGTGCTGTTAGGGATTGAAGGTTTGATGAAGCTTCAAAAAAATATCTATACTTATATCAATTTGAATCAATTGATGTTCATTAATTACTTGATGTTTGAATGAATGACAATTAATATACGAGGTGTGTTCAAAAAGTAACGAGAATTTTTAAATTCCACGGGTTTGGAGAGTCCGCCTGTATAAAATTTCTCTTCATTATGTTGGTACACATGCCCCTGAAATACGACAAAATTTTCAGCAATATTCATTGCTTACTTTTTAAGTGGCAGCCGCTGACGTTAGACGTGTTTTTTCGAGCTCGGCGATTTTCGTTTGTGAAAAAAAATGGATCAAAGAATTTGTATTCAATTTTGCGTGAAAAATGAAATGAAGTGTAGTGAAGTTTGTAAAATATTGACAAAGGCATATGGTGAGTCTGCTATGAGTGAAGCAAGGATTTACGAGTGGTATAAGCGTTTCCAAGATGGCCACGAAAACGTTGAAGATGACGAACGACCCGGACGCCCAAGCACATCAACAACCGATGAAAACGTGAAAAAAGTGAAAGAAATGGTTATGAATGATTGCCGAATCACAATCAGAGAAGTCGCTGATGATGTTGGCATATCAGTCGAAAAGCAATCCGAAAAAAACGCCCGGATTTGTGACAAAACAATTCATGGCTCTTGTACCACGATAATGCACCTGCTCACACTTCATTGCTTGTTCGTGAATTTTTGGCCAAAAACAAAACTGTAACGATGCCTCAGCCTCCATATTCGCCAGATATGGCTCCATGTGACTTTTTTCTATTTCCAAAAATAAAGAGAACATTAAAAGGCCGTCGTTTTACAAGCATAGATGACATTGAAAGCGAATCGTTGAAAGAGCTAAAAGCTATTACAAAGATCGAGTTTCAAAAGTGTTTCGAGGATTGAAAAAAGCGTTGGCACAAGTGTATTATATCCAAGGGGGATTATTTTTGAGGGGACAAAATAGATATTGATGAATAAATAAATATTTTTTTCATAAAACGAAAATTCTCGTTATTTTTTGAACACACCTCGTATGTATAGATATTTTTGTGAAGTTTCATCAAACCTTCAATGAACTTTCAATAAAGGTTCCATCTATGTTTCTTGAAAGTATTTCGAGCCGGACATTCCAACATTCGCAGAACCTTCTTCAGATGTTCTTGAATCTGACAATTAGCTCATATGAACTTCCGGCCCGATCTATAGAGACGATCTAAACGTTTACTGAAGCTTCATGTTCTCTTCGAGTCCGCGTCAAGTGTCGCAGACCCGAAGGTTCACTTCCCCGAAAGGTTGATGTACCGAATTTAAAAATCCGGAAATTGCAATGTACTGAATCATTCCTACATGTTACGAGTCGTTTGAAAATTTTATTTAAAGTGACTGATATTCTGTCCAGACATGACAACTTCGGGATTCTGCAATGCGATACATCGGGCTATCACCAACCTATTGGAGCTTCGAGACTGCGATACTCTACCCATTTTCCGATCCGACGTTCTTTTTTTGAGTTATGAGCAAAATACGTTGACCATTCAGGTGGGAAGTACATAAGCTACTCAAATAATCAAAGAGCAGATTGATGTAGCACCTACTTGAATGAGCAAAGTCACCTTCGAAACTAAGCTTCGGGTAAAAAATGTTAAATGGAGAAGTTATTCAGTTTCTTCTCAAGAATATGCTGCTGAAATGCTGGAGTGTTCTGAGACACTCTTTATAGACTAACCTGTTCAGACAAACACAGTACATAAACTGTATATATGAAGTATAAAATACATAAAAACTCAACGATATATACATATACGCATAAAAATATAACACGTCAAATGATATCAAACAGAATATATGAAGAAAAAAATATACATTTATTCTTTGAGCATAAACCCGTGCACATTTAATTTAATGAGCATCAATATAAAGCGAATTGAAGTAAGATGGAAAATTAGAAAATTCCACGAATGTGAACAATTATATACACGCAAATTCAAATCCTCGAGTACAATAAAACTTATCCAAATCAACCACAACATTAAACGAAAGTTCATGCATGGATGCAATCATTGCCAGAACCAGGATTTAAAAAAAAGTGTTCGCAAAGCTCATTGTTATTGATGTGTTCACACCAATAAACGGGTCATGTAACGCCTAACATTGAGCCCAGTTTGACGTAACGTACAAATTTTGGAAAGCGCAAACATTTTCAACTGAATGTATTGTTGGATAATAGAATTGACCAATAAATAAACATAACCAGCAAGGTCTTCCAAACAATCATCAAATCATCATCATCATGAAGTAATCAGTCTTATGACTGGTTTGATGAAATCCTCCAACCCTGTCTATTATCCGCTAACCGCTTAATTTCTGCATATCTACGACAACCCTTATCTTGTATAATTTGCTTCATATAACTCAATCTAGGTCTACCTCTTCGAGTTTTACCATTCATTTTTCCTACTAATATTGTTTTCAATAAGCTATCATGCCTTAATGTGTGTCCTATCAGATTACTTCTTCTTTTCACGACCTGTCTCAAGAGACTTCTTTTTTCATTTACCTTCTCAAGTACTTCTTCATTTTTTACTTTCTCTATCCACTCTATCCTAAGCATCCTTCTATAACACCACACTTCAAAAGCTTGGAGTCTTCGTTGGTCCGTTTCTCCAATTGTCCAAGTTTCGCAACCATATAATGCTGTGCTCCAAACGTAATCATCGAATATATGATCATTTAATTCTCTGAATAGTTCGTTGATTTGTCGCGGCTCCTGTAATAGTTCTCTAAGTACTTCAGATCGAAGTACTGTAGGGAATTCATGTTCAATAGGCAAGTAATCTGCATTGAAATTAATAGCGCGTCTGAATAATTTCTCAGTTAATATCGTTATTTGATATACTGCTAAACTTGGCAATAGTAAACCACCATTACTTTTCAATCGAATTATTCTCATAGCTTGAGTGTAAAAGAAAAAGTCACCCGGATCGGCGAAAAATTTATTCACATGTTCGTCGTGTAGAACTTCTAAACTATCCCATGCTAGAGCTGATCTGCATGTTTCGCATTTAATTTTTGAGAGAACTTTGCGGACGACCCAACCTGAGATATATGTGATAGCACTTCTTGAAAACCCAAAAATTCAAATTCAAAATTTTTATCATTCGCAAGCGGCTCGTCATCCAAATTGTATTTTTTGCCACATGTTCATTCGCCATTATGTCATAAACCCTTTGATCATAACCATCTGATTCCGCTGTAGTTGAAGAACAAGTAAGAATCTTCGTTTGATCTTGCATTTCTGAATTACCATTGCTAGCGATCACCCGATGATGTATCAATACACATTTATGAGCAGAAATGAACTGGCTGCACGTAGGGTGTGGGCACCAACCTCTACATGCTCTGATCGCACAGAAAAATAATTCTAAGTGATCTTGACTTCACTTATATGTAAGCAAGTATCGGAGTGGAACATTTTCGGCAGCTACATACTTGTCGTAAATTTGAATGACTGCCCAAGCAGCGGTGTATATTTCCAAAACGCCCATTTTATGTCTCCTAGTGACCGTTCTCTGGCCATTGGCATTTGTCAGTTTCAACAAATAGTCCATGGCTTTTTCTATACGAGGTCACCATATAGACTCATTTTTCCGCTTCGAAGGTGCTTTGAATCCTTTTCCATATGGATTGCGGGAATTCGGAAAGCCGAACATCATATCAATGTTTCGGATAAACCGTATGGTTGCTTCGCATCCTTGAAATTCGGGTAACTGTAATTCTGTCATGCAAAATTCCAATGCATCTGCTACACTACAACTAAACGTTTGCGCTGCTAAATGAACTTTCATCTTCATTCTGTGATACTGGACGTGAGTGAACCGAAGTTTGTTACCTAGCCGTAATCCTTCTTTCTTTTGAAGATCAGCTAATTGAGCGATATATCTCCATTCAATTTTTCCCCTTGATCACCGAGGAGATTTCTCATTCATTTTAGCATATGGCAGGTATAAAATATTATATAAATTTCATCTTGTGAGATGGGATGTGGGAAAGTTGGATTCAGGTCAATGATTGTGTTGAACTCAGCTCCCAAACGATTACCCATCGCGCAGTGTTTACTTGTGCCATCAAACGTCAATGAAATCACTTTCACTACTGTGTCATGTGATTTTATCAAAGCTGTGCGGACTAATTCAGCAGATGTCATAGAATTAATTCCATCAATGAAAAAGTACCCAATCCCTTGTTTCCAACTGTTATCAACAGCCACTACCATTAAGACCAATGCGTACTTAGCCTCTCGCGAATTACCACAACCCTGAAATTCGGCTTCAAAATCTACATATCCGGGAACTGCTGAGTTTCTATATTTTTGAGTTCCTTTCTTTATCCCCATTTCATCGAGCATTAAAGAGCAAATTACTGATTTATTTTGATTACGCGCCTTTTCAACTTTCAACCCCAACGCCACAAACCTTTCAACCGTGAATCCAGGCTCCCCATCTATAGATTTATACCACGCTCTGATTGTACTTTGGGTCGGTAAAGCCAAATTCATCTTTTGTCGCACATACTCATACGCCTTTGGCGAATAGAAATGAAGGGTGAGTGCCAAGCTTCTCAAAGCAGGATGATACTGACTTCTAGACACGGAAGACTCACCATTGGCAATCGCTCGACACCAAAGTTCCTTCACACCCTCGTCGGGTATTCATTTCAAAATACTCAAGCAATTTCAGATACATTTTGGGCATCTGTTAACTTTTGAATAATTTCCCTCTAGAGTTGAAACTACTCGTAAGACGAGTAATTTTCCGATTCTGAAGTTGAATTATCTTGTCCTTTTTCTTCAATTGCTCTCGACATCCATGAAGCTCTCGACGACAAGTTGAAGGAGAAGGTTCATAATGATGATCGTGGTCAACCGTTCGTCGTTTTTTTCGATCAGGTGAATCACATGATGTATCAAAAATAGGAAGATTCTTATTGGAAACGTCGTGATACTCATTTGACCCTATAGACAGAGAAATCATGAATTGAAATAATCTCAACTTGTGCCTTATGAAAATGAATTTATGTATAGAAGATTGTATATGATATATGACCCACATGTAGATCAAATATAACTCATTTCTACTTGGTGTTCTCTAATATAAAATAAGTGGAAAATTACTTGTCGACTCTGATAATACTCGTGAACTGGACGGTTCTTGGTTTAAAAATTCACAGCGCATATCGGCATCTACAAAAAAAAATCAAATCAATCTGTCATTCATTTATAATATAATTAGTCGGAACTTTACCTCCATTTTCTAGTTCAAGTGATATTTCTTGATTCGGATCAGCAGAATTGCTGCAATCATTGTATAATGGAGGATTTTCTTCCCATTCAACGTCTAAAATAATTGAAAAATGATTAGACAATAAAGTATAAAGTCGAACAAAGATAATTCGGCATACCTTGACTGGTAGAGTGATTCGCACTGTTGAATATCGTTGGAATAGCATTTGCCTTCAATCTTGAGTGCCCTCGATCTTTACGGAAGCAGGATTCATCAAAATGTTTCGAGTACAAAAGACTGTTCTCAGTAAGTTCCCAATTTGGTTTTTCTAATTTATCCAGCCATAGTCTAAGGAGTGCCGGTTGACGTAACGGAAATCTCCAAAAAAACAGATATTTATTATTCTGAAATACTTGAGTACAATACGTCCAGCCAGAAATTCAAGGTAGCACTTAGGGGAACAATGCAACTATCCACTCATGCATTCAAAAATTCGTTATACATATGTGGCTCAACGAATAGTATCAAGCTTAAATACAGGGTGGGGCATTTAAAGTGTCGCGGGCGTTTTTTCCAAAAATAAAATGAGATACGAGAAAATTTTTCGGACAAAAATTGTAGGGTATCGAGGGGGACATCCGATGGTGGCCTTGGCGTTGACCTCAAATCTCATCTTCAAGGGCATTCTGAGGTCAACTCTTGTTTTTTAAATAGCATCTCATATTTTTTACTGCAGATTTGGATTCTAGGTCAAAAACCAAGAAACTTTTGTCTGAACCATTTTCCTGAAATCCGCAAAGATGGCGCTCCAATCGATATTGTTCCATACTGAATCTGACATTAGAATAACTCGAAAACGAAGGGTCTTGGAGGAGAATGTTTCGGACAAAAGTTGTCTGATTCCAAGGGGGACCCCTTGAACTGAAACGGAGGTGATGGGGTATAACAGACAAAACACAACACATTTCAATCGTCTACATCACTTGGATAATTTCAATGCAGTAGATGCTCAAAATGATGGCCTTCGACTTCAATATACATTTCAAAACGTTTTACAAAAGATTGCTGAACTCGTGTTAAAATATCTTCATTGATGCTCGCGCATGCATTGATGATTCGTTGACGCATATTCTCAGATGTAGTCGGTGCTTGTTGATAAACTGTATCTTTTATGTATCCCCATAAAAAAAAATCTGGAGAAGTAAGACCCGGAGAACGGGCAGGCCAATGAACTGGTCCACGACGTTCTATCCATCGTCCAGGATAATCTCTGTCCAATATTTCTCGAGCTGTGACTGCATAATGGGATGGACAACCATCGTGTTGATACCACATATTCAATCGTTCCTGAATAGGTATGTCTCCAAGTAATGTTGGAAGTACTTGATCTAAGAAATGTCTGTACTTCTCTCCATTTAGCGTATCTGCAATGAAGTACGGTCAAATTACTCGAGATCGAAAAATACCACACCAAACATTCACAGCCCATTGTCTTTGATGCTCTACTTGACGTAACCATCTTGGATCTTCTGTCGCCCAGTAATGCATATTATGTCGATTTACTTGACCATGATTGGTAAACGTCGACTCATCAGAAAATAATATGTTGATGAAGTTGTTATTGTGCATTTGCGCTAGACCCCATCGACAAAACTGTACACGATTTTCGAAATCATCACCGTGAAGGTCTTGATGCAAACAAATGTGATACGGATGGAATTTGTGACGTTTCAGTATTCGAAGAACACTTCTTCGAGAAATTCCCGAATGGAGTTCAATTTCACGAGAGCTCACGTGTGGATTATTGGCTACTGCAGCTAGTAAATTAACTTCCGCATTTTCTCCGCTAACAGTTCTCATCCGATGTCGTTTTTCCCTTGTAACACTTCCCGTTTCTGAGAATAATTTTGTAATGCGTTGAAAATACCTAATGGATGGCGTTGTTCTTTCAGGAAATCGTTCTGCATACAAGTCATATGCTTGTCTGGGGTTCTTATGCACTTCACCGTAAATGTAGATCATATCGATCTTTTCAGAAACCGTGTATCGGATATCCATGATTTTCAATTTGTCATAAACCAAGTAATAATCAAATGTAACTGACAAACTGACTTTCAAAATCGTGAATTTTCACTGAATCCCGTCGTTTGTTGACATCGCGTGAGCTCTGAATGGTGGTAATGTAGACGATTGAAATGTGTTGTGTATTGACAACTTTTGTACGAAACATTCTTTTGCAAGACCCTTCGTTTTCGAGTTATTCGAATGTCAGATTCAAAATGGAACAATATCGATTAGAGCGCCATTTTTGCGGATTTCAGGAAAATGGTTCAGTCAAAAGTTTCTTGGTTTTTGACCTAGAATCCAAATCTGCAGTAAAAAATATGAGATGCTATTTAAAAAACAAGAGTTGATCTCAGAATGCCCTTGAAGATGAGATTTGAGGTCAAAGCCAAGGCCACCATCGGATATCCCCCTCGGTACCTTACAACTTTTGTCCGAAAAATTTTCTCGTATCTCACTTTATTTTTGGAAAAAACGCCCGCGACACTGTAAATGCCCCACCTTGTATACATACACATATGTATGCATGCACATATACATCGTCTGCATCCACGCAACTGTACCCCATGTAAGTGTGTCCTCAGGAAAATCGTTTTGTTGGCCTACAATTGCATTTGGATCTTCGATCGGTGAGTTATGAAGTGTCGAACTGCTCAGCCTCGAAAAATTGAACTAAAACCCAAAATCCTATGTATCAAACTTCCAAAAGAACTCTCAGAGAGCCTTTTGGTCATCAGATCAATTTTTATATTGTGAAATGATTTCTTCTGCGATTTCTCGTGATAGGTGCGAAGAAACTGAGTAAAATTGAGATATTCAAAACTTGAAGATCAGAACATTAATGGTAGGGGATAGCATATTCCCAAAAACCTCTGGATACCCACGTAACAATTCATGTGTTGGGATATCTCTTAGACGAGTTCAAGATGTCTCATGCAACGTATTTAGATATCTTCTAGACGTCTATAGTACACGGAGAACAATTATAATGTAAATTTAACATCAGTGCATAGATCAAACTTCAAATGTAACTCCTACATTAATTTTGATGAAACTCACATGATACATACATGATCATTGCTTTGGAAGATGGTGAAAATTACGCCAATCCAAAAATATATTTATTATGATATTATTGATCACGAAGAATGTAAATTTTCTATTACACTCGACTGAATCTACTTTTCAAGAACGTAATGCCATAAGGCATGCTCAACCACATTTCCACTTATTCAATTCTACAGCAATCTAATGTACATTCAACAGGTACAGTTGCTAATGTGACCTATGCTTTCTTGAATGATAATCTGATTTATCTCTCAGGAATTCTATTCTCATTCTCAAATATACAGTTATCGCAATCTGATGTGTATTCAACAATTGTTTCTGCAAAAACTACTCGCTTGTGTTGGTAATACTACTGAGAAGCGTTGTAACGCTCCTTTCAGTTCAAAATTATTAAAATCGCGTCACAAAGATGGCGCAAACAGTTTCAACAGTTTTCCGCGAGTATCAGTTTGTTCCTACATTTGATATGTATTGAAAACTTGAATCTCCACTCATAGCGTACGTTTAGTGATAATGATAGAATAAAGCGACATAACATTGCATTGTATCTCATTGTAATATGTAATATGTAAGACGTAAGATGTATGATAAGGTGATAAATTCAAGCTGAGTGATTGAAGTTCATTTCACTGCTCAAGAATGCATTTGTGTATATTGTCTCATTGCAAATTCAACAAAAAACACGAAAGCAAGAATTATTTGGGAAGATACAACTTTTTTCATTACAACTGTCAGTGAAAATTCATAAAAATGCGACGCGAATAATGTAAAATTTTAATTACTCAAATTTTATCCCCATTTTTGTGGCTTTTGGAGAATTAACAAAAATTGTTGTAGTTATTATCGTAGTTCTCACGTATGCATAAAATATATAAATGAACGATTTAAATTTTATTCAAAAATCCTAGCATGTATTTCACATCAGACTGATGTACAAATTTCATGAGTTTGGAGTAAATACCGCTTTTCATACTGTTTACATTTGATATATGTAATAGTTATGAGGCGCGTATGTTGAAATTACATGAGATTGCGGTAGAATTGCGACGTTTCCAATTTACAGCAAAAATGATGTAGAATTTCCACCGCAGAAATGCTATCCCTGTATTTACATGTGGATTTTGTCAAATTTATCGCAATTGCTGTATCTGCTACCCCAAATTTTCCTCCGTGTATGTTTTACGTGCAGAAGATATCTGGAGGAAGTCTTCAAGACCTCAGACGTGTTTTGGACCTATGGAAGATATCTTAACACGTTGCATAGACATCTTAAATTTGTCTTGAAGATATCTCAGGACATGAATTGTTATGTGGGTACCCAATTTGGAGGGGATACAATGAATTTCTTGATCCTAATCCACTGTATTGGAGTCGCCATTCTGAATTCAGGAATTTCGACAACGGATTCGCGATCAGCGACCCCAAAAACCCCTGGGTATCAAGATTGGAGGGAATCCGATGATTCTCTCAATTTTCGTCCGTCATATTGGATTTGCCATTCTGAATTCAAGAATGTCGACAACGGATTCTCAAGCAGCGACGAGAAAACCCTTGGGTACCCAAATTGAAAGAAATAGAATAAATTCCTCGATTCTCGTCCGCCACATTGGATCCACCATTTTGAATTCAGGAATTTCGACAATTCCGTAATCAACGACCCGAAAAACCCCTGGCTATCCAATTCGGAAGGAATACAATGAATTTCTCGATTTTCGTCTGTCATGTTGGATCCGCCATTTTGGATTCAGAAATTTCGCCAACGAATTCGTAATCAGTGACCCCAAAAACCTCTAAAGACTAAATTCCAAGCAAATTTGAGACCTCATAATTTTGTCCAGTTTTGTGGCATTTGTCCCCCTCCAGTGCGTCATTTTAGTGATTTCTAAGAGATTATGATTCGATATCTGGTTAAAAAATTTTTCCGTGAATTTCGACTGTCATGACCACCGCTGATCACAGTTAGAATTTAATTCCAATACTTTTTCAGTTGGAAAATAAATGTTGATGAAAATTGCCAACGTTTTGCTACTGTTTCATTCAAAATGCGTCATATTGTTTCTTTTGATGCCTCCAAAATCCAATATTGACTTCAGAAATCGAAATAGCATACCCGAAAATGGTATAAAAGCCAGTTCTCGTTCCATGACCCAGTAGACACAACCCCTGGCGTTTGAAAGGGCTAGTGATGGCTCCTCACCGGCATCGCTGGCCCATCAGCGGCACATTAAAACGCCAGTAATTATTGTTTGTAGGGGAGTCTCCATTTTTCCTAATGAGTTTGGAGCTCCAAGATTACCACAAAAATGTGTCCTCTTCGGCGTTGATGTGTTAATTTAGGAATAATTTGGGAGGTATCATTTCTTCAAATTTTGCAATTAGGCAGATTTCACGATACAGTCATCAGTTTCTCAGGCTCTTTGCATTCACAGCACATCCATAATTGTTGATATTTTTTTGATAACGTTCTCCAATTAATCCTGGTATAAAAAAAATCGCATCATGTTGATTTTCCAAGGAACCTTTGATATTGGGGCACTTGAGATGGATTAAGTTTGAGTTAGTACAATTAGAATCAGGTCAGTCTAGCTGGAACCAAGTTGATCCTATATTGGTTATTGATTCAGCCGACATGACCTGTAACTAGCACCAGTCGCAACCAAGTCGGTCCCATATTGGGTGTTGGGCCAACCATCTTGGGTTGCACCTGGAAACAACTGGGACCAAGTCGGTCCAACTAGAACCAAGTTGGTTCAGCTGGGACCAAGTTGTTTCCTTGTTGGACCATGCTGGGTTTTTTCAACAGGGTCTTTCCAGGAAAGAACAGCGAGTTGTCACACTGGAAACTTATTACAAATGTGGTGAGGGTAGAGACTGTTTGTGAATTGCGAGAAATGTTTGGTCAATGTAACGCACTAAATCAGTCAATTGTCATGAGTAGACTGCGGAAGTTCAGGCGAATACGGATTTTTCATGTTGCATATCTCTTGTATATTTGACATCAATGACACATAATGGTACGTTACATACTTGTTCTCTAAATGGAAAAATGATAAATATTGTTCCTTATCTTCCACGCGGAATCTGTAAAAAATATGAGATATGAAAAATCTATATTCGCATAAACTTCCGCAGTCTAGTCATGAGTGTGATTGCTAAATTTACCTGAGTAGAAATTGAAGTAGCCTATCTGAGCTACGTACCAGTGACTATCTTGTCACAGCTAGTTCAATTATTCATTATAATCGTTAATTCCTCACCAGCTAGTATTCATGTACAGTCTTCGTTATATGGCCACTCCTCAATTACTGCAACGCACATTATAGTTATAGATGTCGCTGTATCACAAGAAAAACCTTATCTAGTAATCATCTCGTCATGAGCTAGTTCATATTCGACGTCCATGAGGAAGTGAAGTCATGTGTTTTCAAGGTACATCTCCTTACCATTGGCTCATGACTGTGTATATCATTCTAGTTATAGATGGCGTTGTGAGATAATGAAAATATATCGAATAACTCCCTCATCACTAGCCAGTCGACTACGATCAGATATGTGAATTTATGTCCCTTCTTGCAATCATTAACCGATCATTAGTTGACAATTGCGAGGGTGATTTTGGAGACAGAGAGGGTTGTAGAACATTGGATCCGTGACAAGTAACCACTTTCATTGACTAGTTAGCGTTCATGATTAATTACTTTTTTCGATGTCTTCAATTAGTAATAGGAATACCATCTTCGGATGCAATTGTATTCGTTATAGAGAACAAGACTGGATTAAGGTGGATAAAAGTGAAGCACATTGTTGCGGATGTGTAATGGATAGAAATGGATACGAATAATTCGAAATAAGTTGGATAAAAATGCATTGAGCTCAGTGATGCCAGCATTCGGTCGATCAACCAGCTCTACCCTCTCTATCACACCCATCTGTATAGAAATCACATACACACAATGAAACTTCCGAAAAAAGAAATTTGATTTTATAAGCATGATGGAGGGGGAAAAACTGGTCGATCGGCCGAACACTGGCATCACTAAATTTGAGCTGAACATACGGATCTCGGAAAGAACGGTGATGGAATGAATAGAACTGATCGAGCAGCATCGTACAGAACCGGATTCAATTGGATATGATTTGAATTCGGACCTCAAATGCAATACGCATACATTTGGATGCATCTGGATACACTTTTTCGGAGCCTCATAAACCTCATCCATTTTTTAGATTTGAACTGATGGCATTCTTATGCGTTACATCGACTGAATCGAATTGAAAAAAAAAACATTTGAAGCCCGGATTCACACAGATGCTATTAAAAATGCTATCCATTTCGATCCAATCTTTCCAGCAGGGTAGGCAGGGGTAGGTTTGATTCTCGTTTAGGGCTTCAAACTCTCCGTTCTGACTCTCTGTACTCACAAATCGACTGGTCGATGGTGGAGAAAGTCTCCGCCATCGTTGAGACTCTTCTCTCCCGTTACATTTTTTGTGAGATCAAAATTTATCATTTGTTCTTTCTTGTTATTTTTGTATTGGACATCAAATACTACGGAATTCGGTGATTCATTTTTGGGACTTTATTGCAAATGAGTGTATAATTGAAGCGCCGGAAAGAATAACTCGCTTAGCGTTCGGGACGCATCACAAATTTGATCCAAACGGTCCCGTCGGAGGTCGAAACAAGAAGTCGGAATTTTGAAAATTAAAAAATACTAGGTCATAGAGCTTGGAAAAACAAGGCCAGTGTCCCTTTACTATTTTTTTCCAAGATGAATAGTTTTCGAGGAAAAAAATAAAAACTACACATTTTTTCATACCAAAAATCAATGTTTTCCAACATTAAACTCGTTGGATCTCATTCATTTTTCGGCGAATCGGAATAAAACTTACAGACTCTGATTTGTGAGACTTCACCGAAGACGACAATGTCGAAAAAATTTGTGAAAATTAATAATAAATTAATCAATTTTTCATTCGAAGTAAAAATCACGTGTTTTATGCTTTGCATTAAAAAAGTGTCGGGGGAAATATGAGCTACAAAAAAGCGACAAAGTTGTTCGCTAAAGTATGGACAAACTTTTTGGAAAGTTCCAGATCGATTGGATTATTAGTTCGCAAAATACAGGGATTTATTTATTAGCGCGCAACGGAAATCTATCACGGTTATGCGTCTTTTACCGGGTGACTACCAGGGTCCGTAGGGAAAATTGTATTCACTCACTTTTCCAACTTGAGATATTATTTTGGGTCGGAGAATTCGAATATCCAATTATTTTCACGAGATTTCATCTCCTTTATCCATCGTTTTGTTATAAAAAATTTGATTGAAGTTACAGAAAGAATAACTCGCTTAGTGCTTGAAATCACGTAGTAGATTGATCATATTGGGCAATAAAAACAAGTAGGTGGAAACAAGTAATAAAAAATATACATATACAGATTCTTGTAAGTAAAACTTCCTATTTTGACGCATATTTCTCAAGATAAAAATAATAAATCAAAAACATTCTCCGTCTCAAATCAATAGTTTTGAAAACATACCTCACGATTGCATTAAATGTAACACGACAAACGTGATAATAACGTTGGATCCTGCAGTTTGTAAACAAATGAAAATCGAATTGTGTCGGCGGCATTAGTGTAAAAAGAATTAGAGAAACATCGTAGGATCGAAATTCTCATGTACTACGAGTATTCTCCTGGTTATTTTTCTTACAGTGGTTGGGCAAATTCTTTCGTTACTTCTCTTCTTCGAAACGTAATTTTCATTTAGCATTGATTTGTGATTGAATAAAATTCAACACATTATGCTTTTCACAAAATCTCGTAGTTGGTGATAATTGATATACTATTGAGCACACATCACGACTGAGTAATCGTGAGGTACCTTGTGAAAATATTTCTACGCCAAATTACGCCAAAAACTACGAAATATTACGCAAATCTACGTCCCACAGCTTGGCATAGTTTCACGTAATTAGGCATACACAAAAATATGAATATTTGTGCCGAAAATACGCGAAATTGAAGCAGGGGAGTAGAAATATGTAAATTTGGCGTACAAAGTTCGAGAGTTTATGCCATTCTACGTATTTCCACACCTTTTTACGCCACAGTATGCGGGTAAAACTCAATACGGGTACTTTGACGTGGAAGTGCGTGGAATTTTCTACGTTTTTTTACGGAAGTGTCCGATAAGCAGGATTTAGGCGTAGTTTTTGGCGTAATTTGGCGTAGGAATATTTTCACAAGGGGTATGTTTTTAAAACTATTGATTTGAGACCGAGAATGTTTTTGATTTATTATTTTCATCTTGAGAAATATGCGTCAAAATAGGAAGTTTTACTTACAAGAATCTGTACATGTATATTTTTTATTACTTGTTTCCACCTACTTGTTTTTATTGCCCAATATGATCAATCTTCTATGTGATTTCAAGCACTAAGCGAGTTATTCTTTCTGTAACTTCAATCAAATTTTTTATAACAAAAACATGGATGAAGGAAATGAAATCTCGTGAAAATAGTTGGATATTCGAATTCTCCGACCCAAAATAACATCTCAAGTTGGAAAAGTGAGTGAATACAATTTTCCCTACGGACCCTGATAGTCACCCGGTAAAAGACGCATAACCGTGATAGATTTCCGTTGCGCGCTAATAAATAAATCCCTGTATTTTGCGAACTAATAATCCAATCGATCTGGAACTTTCCAAAAAGTTTGTCCATACTTTAGCGAACAACTTTGTCGCTTTTTTGTAGCTCATATTTCCCCCGACACTTTTTTAATGCAAAGCATAAAACACGTGATTTTTACTTCGAATGAAAAATTGATTAATTTATTATTAATTTTTACAAATTTTTTCGACATTGTCGTCTTCGGTGAAGTCTCACAAATCAGAATCTGTAAGTTTTATTCCGATTCACCGAAAAATGAATGAGATCCAACGAGTTTATTGTTGGAAAACATTGATTTTTGGTATGAAAAAAATGTGTAGTTTTCACTTTTTTTCTCGAAAACTATTCATCTTAGAACAAAATGGTAGAGGGACACTGACTTTGTTTTTCCAAGCTCTATGACCTAGTATTTTTTAATTTTCAAAATTCCGACTTCTTGTTTCGACCTCCGACGGGACCGTTTGGATCAAATTTGTGATGCGTTCCGAGCGCTAAGCGAGTTATTCTTTCCGGCGCCTCAATTGGTCCAACGTCACTCACATAATAACCTATCCTCAATAAACTGATTGAATTTGTGTCGACTAGATTTATACGACGCATATAGCGTCGGGTTTCGTAGTTGAATAGCATTACCGTAGCGATAACCGAGTCGTGGCATCGTAAAGATTGTTAAACATCTCCCACATCCTTCACTCGACTGATCTGAAAATATCATGGAAACTTCTTTAAACCTTGACGAACAACTTTTTTCGCTTTGAGTTCCCTCAAATCGAAAATTCCCTCGACACTTTTCTCCGTGAAAACTTGATAATTGAAACTCACTCCATATGCTATTCAAGTATGAACTTGAACCCGTGTGCTCAAAAGTTTTTGTTGATTATTGCATATTTATTGGATGATGAAATATTCAATGAGTTGAACTCACTAGTTGTCTCCGGGGATCAATGATGAAGCTGCAAACCCAATTCCAAGTCATTCCAATGACTTCTCACTGAATCATGGCAAAATATACTTCGAATCATATTGATTTTGAGGAAATGGAAATCTTCATTTTTCAATTTTCATCCCACAAAAATTTGATGATGGACGAAAATTGTTGATGAGAAAAATGTATGTCTTGATGAGTTCCAACAGGCTATATTTTTTATTTTTCATTTCGACGAACTTCTTTTTCTCATTCATCTGGTTTCCTAGATCAGATCCGAAACGTGTTCGAGTGCTGGGTGAGTTATTAAACCCAGGCCTTCAATTAGCTTATTTTTTTAAACTCCCCTAACCGCTGGCCACCCTGCACATCAACCTGATACGTATAAAAAAATCATTCACAAATTATGTCAGTCGTGAATACAAGATGTGCATATGTTTTAATTGCAGGTATATTCTTCACCGAAGGAACCTTTTGGCGAGAACAAAGAAGATTTGCGCTCCGTCACATGAGAGACTTTGGATTCGGTCGTAGACAAGACAAATTGGAAAATTATATTACGGAAGAAGTATCACTTCTCATTGAAATGATCAAGACTGGACCCATCAATGAACATGAACAGGTGTCATATCAATTTTTAACGATTCCTTGTATTCTTCATGCAATTACATAAATGATTGACTGAAGAATATATAAGTAGATGTAGTAAGTGATTCGATATTCAATATCACGATGTAAGAAGAATAGGTGAGTTACCTTTTGTATGTGTTGTGAAATTTTCCTGAAATAGTTCTTGATTTTGCCACTACGAAATTCGAGTAGTTCAGGCCAAAAAAAGCGGCAAACTTGAATCAGATGTTGAAGATACTAGTCCAAAGTGACGAAGAAAATAATTACAATTGTTTCATAGGATACCCTACTGTGAATTCCCAGTTAGTTCGCATGGGAATTCGGTGGGTCGCATGGGTTTTCGCATGGGAATCAAGTGGGTCGCATGGGGATCAAGTGGGTCACATGGGTCTTCGCATGGGAATCAAGTGGGTCGCATGGGGCTTCGCACAGGAATCAAGTGGGTCGCATGGGTCTTCGAATGGGTTGCATATGTCTTCGCATGGGAAGCAAGTGGGTCGCATGGGTCTTGACATGGGAATCAGGTGGGTTGCATGTGTCTTCGCATGGGAAGCAAGTGGGTCGCATGGGTCATCACATGCGCATCAACTGGATCGCATGGGTCGTCCCATATGAATCACGGGGGTTTTTTCCTCGGTGAAAAAACGGCCTATTTTCAACAATTTTTCCCCATATAAGAAATGAAATATCTCATTCAAACTTTTTACTGTCTCAAAGATACATATTTGACAAAGAATTTCTG
Organism: Gonatopus flavifemur; assembly: GCA_018340375.1. NCBI lineage: Eukaryota > Metazoa > Arthropoda > Insecta > Hymenoptera > Dryinidae > Gonatopus > Gonatopus flavifemur. Next base: position 1,398,081 of record JAFFJZ010000049.1, on the reverse strand, counting down.
AAATTTTCGTAGGAGATGAACAAAACTCCGTGATTGCGACGTCATTTCCGACGACCCCTCGGAAAAAGGTGCATCCGCGTTGACAGCAGAACTCATAACAGAATCATCCAAAATGAAAAAAACCAAAATCCGTGTTTTAGTTGAGACCATAAAATAGAACTTGGACGAAGGGAAAAAAAACAAGTGAAGATTGGATTTTCGGCAGACGTTTTCACCAAAAAATGAAAATTTCGGTGAAATTTACACTACATTTTGAAGAAAAAAAAATAATTGTAATTGAAAGGAGGAGACATCCTTCGTCCAAGTTCTTGTGAATTGAACCTCGAAGACCTGTGTGAAATTTCATGAGAATCGGTCGTGTAGGTCGAGAAATCTTGACAACCGTTTTTTTCCGAGATGCGTCGGAGAAATGTTTATAACTGGCTCAATTACCAGAATTTTAACATTCAAATTTGACAAAATATAGTTCAAAGGTTACACTGGAAAAAAATGTAGTGGAGCCAACTGCATATGAGTTTGGATACGGCGAATCCCGCCATGCGGTTGACTGAACCGAATATCGATGGGATCAAATGCTTATTCGGTCATTTCAATCGATATTCGGTTGCGTCAACCGCATGGCGGGATTTGCCGTATCCAAACTCATATGCAATTGGCTCCACTACATTTTTTCTCAGTGTATTTTACATGTACTCAAAAATGCAAGTAATAACTTGTCTTCCTCGTATGTAAAAAAAAATGGGAAGATGAGCGTTGTTTTTTCGCCTCTAAGACCCCTCTAAACCTCTGAATATCAAATATCAGATATTTTTTCGACTATTATTGCACATTTATGAAGTTTTTTGGTTGATGCCACATTTTCCCATGGGTGAGCCATGCGACATCTTCCCATGGGTGACGCATGCGACACCTTCCCATGGGTGACGCATGCGACAGTTTCCTATGCGTGACCCATGGGACACTGCCGCATGTGTGACTCACGGGAAAATGTCGCATGTGATACCCAGTCTCAAATTCGCATGGGTATCCTCCCATGCGACATTTTCGCATGTGACGCACATGCGAAAAATCCCCATGGGACATCACCACATGCGAAATAAACCCAGTCTCAAATTCGCATGGGTCTCCCCATGCGACATTTTCCCATGTGACACCCATGCGACATTTTCGCATGGGAAACCCATGCGACACCTTCGCATGGGAAATCCATGCAACATTTTCACATGGGCCACCCATGTGAAACTTTCCCATGGAATATGATCGCATGCGTAATAAACCCAGTCCCAAATTCGCATGGGAAATTTCGCATGCGAACTAACTGGGAATTTACAGTAGGGTATAACATTGTCAGAGGGGAGTTAATTTTCATTTGAACTTGATTTGAATAAGAATTGAAATTTATCTGGCCTCAACGATATTTTCGCCAACTGGTGGCAAAAATTGAAACCATGACAAGGACTGCATCGAGAATTTTTCACACCGACAGGTAAGATAATCCATCTGTTCTTTTTATATCGTTTTCAATATCAACCTATTGCCGTCAAATTTGCTCGTTTTGGCGTACATACATTCAACGCTATAGCAGAGTATGAAATTGTCGGACAAAGATTAGAAAACCAACATGTAGATTTCCATGTGGATTTTTCGGAGATCTCTCGGAATCTGAAGTGCAAAAGTCGGAAAAACGTGGGCGCTTAGTCATGATGTTGGCCGCTTTTGGTTAGAAAAAAACCGAGAAATTCTTTTGGAAGACATTAATTCTTACTAGGATTCCATTTAGCAGAAGGTCTCAAAACTATGTGTACCGTGCATGAACTGTTTTTCCTTGGAAATTGTACCGTTATGAGCATTCTGATTCAAAATGGCGCATCTTTATAACTAACAAAAGTCCGAAAAATATCAGAACTGCAGTGAATTAGAAATTATTTCTTCCTTCTGCGATTCCTTTACATTTTCACTGATAAATTAGGAGTGGATGATATATTGGAAAATACCTCTGAGTGATTAATGTCAAAAAATGATGGAAAACAATATGGCGGACATAAAAGCCCAACAAATAGTGAAAATCAGATGTTTTTCCTTGCTCAAATATTTTTTGAATTCGATATAGGATACTTCTATTAAATAGAGTGGATCGGTTGTTGTTCAATAATATTAACTCATTGTTAATAAGTACAACTTGAGAATACATTAAACTGAATATCAATCCGATATAGATAAACAACAATGACATGTGTCGTTACAACGAGACCCTCACTCATACCGCGGTTGAGAGACGAGTGCCCTCTCCTCGGCTCGCTTAGACATAGTGGGGACGACACACGCTTGTACCGTTGTCACCACACATACACATACATAGGAAGGATATGAGAGCATATAAGTAACATCGTTATCCATCTCACATACTCAACACGCCTCCTTGCTTTTATGCTCTTTATAAAAATAATTCCAAAAACAGGAACAATCTCACAGAAATCTTATTATCTCAAATTCCTCCTCTTATTATCTCAACATCCTGCCAATTCTTGTTGCGTTTGACGCGAGTCTTGATCAAGTAATGCCTCCAATTCCGCATCTCCAAAAACCTCCTCTCTTCCACCGCCATGCTGGTCTTCGACGCCAAAATCACCGTTCTCGAGGCGTTGAAACCACTCTAGGCACGTTCTTTCACTAATAGCGGCCTCGCCATAGGTATTTGAGAGCATTCGATGAGCCTCAGCTGCAGATTTCTTCATATTGAAGCAGAAAATTAAAACCTCCCGCAAATGACGAGAATCTGGCTCGTACATGAGAGCGAGATCCAACTCTCCTCTCAGCGTGAAGAAGAATCCTTTCACGTTCTTATTTCAGTGACAGGTGTTGACCTCACAGCTACCAAGTCCTTTTTATTAGAAGCAGAGGGGGAGAAATCCGAGTAATAAAACACGTGCTATGAGACACCTTTGTTCAACAATAGAAGAAAACATCAACTTCATTTAATGTTAAGGGACTATATACAAATCACGTGCGATCGTGGACAGAGGTGAGAGAACACTCGTCTCTTGTCTAAGAATGATTAGAGGGGGAGGTAAGCTCCGTGCCCCTCGTAATTACATTACATGTAGCGCACATTGGGTAGGTACAATGGCTCGTTTTCTTACCGGCTATAAAATGCACGCAAATATTGAGAGAAGATGTTGTGCAGGCATCCCTACTCCAACATCCCACCCACTTCGTTTTTGGTCACTCCGTAAGAGAAAAACTAAACAACAAAAAACTTGAGTGCTTCCAAAAATGAAAGTCAGCTTCAGCAGCTGGGAGCCACTTAAACCTAGATTTTGTTATAGTGAGCAAGAAGAAACTCAAAACTACAGTAGTGGAGGGTGAGCCTGAGCACCCTCACCAGATCCAGGCAGCAAGATGAGCTTGTGCACGGGTCGTTTCAGCTCCGAGCGGGGGGTGCTTAACTTCACCACTCGGACCAACCCGTCTGAGCCCGAGTAAGTCTCGATGACTCAAGCTAGCGGTCACCTGGCCGGCGCAATTGCTTCGTCAGAAATCAAAACTACGTCGTCCTTTTGGACAGGGGGTTGAGCGGTAGTCCATTTATATCTAGTCTGCAATGACTGCAGGTACTACCCTTCCCACCAGTCCTGCACCATTTGCTGGAGCAATTTCCAACGGTTCAAGGAGGCAATGTGTTCACCAAGATAATTGGGCTCGGGCACTATGAATGGGCTTGAGCCTGTTACGGCGTGAGCGAGATTTTGATTTTTAAGTCGAGCTCGCCGCAACTTCACTTTAATTCAAGAGGAAAGGTGGACGCATCGGTCCTGAGCGGTAAGACCGACCCTAGTAGAAATTTTCTCTAGCAAATGACAAGGCACTTGCGAGTAATCAACGAAGCATTCATTGCCCGCAAAAATGGTGGTCCAGTCGATGAAGATGTGAGATTATGATGATGAATCGATGATTTTTCACCATAACCCCACAAAATCTAATGGTCTCATGGTAGCTTTTTTATGTGCATATACTTTTTATAATTATTTAAGTCAAGGTTTATTGATTTGATACAGCCAAACTAGGATGAAACAATTCGAACCAACTCAATTCAATTTCCTTGAATTACTCTGAATTTTGGTTGAGACATATTTCTTAAATTAGTGTACCTTTTCAATTGAAATATATCATTCCGATAACAATCAACGTATTTTGTGAATTGAGCATTTTTCTTCATAAACATTCACGTTATTAATCTTCCTCATGAAGAAAGGCACTAACCCGTCAGAATTCGATCAGTTTTATATGAATTTTGCTGATCATGATCCCAACAAGTTAGTGATCGGTCTTTCCTGATGAGCTTACCCTCGAATTGGAATCAAGTCCCAGGAGGATAATGATTCAAGAAGTCCGACGAACACACACTCACAGTTCGTTGAATTTTCACTGTCAAGGAACTGTTTTACTCGAGGTTTTGGGAGAAAAAAAATATCTCTCAGACTGTCCACTTCGGAAGAAGCTAGGGAACGAGGGAAGAGAGAAACATTTTGACGCGCACATTATAGTACGAAATCATTGCACCCGCGAACTCCGGTTCGAATGATCTACCCTCTCTCAATCTCTCTGAGGAAAACCTCGGAAACCGTGAGAGATCCGACACGCCAGAAAAGGTTCCAGGGTCACATCTATTCGACAAACGGGAGAGCCCAGAATTCTTCAAACGAAAAAATTCATCCCTCCATAGTCTATGGGACAGATGCGAGGAACAAATTTCTTTTTTATTTATCCAGGGGGAAACATAAACCCCTGGTGGAAACCTTCGGGCGGCCGAGACTCGAAGGTCACCGAAACTCCTCGAGAGAGAGAGAGAGAGAGAGAGAGAGAGAGAGAGAGAAAAAAGGAAACGCGAAACTCACTTCGAGGAAAACACGAAGGTTTTGAAGGTCGAGCGGGAACTGCCTGCCAGGGCGTTGTTGAGCGACGATCTGGTGCCTTGAAGGGGTGACAAAATCAAAAGAAAGTGGGAGGTATGTTTTCCCCAGCGTGGTCAGCACTCCAACCCAACATCGAAGTTCGAAGAAATCCGGTGTTGGGTCTCGGCGCCGATGAGTCCCACACGTGCCTCATCGCTGTTGGAGACAGATTTTTGCTGGCCTCAACATTGACATTGCACGTATGTGACCGGCCGGGAATAATGCATAGTATTCATGAAAATGAGAGAGTTGAAATATTATTCAGAAATTGAAAGTGATTGAGAGGCTATTAGGAATTCCAGAAGATTCCACCCGATATCGTTCCTCGACAACCCTGTCATCAAGGAAGGTGCTGAGAGAAAAGGATGGAGAAAGGAACAATAAAGGCATGGTACACTGTAACGCATGCAACGAAAAGTCGCACGCACACACGGATGATCGTGTATGCATGAGACTCCAAGCCACAATACATAAGAGTGCGAGAGTAGGAAGTAATAAAGAAGAGAATCTCTCTACTTCGCACGTGTACAAAGCACGGGTTGGAGAGAGAAAAGATTCAGGATAGCGAGGTAGATTTAGGATAGAAAGACAGATACTTCCCCACATCGCGCGCGAATCGTGCACTTGAGCAACGCTAAGATTTAGAGAAGGAAGGTAGGTAGAGGAAGAAAAAGAAGAAGAATGGAAAAGGTTGAGAAGTTGCGATATTTTCGCTTCCGGGGTTACGAAAATGCGTGGTCAGGCGAAGAGCGGGCAAAAGTCTCGCAATCCGCCTTAAAATAATACTTTAAAAGCATTATTAGGAGATCGAAAAATTGCAGGACATGACAAGCCTATCAAGAAATGAGCTGGAGTCAGGATCGGGATGTCCGGCAGATCGGCCGTGAGGGGCAACAAGGGCTTCGAGTTAATTCAACCTAGAATAACAGCGTATAGAATTCCTCGGAAGTGAGTGTGGCTTGGCTAACTCACTCAAGTGATGCTCAGAGGACTCCACCGCAGCTCCCCATATCCCTCCACAGTGAGGAGCGCCAGGGAGATTGAAATGCCACTCGGTCCCCTGGTTGCATAGCGAAGTCGGAACCTCCTCAGCATAAGGTGACGATCTTTGGTGCATAGCCCTTGATCCCGCGTTGGCTCCCACAAAGCTTGTACCTTGATCACTAAAAAGAGCACTGCAATGGCCTCGACGGGCCGTGAAACGCCTAAAGGCAGCAATGAAACCCCTGCTCCCGTAGCTAGACACTAGTTCAAGATGGACGGCCTTGTTAGCAAGGCGAATAAAAATAGCTATATAACCCTTATATGATTTGGAGCCTCTCCCTGGCGCGCACCCAATTTGATATGGTCTGGCATAATCTACCCCAGCGTCAGCGAAGGGTCTACCTGGCTTCGTGCGAACCTTGGGTAGGGGGCCTAGTTTCTGATAGGCTGTACTGCCCCTAAATCTAATGCAGGCGTGGCAGTTATTCATGACCGAACGAGCTTAATGACCAGCGCGAGTGATCGAGTGTTTTTGCCTGGTGGTGGCCAGCGTGAGCCGTATGCCACTGTGCAAGATCTTCACATGGTTGGAGCAGAATGAGAGGATGCTTCTCTTCATGACTCAGAAACGAATTTCGGAGTCTTCCACCTACCCTGAGCAACCCCTCTTCCAGGGAGGGATCTAATTCAGTCAAATTATTGGTTTTGGATAACCCGTTGACCTTCAAATCCCTTATTTCGGTCGGGTAGTGAGCTCTTTGCGTGGTGTAAACCAGAACGCGGCGGGCTCTTTCTAATTCGTCCGTGGACAGTTAACAGTCATCCCTATGTAGGATCGAATCGAACCAGTTGGAGGAAAAAAGATCTGACCGAGTCTCAGGAATTAGTTTGGATTTCAGCATAAGTGCATGAATGAATCGTAGCAAATACGCGGTTACTCGAGTCAGCCTGGTGAGCGATGAATACTCGAGCAGTAGTTCCTAGCTTTCGGACCCCTTACCTTAAGTGCTATTGCTTACAACTAGCGATGCGATCCGAGTATCTCATTGATGATTATCCCCTTCCGAAGGGTGGTGATAGCTCTGATCTTTCTGAGAGCCACTTCGGACCCTCCTACCACAGCTGATGATCCAACAGAGCTTCGGGGGTAATATCTCTGGAAGAGCAATCGGCGGGATCATCAGCCGATCGTACATGGTGCCAAAGAACCTTTGGCTGAAGAAAATGAATCTGGGAACAGCGGTTGGCGACAAAAATAGGTCACCTCGATGGGAGGGACTTAGGCCAGTGCAGCACATCCATGGAGTCAGTCCAGAGATATGTCGACTGTATCTTCATTCCAAGGGAATTGTCGGTTCTCTTGGCCAGCTGAGTGAGCAATAGGACAGCACACAATTCCAACCTTGGAATCGTCATTGTTGTTTTAATCGGGGCCACCTTCGTTTTGGCCCGCAGCAAATGAATGAATATTTTTTCTCGAGTAATCAGACGCAAATAAAGTACAGCACTATATGCCAATGAAGAGGCTCCTGAAAAGCCATGGATTCCCACCCTAGCCTCCGGGTGGTAGTCCAGCCATCGAGCAATCTTGAGTTCGTTGAGCTCAGCAAGACTGCTGTACCAAGTGAGCCACTGTTGGCACAGATCTGGAGGCAAAACCTCGTCCCAGTCCAACTTATATAACCAGAGCTTTTGAGAGGAGATTTTAGCTGTAACTAACACCGGAGATACCCAGCCTAATGGGTCGAATACCCCAGCGACTTCAGACAATATTCGCCTCTTTGTCCAAGATTCTCCTAATTCTAACTTACTAATACTGAAGACAGAACAATCTGTGATTGAATTCCAACGTAAAGCTAAAACACTATGAACAATGTCCGAAGGCTCTCGGTCCAAGGGATTGGGTCTATCTACAACGTTTGGGAGAATTGAATGGTTAGCTAACCACTTATGTAGCTCGAAGCCACCCACCCTGCAAATCTCGATCAGCTGCTATTGTCGTAACAAGACTTCTTCGACGGTATGACCGCCCGAGGGCATGTCATCCATATAAGAATCACGCCGAAGGATCTCAGCGCCTAAGGGGAAACGGTCTTGTTCGTCATCAGCTAGCTGGCGATTGGTACGCATGGCAAGGAACGGACTCGAAACCATCCCATACGTAACAGTCTGAACAGCCATGTCTGTATGGCATCGCTACTATCAAAACGCCATAAAATCCTCCGGAAGATTTGATGGCTCGGATGAGCCTTGATCTGGCGGAAGATCTGTCTGACGTCGGCGACAAAAACGTAGCAAAATTTTCGCAAGTGCCAAAACACCTCTGTGAACAGCAGGTTGGGACCACAGTGAACAACGTCGTTGATGGAGAACCCACTGTCACACTTTGCTGAGCCGTTGAAGACGGTTCTGATTTTGCCATGAAGGTCTGAACTCTTGAAAACACCATGATGAGGAAGATAAAAACGGCAGATACTAGGGGCCTTAAGTGGTAAAGGGAGCATATGACCCTGATCAGCATAATTTTTCATGAATTCATTGTATAGTCCAGCAAAGTTGATGTCCTTGGAGAAGCGTTCCTCCAGTCTTCCCATCATCTTGAGGGCGATCCCATAAGACCCAGGAAGACTCATTCCCTCGACAGAAGATATTCTCAACTGTAAGCGAACTACATAGCAATCTGAATCGTCGCGAGTAGTTGCTTCGCGAAAAAGTTTCCCAGCCTCTTCCTCGTCTGGAGAAAGAGTTTTACCCGTATGTGGAGGAATCTGCTCCTGTTCGCAAAAGCGTCGGAACAGATCGTCCAGAGCCATATCTTCGTTAACATGAGGCACGGTAAATCTTTCTGAGACTTCTTCAATCAGCGAAGGACCAGAAACTAGCCATCCTCATTTGGCACCCATTGCAATGAGTTGATCGGGATGCCCACGGCACAAACCTACTCTGTGATAAGCGCGTGAACAGCAGCTTCCAGCAAAATGTCGATCCTTCTATCACCAGCGTAATCAGGATCAGCTAACACCAGCTTGTTCAGATGGGGAAAACTAATACTATTTCGAGCTTTCATAGAAGTATACGATGTCATTTTTGGTAAAACATAAGCTTGAACCGAACAAGTGAAATCGGATTTGAAATAGGGCCTCAAAGAAAAATTAACCAGCTTTCGGCAAGTAAGCTGATGCTTCCCACCTACGCCCGAAACTGGCACGGCAATTGGCTCATAGGTCAATTTCAGGGTTTGACACAGCGATTCGGTAACGAAAAAAGATTGTGAACCCTGGTCTACCAGAGCCCTAGCCCAACAAGTTCTCCCAGCGGTGGAGCACACTCTGACTTTTGTGATTGGAAACAACACGGAAATCGGGGTTAAACTGGATAGGGAAGCATCCCCAGCTTGTTTGACTTCGCTATTGCATCGCGTCTGGGGGTTAGCTGGATCGGCATCTCGAACCACTGACGGAGTCTTAAGCGTGTCGCCATGGAGACTGGTGTGATGCTTACCACCGCAGCTCTGACATCTCTTGGGAGACTTATAATCTCTTACTTGGTGGATCAATAAGCAGTTGAAGCACCGCTTTTGTCCTGTCACCCAGTCCTTACACTGAGCGACGGTTTTGGCTCTGTAAGCATCACGAAATGAGAAGAAATGGCTCGCTTTGCAGATTGGACAGTTCGTCGATTTGTTAATCGGATTGGAGGACTTCGAAGTTTCGGCATGGTGCACTTCGGCTGAGGGAGAGGTTTTTGTTCGAGAGTGATCAGATTCATAAGCCGAAGTCAAAGTAGTTTTGCTAGGTCCAAGATTTTTGAGGCTAGTTCCCTCGAGATTTTCTGACATCGGAATGTGGTTCTCAATAAAATCCAATAACTAAGCGAGTTTAGGGGGTTCCTTTTTTCGGTCAGCGCCCATTCTAAGATGTTCCCACCGTTTTCGTGTTTCGGGTTCTAAAAGAGTGAGAATTTGAAGAACTAGGAGATCGTCCCAATGGTTGGTGGGGCGTTTGAGGACCGTTAGCACTGCGAAGGGGATTCGAAAGTCATTGAGAATTCTTTTGACCTCTGCAGCCGTTCCAGTTTTCATCGGTTTAATTGAAAAAATGGCCGAAACATGTCAAGTTACCAGGCGATCGATAACCTCATACCTATCTTTCAGGCATTCCCAAGCTGCCCCGAAATTATCAGCTGTGATAACGTATGAATTTTTGAGCTGAACCGCCTCATCTTCGACGTAAGTAGTTTTTAGATGGTGCAGTTGACACGTTACAGATTCCGATTTTGTCAACAACCAGGGTAGTGAACAGATCTCTAAAGGATTCCCAACTTTTGTAATCTCCCCTGAATTTAGGAAGAGAAATTCGAGGCAATCTCTCAGATCCTCGCCAGCTATGGAGGTTCTTTCTGAAGTACCCGCAGCAGCACCAGGGCAGGGTGTTTTAGAATCAATGAAGGTCTAAAATTCGCCGCATCTTTCGAGGTACATATCCTCGACTGGAGCGAAAAACTCATCTTCAAAATACGGCCGGTCCTTGAACAAATTCCGCTCAGGCAAAAATTTATAATGGTCTTGTTCAAATCTAGACCGAAGCCTTCCCAGATCCGATACTCGAGTACTACAATTGCTCAGGGTCCTTTTTTCCGAGCGATCCTTTTCAAAGTTGGGAAAAGATCTGTCGATGCGACCTGCAAGGTCGTTTTGTTCTTCGAGTAGCCCCTCCATGTTTCAGAACGATTTGAAAATATAGTAATGTATCGAAATATGCAGGAGTTCAGTCGAAGTTATCAAAAAACTGGAAAAAATCGGACAGTGTCGCCGCTCAGCTAGTCCGTAAGCTAAACAGACAGCTTTGAAATTCTTTGTTACGAAGTAGTAACAAGTAAATATTGAAATTTATACTCAGACGAGTTGATTTTATATCAACTTGATTCCTTGGAGATGAAGAACAAGCTTTGTCCGACGCAGTCCATAGTATTACCCAACTTGTTTAAAAAACTCGATAAATCTCTCAAGACTGGTATTTGAAGCATAAGTTTCGAATTCAAATTATTATGAAGTAACAGCACTGCTGTCGTACAAAATATTTCCTGAAAATCGCATAAACACAGCAAAGAAACAATCAATCCATAGAAAATATTGAGAAGGAGAGAGTTTAACTTAATCATTTTCACAATTCCTCGGATCAAATTTCTCATTAAATTATTTCACTGGAATTCTTGACAAATTTCTCAAGAAACGTCGAAATTCGCTTCGAACAACTGATTGGAGAAACTCTCCCCTTACACGAAATATAATGGATAATTGAGGAGCTGGATCGAATAACTCGCCGAGCGCTCGAACCGCGTCACAAGTTTGATGCAAGACATCCCGTCGTAGGTCGAAAAAAAAGTCGGGATTTTGGAAATGTAAAAATACTAAGTGGTAGAGCTTGAAAAATCAATCCAAGTTACTCTTCACGATTTTTTTCTATGATTGACGATTTTCGAGAAAAAAATCATAAACCATCAATTTTTTCACACCAAAAATGATTATTTTTCAACATTCAACTCGCTCTAACTCGGTCATTTTTCAATGAATCGAAATGAATCTTGCGAATTTCGATTCGTGAGAATTCCCCGAAGATTCAAATGTAGATAAAGTTCGTAAGAATTGATAACAAATTAATAAATTTTCAATACGAAGTAAAAATCACGTTTTTCATGCTTTGTATCAAAGAAGTGGTGGGGTAAGTACGAAGTACAAAAAACTTCCAGCGAGAAGGTTGTTCGCTAGTGTTTGAACTAACTTCGTGGGAAATTTCAGATCGATTCGACTAATAGTTCGCAAAATACAGCCATTTATTCATTAGCGCGCAGCAAAAATTTTTCATAGTTCCGCGTCGTTTATAGGATGAATATCCGCGTCCGCGGCAAACGTGGTATTCGCTCGATTTCTGGACCTAGGTTTGTTTTTCGGGTCAGAGAAAACGATCATTGGATTATTCCTGTGAATAAAATTCATGATCGATGCCTTATTACAAACAATTTAATTGTTCAAAAGGTCTTTACAAATCAACTATTGGTATTAAGGGAAAGCTATTCGGACGAAAAAAGTTTCTTGTCTTGCGAGGAATATGTTTGGTGCGGAACATTTTTCATTGTTGTTTTTCATTCAAATATATTTATTTATTCACATAATCTATTTTCCACATGGACATTTGTTTATTCTTCTTCTCGTTTACTGCTACGGATTTACACACTTTTTGCTTTTAGGTTTATCTGTAATTTGTTCTTCTTTCCATCTTTATTACCGCTTTTTCAAAAAAATCTTGATACTTTGTTTCTCCTTCACTACTCAAATATTGCATCAACGATTCGACATCATTCATTTTTTCTTTGCTCAGTCCAGTTGCTTCTGCTCGTTCAGTTTGAAGTAAATCAGTTGATTTGTAAAGACCTTTTGAACAATTAAATTATTTGTAATAAGGCATCGAACATGAATTTTATTCACAGGAATAATCCAATATTCGTTTTCTCTGACCCGAAAAACAAACCTACGTCCAGAAATCGAGCGAATACCACGTTTGCCGCGGACGCGGATATTCATCCTATAAACGACGCGGAACTATGAAAAATTTTTGCTGCGCGCTAATGAATAAATGGCTGTATATTGCGAACTATTTGTCGAATCGATCTGAAATTTCCCACAAAGTTAGTTCAAACACTAGCGAACAACTTTCTCGCTGGAAGTTGTTTGTACTTCGTACTCCCCCCACCACTTTTTTTATACAAAGCATGAAAAACGTGATTTTTACTTCGTATTAAAAATTTATTAATTTGTTATCAATTCTTACGCACTTGACCTACATTTGCATCTTCGGGGAATTCTCACGAATCGGAATTCGCGAGATTCATTTCGATTCATTGAAAAATGATCGAGTTAGAGCGAGTTGAATGTTGAGAAATAATCATTTTTGGTGTGAAAAAATTGATGGTTTGTGATTTTTTTCTCGAAAATCGTCAATCATAGAAGAAAATCGTAGAGAGTAACTTGGATTGATTTTTCAAGCTCTACCACTTAGTATTTTTTCATTTCCAAAATTCCGACTTTTTTTTCGACCTACGACGGGATGTCTTGCATCAAACTTGTGACGCGGTTCGAGCGCTCGGCGAGTTATTCGATCCAGCTCCTCAATTGAAGACCCGGATGCAATAACTCGCCGAGCGCTCGAAACGCGTCTCGTTCTAAATCAGAGCTGACCCAAGAGGCATCGAAAAAAAAAGTCGGAATTTCGAAAAACTAAAAATACTGGGTAATAGGGCTTGAAAAATCAATACAAGTATCCGTTAATAATTTTTTTTCATGATCAATAGTTTTCGAGAAAAAAAATAAAAACTACCTATTTTTTAGTACTAATATTGATTGTTTTCCAATCTTAAACTCGCCGTAACTCGGGCATTTTTCCACTTATCAAGATGAACCTTGGAAATTCTGATTCGTAAGACTTCCCCAAAGACAACAATCTTTGGAAAATTCGCAAAAGTTAATAACAAATTGATAAATTTTTAATTCGAAGTAAAAACCACGTTTTGAACGCTTTGCGGCGCACGGGAGTTTGAAGAATTTTCGATTTGAGAAATGTTAAAGCGACAAAGTTGTTTGTCAATGTTCGAAGAAGTTTTCCTGAAATTTTCAGATCAATCGAGTGAAAAATGTGGAAGATATTAAACATTATGTACGATAAACCGTCCCGTTCGTCGCAACGGCCAGTGCTGTTCAACTAAGATACACGACATTGCATGCGCGATGGTTCTGAAGCGAGTGTTATTCGATATTATTCAGTGAAATCTTTGCCGATTTGTATCAAATTCATTATGTACATTCGTAATGCATCAGTGAAGCCCGTGATTCAGTTTAAATCTTGTAAAATTACCGCATTGATCAAATTTATTAGATACAGAAAGAAGAAACATGAATGTCAGAATTTTTGATTCTCGAGTTTTAAACAGAAAAATGATTTAGGTAGGTTTGGATTCCAGTGAACTTCAAGCGATAAAGTTGTTTCTCTATGTTTTATGAAGATTTGGTGAAAATTTGAAATCAAACAGAAAGGTAGTGAACAAGATATTCTAATTCAAAGTGACCGCGTGAGATGCGAGATGTTACGGTATCGCGTCAACCCATCTCGGGTGAAATGTTTATATGATTCGAGCCGCAATCTTTTATGTATCGTTGGATGAATATTTTTCCAATTGAAGAATCATTGAAGGAATTAAATAAAGTATGTTTATAAATGCACCTTCATGACTGAATTAATGGCGAAATGAAATTATATTTGAAAGATATCTCACGAAGAATAAATACAATGAAACGAATTCACATGACATGATTATATTTTGATGGAATAAATATATACACATAACAGAACAGGAATGATAAGAGTAAAGTTTTATTCTAGTTGTATTCAATGTTATGGCATAACCCAACACTATTTTTTCTTTGAATTTCTAATAGGAACTTTTGTAAATAAAATTTATTTGTAAAGAAATTCAAAGAAAAAATAGTGTTGGGTTATGCCATAACATTGAATACAACTAGAATAAAACTTTACTCTTATCATTCCTGTTCTGTTATGTGTATATATTTATTTCATCAAAATATAATCATGTCATGTGAATTCGTTTCATTGTATTTATTCTTCGTGAGATATCTTTCAAATATAATTTCATTTCGCCATTAATTCAGTCATGAAGGTGCATTTATAAACATACTTTATTTAATTCCTTCAATGATTCTTCAATTGGAAAAATATTCATCCAACGATACATAAAAGATTGCGGCTCGAATCATATAAACATTTCACCCGAGATGGGTTGACGCGATACCGTAACATCTCGCATCTCACGCGGTCACTTTGAATTAGAATATCTTGTTCACTACCTTTCTGTTTGATTCTCATAGGACACTCAAGCAGTCTAAACTACAACACACTTCAAACAATTTCTCTGTGAATTGACAAAAAAATTTGGCAGTTCTCACACCAACACTCCTTCATTCCTTCATAAAAATTCCTTCTGGAGGATTTCTAAACATAATTTGGAGGAAATCTTGTAGAGGAAATTTTTGTGTAAAAAAAACTGCCCAATTTTTCTAAGCGCATCGTCTAGTTTCTTTTTATCATATCATCCGAATAATCAAGACTAAAAAGCCTCGATTCCTTGGTCACAACAAATTTTTCAATGTTTTTAATTCAATAATTGTAATTATCTGAAGATGGATGATTTTGATTGGCTGCAATGACATGAATTCTACAATACATTGTTATAGTTCAAACACGTGAACTGCTGAATATCTATTAGACTAATCCAATTGATACCCACTCTTTCGACTCACCAAATAACTCAGTTATCCAAGGTTCCCACCTTAGTAAGAGTAGGTCCTATATTGATCCTATATAAATCATATATGAGAGTAGTGCAAATGATAGACGATTCGTAAGGAATCGTATATGTCTCGTATATAATTCATATATGTTTTCCACATAATTCATACATGCTCCCATAACAAAATTATTTCATATATGAAAAAATTGTCTCGTATATGAACCATATATGGATTATATAGGGGTCATATATGGATTATATAGGGGACATGTATGTTTCATATAGGGGACATATATGTTGCATCTTATTCATACATGAGCCATATATGATTCATATAGGTTCATATAAGACTCATTTTTATGAGGATAATATCCTGATTTATGATTTCTTAATTTTTGACAAAATCTTTGAAATGCTTAGATCATAAGTCCAGAATCAAGTTTTGCCGGAGAACAAATTTCTCGATCCCAGCTTGAGAATCCGCTTCCAAAAGCAGATTATTGAATTTCAGAACGTACAATGTACATAAAAATGAATATATATATATATATATATTCATGTATATGAATACATATGATGTGTATTGTCATTATGTATATTATCATTCATTGGAAAACATTTTCTGCATATTTATTTTCGCATATCATGATTCTACTTCGTAGTTTGTCTGGCCAGAAGATTTTGATGAAGATCATATGAAGGTCTTCTTGAGGTCATTTGAAGGTAATCTGAAGGTCGAAGTGACTTGATGCGATCGAAAAAATCTGAAAAAAATCATGCGTATGTTTTTGACGCCCCTGAATACGATTCCGTACTTTTTTTGGCCTTTCGCCCTCGTCTAAGGTCATTTTAAGGTCATTTTGAGGTCAAATCAACATATTTCCACGAAAATATCTGCGAAAAATTTTTGCGCATGTTTTTAAGGTTTCTAAGTAGGATTCTGTAGTAAGTCTGATCATAAGACTTTGCCTCTAACCAAATAGCTCTTATGCGATAGTCGCCTAAGACATAATCATATGGTAACTCGCTTATCAGGAATCCTCAGAATCATACTGTGTGTATTTTGTAAGTTTTTGAAACCTCTTAAGTTGACACCTAGGGTAATAATGGAATGTAGCAATGTTTTCCATGCACAATGCTTGTGTTTAGACGAGCTCAATTGAAATTTTATATTGAGCTCTGTTCTTGCTCTTAGCGTTACCCAGAATCGACGACGTGGACGTGACAAATTTCCGATCCCTTTGGGGTACTTTATGTTTGTGTGTCCCCTCGCCTCTCACGCTGGGGTACTACTTTGAACGAGTACGCTTTCGTTTCTCGTCAAATGATCTCCTCTCTGATTTTCTTCAATGAGCTTCATTGGAATCACGCTCAAGGTTCCAGCAATAATCTGTTGACATATTTATCACTCAGACACCTTGATACCTGTTTCCAAATTCACTCAAGTCTTGATGCATCCTTTCTCCATGCTGTTCACTTAATCCTCCAAGATTTTCAGGGAACCAATCAAGGTGTATATCGAGAAAATGTAGTTTCAAGCTCATTAAACACCCCATTCCTTTGTAATTTCTTGATAAGTTTCCAACAATATTTTTAAAATCAGGGTCTTCATGATTGCCAAGAAATTCAGTCGCCACCTCTCTGAAACTTTTCCACGCTGCTTTCTCTGTTATATTCATTTTCCTTCCGAATGTTTCATTTCTCAGGAGGTCTCGTATTTGTGGCGCAGTAAATACGCCCTCTTTGATTTTAGCTTCGGAAAGATAGGGTAGTACTTCAAAAATATGCATGAACGCAGGACTTTCGTTTCGGCCCATGGCCTTCACCAGTTGCTTTGCAAGACCGAGTTTTATATGCAAAGGGGGAAGTAGGACTTTATCGGTTGATATTAAACTTGGACCTATAATATTTTTTTCCCCCGGAATTAATTCCTTTCTGAATGGCCAGTCTTTTTTCACATAATGCTCATCTCGAGCCCGACTATTCCACTCACAGATGAAACAGGGGAAAGAAGTGTTCCCTTTTTGCTGACCTAGTAATATTGTAAATATCTTAAAGTCTCCACAACGTTGCCACTGGTGTCGATCGTACTTTAATTTTTGCAAAAGTAACTCCAAATTATGATATTCTTCATCTAGTACAACAGAATGAGCTATTGGTAAAGGGGCATGGACGTTATCGTTATGTAACAGTATAGCTTTCAGGCTTCTTTTAGAAGAATCTATAAACAGTCGCCAATCACTTGCTGTGTGCTCTACACTTTATTCTTGCACTTATCCTCCAATATTTTGGCAGTGGACTAGATTTCTCATTTCGGCGAAATATTTCCTGAACGGACGTTCTCTCGAACGATAGAAAGAAATTCTTGTTTCTTTTGATAGACACTTCTTTCACTTCAGCCTAGATGCTAAGAGCTCCGATCTATCTTTCGAGAGTCCTAAGTCCCTGCAGAGATCGCTCAATTTGTTTCGATTAAACGTTTTGTCTTCCGATGTACTTCCTTCATCATCTGATTCTGATGTGCTAAAATTTTCACTTTCTCGAAGTTGGACTGTTCCATCTGGCATATCTTCATCAACCACCATCCCTTGTTCTGATTCATTAATCTCCATGATGTGATCAGAATCTGTGTCAATGTGAACTGGTAAAGTTACAGATGTTACTCGTGCGTAAGATATAGAATTTTCATTTCTTTGGTTGTACCCTTTCAAATTTGTTGAACAGAAGTAACAGTCAGTGGTATGATCTGTTGGTGGTCTCCATATCATTGGCTGAGAACATACTTCCTTATTAATTCCATTTAAAACGTTGCGGCATTTATGACATATAGATTTTTGTGTATCAGCGTTATCCAATGATATTGAAACATTATAAATTTTGCAATATTTTTCTTTCATTGAATCTGAAAATGTGATTTTTTTTGTGGAATATCCTCCCCAAAAACAACACAAAAATGATTGAGTTTCATGAAACATGATAGATTTCTTGGAGCATTAGACTCTACAGAGGCCAAGTTTCCCACCAATGTACAGCTGCGGTCGCATAATGACGAGGCCTGCGGGCCCGCTTCCCCACCCTGACCAGCCGCCGATTCTGGATTTCCGTGATCCTGTCTCGTTAGTTTTTTATGGGTAGTTGCCATGACGGCATGTAAGCCGTAACCCAGGGACTTCGCCGGATAGTGAGACAACTCTGTTGCCCACCATCACCACGTGGAGGTGCCCTGGGGGCAACTACATCTTTATATCAGATTTCGAAGCAAGACGGAGCTAGATTCATGAGAAATGAGAAAAAACTTCAACTATATTGCCTAAAGCACCAACCAATTCAAAACAATCTAGTCAGAGACACTAGCTCGGAATAATTCTATACATAACGTGATTCTAATACACCTGGCATATACACCGGTTCCATATGGAAAAAACCGAATTCAAGAACCACGGGGTGAGCTTTATTTTTGTAATGAGCTACAGAATCATACTCAGAAACCTCAAGATCATATGCATGAACTTTCCGAAAACGTTTCGGTCGAAATATGTCTATGTGACTTTGAAATGACCTCAAAAACGTACGCATGATTTTTTTCAGATTCCTTCGGTCGCATCAAGTCACTTTGACCTTCAAATGACCTTCAAATGACCTCAAAAAGACCTTCATATGATCTTCATCAAAATCTTCTGGCCAGACAAACTACAAAATAGAATTCAGAGGCGTTAAAAACATGCCCAAAAATTTTTCGCAGATATTTCCGTGGAAATGTGTTGATTTGACCTTCAAATGACCTTAGAATGACCTTAAACAAAGGCGAAGGGCCAATCAAACTACGGAATCGTATCCAGGGACCCCAAAAACGTACGCATGATTTTTTTCAGATTTTTTCGGCCGCATCAAGTCACTTTGACCTCCGAAAGACCTTCAAATGACCTCAAAAAGACCTTCATGTGATCTTTATCAAAATCTTCTGGCCAGACAAACTACAAAATAGAATTTAGAGGCCTTACAAACATGGGCAAAAATTTTTCGCAGATATTCTCGTGGAAATATGTTGATTTGACCTCAAAATGACCTCAAAATGACCTTTGACGAAGGCGAAAGGCCGAAAAAGTACGGAATCGTATTCAGGGACCTCAAAAACGTACGCATGATTTTTTTCAGGGTTTTTCGGTCGCATTAAATCACTTCGACCTCTAAATTACCTTCAAATGACCTGAAAAAGACCTTCATATGATCTTTATCAAAATCTCCCGGCCAGACAAACTACGAAATAGAATCCAGAGGCCTTAAAAACATGCGCAAAAAATTTTCGCAGATATTTTCGTGGAAATATGTTGATTTGACCTCAAAATGACCTCAAAATGACCTTTGACAAAGGCGAAAGGCCGAAAAAGTACGGAATCGTATTCAGGGACCTCGAAAACGTACGCATGATTTTTTTCAGATTTTTTCGGTCGAATCAATTCACTTTGACCTCCAAATGACCTTCAAATGACTTCAAAAAGACCTTCATATGATCTTCATCGAAATATTCTGGCCAGACAAACTACAAAATAGAATTCAGAGGCTTCAAAAACATGCCCAAACATTTTTCGCAGATATTTTCGCGGAAATATGTTGATTTGACCTTCAAATCACCTCAAAATGACCTTAAGCGAAGGCGAAGGGCCAACCAAACTACGGAATCGTGTTCAGGGACTTCAGAAACGTACGCATGATTTTTTTCAGATTTTTTCGGTCGCATCAAATCACTTTGACCTTCAAATTACCTTAAAAAGACCTTCATATGATCTTCATCAGAATTTTCTGGCCAGACAAACTACGAAATAGAATTCAGAGGCCTTAAAAAGACCTTTATATGATCTTCATCAAAATCTCCTGGCCAGACAAAGTACAAAATAGAATTCAGAGGCGTTAAAAACATGCGCAAAATTTTTTGCGCAGATATTTTCGTGGGAATATGTTGATTCGACCTTGAAATGACCTCAAAATGACCTTAGACAAAGGCGAAAGGCCGAAAGAGTACGGAATCGTATTCAGGGACCTCAAAAACGTACGCATGATTTTTCTCAGATTTTTTCGGTCGCATCAAGTCACTTCGACCTTCAAATTACCTTCAAATAACCTCAAAGAGACCTTCATATGATCTTCATCAAAATCTCCTGGCCGGACAAACTACAAAATAGAATCCAGAGGCCTAAAAAAAATGCGCTCAAATCTTTCGCAGATATTTTCGTGGAGATATGTTGATTTGACCGTAAAATGACCTCAAACGAAGGCGAAAGGCCAAAAAAACTACGGAATCGTATTCAGGAACCTCAAAAACATACGCATGATTTTTTTCAGATTTTTCCGGTTGCATTAGGTCACTTTGACCTTCAAATGACCTTGAACCTGATGTGATGCAGATTAACCGATCCACTCACCGTCATCAGCGACCTGAAAAACCCCCAGATCACTATAGCATTTTCCGTGTTTTTTTTTATATCAAATGTTGACCTGTGTTATCAAAGACATTTTCAATCTAAAAAACACAAAGATAATGGAGAAACTAAATATCAAGAAAAATTCAATGAATTGAAAGAATGGGGAAAACTTAATAATATTGATAATTATGAAAATTCGAATACAAATCAATTAAAAAATCTCAAACAAACATATGGCAACAATATAAATAATTATGAACTCTTCAATATTGAAAAATAGGAAGTTGTAGCAGAACAGTTATGGATAAGAAATTTTAATAACTTGAACAGAAATCAATTAATGAACAGATTGAGAAAAGTTGATGATGGATCTTCAAGATTAGGAATGAGAAGTTTTGAGTAAATTAGAAACTTAGCTTCAAAAAATGATATCGATGTAAAAAATAAAACAAGAAAAAGTTTGATTAAAAAAATTTATGAAAAAACTAAGAATGAAATCATACCTCAAGATAACATCATTGATATTCAACACAAAAAATCTGAAAGTGATATCTTCAGAGAGTATATTATTACGGATACTAGGGGTGTGCGGGTACCCGAGTCATCGGGTTTTTATCGGGTCGGGTCGGGTCGGGTACCCGTCGGGTCGGGTTTTTCAATTACCCAAGTTTTTCGGGTACCCGATTACATTCGGGTAATTCAAATATAGCAAACGTTTTTCTCAGCAGGAAATATTGTGACAGCAACTCGATCAAGATTACTGACAAAACATGTGGAAGAGTTGTGCTCCCTCCATTCAAATTTAAAAATATGAAAAAAGAATTATATTTATAAGAAGAATATTTATTTTCATTGATATTCAAGATTCTATATTGTGGTTACTAAATAAGAAAATAGATAATATATTATTTATGAGATATAAATGTGATTATATTTTTTAATTGAATTAAAAAATAAATATAAACATTCCATGAAGCAATTTGGAGATTTCTTAATGCGCTGCATAATCAATTACATGGAGTCACAACTCCAATAGACTTGTAGTGAATATGGCATTCTTTATATTAGAATTGAATTCATATGAAATCCCCTTATTCCTACAATTGCTCAAGACAATTTGTCCTTAAAATATCAACGGCAATGGCAACTTCGAATAGAAGTTGAAAATATTAAATTCAAGCGATTTTATTATATTCGGGTACCCGACTTAGAAAACCCGATTTAATCGGGTACCCGACCCGACCCGACCCGAAAAGAAATACAAATACCCGAACCCGACCCGATAAAAAGTGCTACCCGCACACCCCTAACGGATACTATTGAAACGAATGATATTGATAATTATTTAGAAACTCATAAAGATAAACTGAAAAGATTAATGTATGTATGTAACTTTATTTATTTCCGGCGCCTGCTTACATTGTTTGCAGGCGCCTCCATATAATTCCCTTACACTTCTTCCTCAAAAGCTATTTACATTCATGAACTTAACCTACTTAACCTACTTACAGAATTCTACATACACCATACATATCGTCGAGAGAGAGAGAGAGAGCAATTCACGCATTCCATTCATTCTTCCATCCGTCTTACACATTCCCCTCCTCTCCGTACCCTTCCCTCCTCTTTTCCTCCAGCCTACGCATCCACTCTTCCCCATTTCCCTCCTCCCCCAGAATCTCCCCTATCATTTCCCCCATCTGCTTATCCTCTCCTTTCATGCATACTTCCAGCACGTGCTCCAACGTTTCTTCCTCCCATCCACACACCCTGCAGTTTCTCTTTTCCTCATTCATCTCCCAATATCTTCCTCCTCTGATCTCATTTCCCAGTCTGAACCTCGCTATTCTCCTCCCCCTCCCCATTCTCTCACCCTCTCTCAGAAATTTTGGCAGCTCCTCCACCATTATCTCCTTATACCACCTATTATAATTTGAATCCGCTATCTTATCCCATCCCTCTAATTCCCACTCCTCCCTGTCCTTTCCCATCCACCCGTTCCCTCCGCCCTCTCCTTCTCTCATTCCCCCTGTCCTCTCATCTATCAAGTCCAAACTCTCCAACGTTTCCCTTCTCTCCTGCTCCCCCCTTGATATTCCTCTTTCTCTCCTCATCTCCTTCCCACATCTCACCGCCACCTCTCCCGCCCTTCCTTCTTCTAGCTTCCTTCCAAACTCTACCGCCCTTTTCCTCAATCTTACTCTCACCTTATCCCTCTTCAGCTCTTCCCTCATCATAGACCACGGCGTCTCTCTATCTAGCCTCAACATCCACCTCATGTACCTCTCTTGCATCCTTTCCACCTCCTCCCGTTCCTTCCATCCCTAAACTTCCGCTCCATACTCCACAACACTCCCAACTAACCTATCCCATAGCCATATTCTCTTTCCAATCCCCTTTGAATAACCTCTCTCCAATTCCCCATACTACTCTAATCACTTCTCCTGCTTTTTTCACCCTATCCTCTACCTGCGCCTCTTGTTTTCCATTATTCCTAAAAACATAACCTAGGTATCTAAATTCCATTACCTCCTCTATCTCCCCTTCACCACATTTCCACCTCTTGACCCCCTTTCTCCCTCCTCCTTTCCCGAACCTCATAATCTTTGTTTTTCCCACGTTTACCTCTAACCTCTTAATCCTGAAGTACCACTGAAGAGAATAATAGAAGACATGTTTAAAAAACATAAAAGTGGTCAAGGACATTTAGGGATAGTTCGTACTTATGAAAGATCTTCACCAAATGGAGATATTCAAAATAGTATCAAGAGTTATGTATCAAATCAGTGATTTAAATTCAAGGGGAAGTAAATATCAACCAAATGAGGGATCAGGTTTCATATTATCAAGTTGTGACCAATTATTGTCAAGATTGAGTAAGAATAATTTATTGAATGCGGGATCATATATAGAATTACCAAAGAATATTAGAGATAAAAAAGCTTGTTTTAATTCGAAAATACAGATGATTATTGTTTCATTTATTCTATCAGATGTGCAATTGATATTCATAACAAAAATGACTGAAATCATCCTAAGAGAGCAAAGCAATATAAGGGACACATTGGTGATGAAATATTCTCAGGATTTGAATATCCTATGTCATTGAGAGATATAAAGTTATTTGAGAAAAAAAATTTCAGGAAATTTTGAAAATATCCAACAATGTCTATAAATGTTTATACATTAGATAAAGATGAGAAGGTTTCCCCATTACACATTTCTGAAATTCATGATTCGGAATTAGAAATCAATTTATTATATTATAAAAAAGGTGATAATTCACATTACATATTGATAAAAGATATGAGTAAATTGGTTAATTCACAAATACCAAATCATCAGCATAAAACATTTATTTGTACGAGATTTTTATCACATTTTCATTCAAGAACGAAGTTGGGAGAACATTCAGACATTCGTAAGATTCATGATGCAGTAAAACCTATGATGCCAAATGAAGGTGATACTGTATATTCCAAAAACTATTTCAAAAAATTTGAACATCCATTTGTGATTTATTTAGATTTTGAAAGTATTTCGAAAAAGATTGATACTTGACAAAATGATCCAAAAAAAAGTTCAGCAACCAAAATTCGAAAACATATTCCATATGGTTTTACAACTCATTCAGTCGATAGAGCTAACAAAGATAACTTCTATCAACCAATTTGTTATAGAGCTAAAAATGGAGGAGACTTGGGAAAGGTTCCAGAATATTTACTTCCAAATTTGGATGAATTATCAAAACATATAGCTTTGAAATTTCATTCAAGAAATCAAATCCCTATGAAATTGATTGAAGATGAAGAATTGAATTTTCAAAATGCTAAGAATTGTCATATATGTGGAAAACCTTTTGAAAATAATACAAATGATAAAGATGAATAAATTTTAGATATTGATCCGGAATTATTGGATATTGATCCAGAATTATTAGATTCAGAGGAAGGTGTTGAAGAAGAAAATAAATTTACAAAAGTGAGAGATCATTGTCAAATAAGTGGTAAATATAGAGGTGCAGCACATTGCATATGTAATTTCAATTCCAAACTACCCCAAAAAATTCCAGTATTTTGTCATAATATGAGTGGTTATGATATTCATTTATATATCAAAGAATTAGCTGAAAAATATAAAGAAGCACATCTCATTGCCAATACAGATGGAAAATATATTAATTATTCCGTGAAATCTGGATTTGGGTTTGAATTTGATAAAGATAATAAACCAAGAAAAAGTATAGAATCATCTTTTGTTGATACTTTTAGATTTATGACATCATCACTAGAAAAATTAGCTAAACCTCAGAAGAAAGAAAACTGTGAGCATGTAAATCATTTCATAAGTGATGGAAAGATTTTAAACAAAATCTCAGAAAGAAAAGAAAATGATTAAGATGAAATTTCTGAAATTTTGAGTGGTAAAGGTATATTTTCTTATGATTTCATTGATACTCTTGAAAAATTAAGTTATGATAAAATTTGAAATAAAAAAGATTTTTATAGTATTTTGAATCATGGAGGAATCTCTGAGAATGATTACTCACATTACGAAATGGTATGGAATGAACTGAAACTCAAAACTCTAGGTGATTATTCTGATTCATATAATATACAAGATGTTTTATTACTAGTGGATATATTTGAAACATTCAGAGATTGTTGTTTGAATAATTATGAATTAGATCCAGCACATTATTTAACAGCTCCATCATTAGCATGGGATGCTATGTTAGAATTGACTAAAATTGAATTAGATCTCATATCAGATTAGAAGGGTATTCAATGATTGAAAAAGGTATAAGAGGAGGAGTTTCTCAATGTGTCAAAAGATATGCTGAAGCTAATAATAAGTATTCAAAGAGTTATGATCCTAATAAACCAAATAATTGCTCATTATATGTTGATGCGAATAATTTATATGGATGGGCTTCATCTCAAAAATCACCTTACAAAGATTTTTCTTGGATCGATCCAAACAATCAAGAATTGAATGATTGGAAATAAAAAATTATGAATTATGATGAGAATGATGATGTTGGTTATATATTTGAAGTAGATTTAGAATATCTCAAAGGATTATACGGTTCCCATAAAGACTTTTCATTAGCTCCAGAACATTATAATGAAAGATTATGTACAACATTATTCGATGGAAAAAAATATGTTGTTCATGTGAGAAATTCAAAATATTATTTAGAACAAGGTATGGTTTTGGGAAATATCAACAGAGTAATTGAATTCAAACAGAGTAATAATATGAAAAAATATATTGATTCCGATACAAATATGAGAGAATTGATGAATAATTGAGTCTTCGGTAAAACAATGGAAAATGTGGGCAATAGAATTGATGTTAAATTAGATGATGAAAAATATGCTTATAATCAAGCTAAAAAACCAAATCTCAAAAGTTTTGAAATATTTAGTGAAGATTGTATTGCAACTCATATGCATAAACGGGAAGTTGAATTCGATAAACCAATTTATATCGGATATTCTGTTTTAGATTTATCTAAATTATTGTTGTATGAGTTTTATGACGATAAACTTGGAAGTTATGATTCAGATTCGAATTTATTATACATGGATACTGATAGTTCCTTTTTAGAAATGAAAAAAGATCCTCATAAAATAATTAAAGACCATTGAAAAGAATTTGACACAAGTGATTATGATAAAACCCATGAATGTTACAGTGGAAGAAATAAAAAAGTCATTGGAAACTTCAAGCATGAATTAAATGGAATTCCATCAGAAGAATTTTGTGGTTTGAGATCGAAATGTTGTAGTTATACTTTTAGTAATAATAAGAATGAAGTAAAATGTAAAGGAATTAAAAAAGGTTTATTAATGAATAAAAATATTAAATTAGATGAGGTAGATGAAAAAACAAAAAATCGGTACATAAAAATGGAGAATTCCAAAAAATGCTTATTTGAAAATGAAGGAGGATATAGAGAAATGAATTGTATTAGAAGTTATAAACATGAATTAAATACTATAACCATAAATAAATTAGCATTGAGTCCAAAGGATGGAAAGAGATACATCTTAGAAGATAAAATTCATACGTTACCATGGAGTCATAAAAATATATTATAAAATGTTTTTTCAATAAAAAGTTATTAAAAATAAATCTCCATAAATTTTTACTCTATAAAAATTATTAAAAAATAAATCTCCAAAAATTTTGACTGTATAAATAATTATGAAGCCTTATTTTCACATCAATACTACCCAATTACACAATTGATTTCAAAACATTTAGATATTGAATCTTTGATAAAATTTTATGAAGTATCAACTGAATTCAGATATTTTGTAAGGAGGACTATTTTGAATCAATATAACAAAGATGATAAAAAAATATCCATATATAATAAAATAACGTCGAAAGAAGATTTTTCATTAGAATTCGCAGAATATATAGATTGGACACAAATTTCTATACATCAGGATCTTACAGAAAATATTATCAGAACTTTTCATGATAAACTTCATTGGATTGAATTATCTGAAAATCAAAAATTATCAGAAAATTTGATTAGTTACTCCTATTATAAAGTGAATTGGAATCTTATATCATGGAACAAGCATCATTTGAAGAAGGTTTATGATGATTTAGTTGGATCTGATATGTCATTTGAAAATTCTTATCATATTTTTAATCAATGTTGGAATGAATCATACGGTTTCATTACAATTAATTTGAATAAAAAAGTTATTCAAGGTAAATATTCATCCAAACTTGAACATAATATCAATATTTAGAATTCATCAAAATCATGTGAACCTGAACATAACATTAATGTTTATGTGAACATCACATTCATGTTTATGTAAACAGAACATTCATGTTGATGTGAACATAAAATTCATGTTTATGTAAACTGAAACATAACATAATGTTCAAAATTCTTTCCTAATAAATGGATTCAAGAGAAGTCACTGTGACAGAAGCTTTTGAGTTGGATAAAATTGAACAAAAGTTGAAAAACAAATTTCAACAAGCTGAAAAACAAGAGGAACATTTTGAAAACATAAAACATAAAACTTTTGAACCAATAACAAAAGCTATAAATAGAGTAGAATCAGGAATAAATCGAGTTATCAATCAAAATGCTGAAGTGAACAGTTTAGTGCCTATTCAAAGACAAATGAATTCCAATCCTCTCATAATAAGTACACCAGAACCATCTGGAAAATCATTCTATGAAGAAATTCGTGATTCTCTTAATTCAAATTCTCCACAAAGAAAAGAAGTATTGGATAAAACTTTGATCACATTAGATTCAATTGCTACTTATCATTTACCAAAAGCTAGAGATAAACAATTTGGAATATATTTTAATACTGATAAAGAATCTTTCATGATTAGAAATAAACCACTTCATTTTGATAAGAATGATTTAATCATTGATGATAAATCTTATGAAGGAACTTCTGGTTTATGGTCTCTATCAACGGATGAATATTCACCTCATCCAAAATCTTATACAGATAATGATATGGGGAACTATATTGAAATTTTATTTAAAACACATTCCATTTATCGGAAAAATGATATAACTACAGGTAAACCAAAAGCTAGTAAAGGTGATAAATATTTGAATTTGATTCAGAATATTTGGAAATTTAATAAAAATACATTTGATTCAGCAGATGCAATAGAAGGATCTGGTTGATTAAAATATTCTGATAAAGGTTTTGAATATAAATATATTCCTAATTTGAATGATTCTGTTTCTAGATTGAATTACATTCATGCACAAGAAACAGCTGGTAATAACAATTTTCATAATGAAAAACTAAGTGTAGTACGTTTTTTCAGTAAAGAAGATGGAAGACATGATTGATTCACCTAAAAGTATTAAATATTTGATAAGATCAGTGTTGCCAGAAGGTTATAGACTCGCAGAGCTAGATGACGCAGCAGTCGATGCTGTTCAGAGCTGAATTAGAATTGGTGACAGTGCTAGATTTTTTTCGATGTTGCCAAATGTTAGTGCTAAAAAAAAAACGCGGGAAAAATAGAGAATTTTGAATTTGTGAATTTTGCACATTTTGTTATATCAGGAATTTACATTCAGCAGGGTCAGAGTGTTAAGTGAGATACCTTGTATATTTATTTCTCCATTTTACATCTCCAAATAGATATTCAGGGATATTTGATTCGATATTCAATGACCAAAATCATGTATCAATATACTGTAAACCAGGGTTGTAAATTAGTTAATTGAAGAAGCACCCAATTAACAATTAGAATTTAATTCTTATTTGAAAGTTTCTTCAGTTGAAAATTAAATTCAATTCTTAATTGAAGTCATTTCCAATTATCAAATAAATGTAATTGCTTTAAAATCAAGCAATGATTGATCGATTTTCCTGATGCGTTCTTGTTTTCCTGTATTTGTTAATTAAGGAAGAACGAGAAAACATAAGAAAAATGGATCAACCATTGCTTGATTTTGAATCAATTAAATTGATTTGTCAAATGGGAATTACCTCCATTGAGAATTTAATTTAATTGTTTGTTGCAAAAGAATTTCAATTAGGGATTTAATTTAATTTTTAATTGAGAAAAATTTCAATTGAAAATTAAATTTTTATTGTTCATTGAACGTCAATTCAAATGAGTTTTAATTGAATGACTTCCAACCCTGCTGTAAATTGGACTTTTTTCTAACAAACAAAAAACATAGATTCACACCCGTTCGAATTTCTCTCTCGCCATTTTGATTGGATAGACAAGGACACATTGACACCCGTTTGGATCACATGTTTGTACCTCTCCCTCTCTATACGCGCGATTATATTGTTGCCCTCACTCCAGTATGTATATACAGGGTGTCCCATTTTAATCTGTCACTTAGAATATCTCGAAAACGAATAGATTCAGAAGAAAATGGTCCGGGAAAAAAATGTAAGAATCTGAGGGGGACATCCGATGGTGAACTGGGCTTTGACCTCAGATCCCACTTTCAAGGTCATTCTGAGGTCAACTCATGTTTTTTGAATGGATTCCCCTAGTTTTTACTACCGGTTTAGATTCTACGCTAAAAACCAAGGAACTTTTGTCTCAAACGTTTTTTCGAAATCCCCACAGATGGCGCTCTAATTGATGGGAAAATGAGAATTCTCAAACCCTCGGATTGTATTCTGTCTAAGATCATGCTCAACTCTTGAGTGTTTCTCATCTCCCGAAAATTACCGTCGGCATCAGCGTTACCCAATGTGCACCACGAGGAAGTTGCGCGATCGGACTTCACACATCATTGTGGTCCTGAAAAGGGCCGATTGTCTGAACTGGAGGTGTATCTTCGGGGACGCATTAGGCATTCAAAAGATGTTCAAAATGAGCGCCGTTTTGCCTTTGACAAAGCGCAATTAGTTTATGAAAGTTTTCTACAGTTGCTTGCAACGTAGCAGGTGTTATTGCTGTGCATGCTCTTCTCATTCGATCTTTCATGTCATTGCGTGTTGTTGGAGGTTCACGGAATACAACATTTTTTATGTAACCCCACAAGAAAAAATCAGGCGACGTCAGATCTGGCGACCTAGGTGGCCATCGCACAGGTCCTCCATGGCCAATCCACCTTCTGGGAAACTTCTCGTCCAGAAATTTTCGAACAATTCGCATATAATGAGGAGGTGCTTCATCCTGTTGGAACCACATCCTTGATCTCACGTCAAGACTTACGTCTTCCATAAGAGCAGGGAGTTCAAAATGCAAAAAACGAAGATACTCCGCGCCAGTCAGGTTTCCTTCAAAAAAATACGGCCCTATGATCCTGGAATCTACAATTCCGCACCAAATGTTCACACTCCAACGGTGTTGATGATTAATTGTACGGACCCAGTAAGGATTCTGAGCACTCCAATGATGGCAATTGTGCCGATTGAGAATTCCAACATTGTGAAATATTGCCTCATCAGAGAACATAACGTGATGAGAGAAAGTAGGATCTTCTTCAATTCTTCGTTGGGTCCATTTGCAGAAGTTCAATCTTGTTATGAAATCCTCAGCTGTCAGAGATTGCACCAAAGTGATATGGTACGGATGATAATCCAACGATTTCAAGATACGCTGAGCTGTGGATCGAGGAATCCCGGTCATTTCCTCAATATGCCGAAGAGTGATATGGGGATTAATATGAATTAATGCCAGCCCAGCCAGCGATCTCACATCAGGATCATTGTCATCCGCATAAACTTTCTTGTTCCTCTGTCGTTTGAGGAGACCTTGACGAGCACGTTGTTCAAGAAATCGGATCGTAATGCGATTTGGACACCTCCGATCCGGAAAACGACGTTGAAACGTTCTCATAGCTTCAACATAATTTCCCCGCGCTTCACCAAGACACAACAAAACGTCAACAATATCGTTTGGCGCGTAATCAGACATGATGTTTCCTCCAAATGATAACAGAAAACTGAGCAGTTTGGGAATGCTAAATTTCTAAGGTATTCACACGTGAATCGAAACAATAACAATTTCCAAGAACAAAACCAAAACAAAACACAACCGACGACAATTTCCAGGAGATGAGAAACACTCAAGAGTTGAGCATCATGTTAGACAGAATACAATCCGAGGGTTTGAGAATTCTCATTTTCTCATCAATTAGAGCGCCATCTATGGGGATTTCGGAAAAACGTTTGAGACAAAAGTTCCTTGGTTTTTAGCGTAGAATCTAAACCGGTAGTAAAAAATAGGGGATTCCATTTAAAAGACACGCGTTGACCTCAGAATGACCTTGAAAGTGGGATCTGAGGTCAAAGCCAAGTTCACCATCGGATATCCCCCTCAGATTCTTACATTTTTTTCCCGGAACATTTTCTTCTGAATCTATTCGTTTTCGAGATATTCAAAGTGACAGGTCAAAATGAGACACCCTGTATAGAGTTCAACGATGGGAATAGAGTAGAATAGGTTATCTTTTAACCAATTGAAAAATTCAGAGGAAATTTCCTAATTTTTGATCGGTGGAAAAATAAGCTCACCCACTGTATTCCCTCGGTGGCGGAAGCACCCATATATTGGAATGAGCGCAATGATAGAATTGCGTGGAAAGAAAGAGAGACACAAACAGATGTGAATGTATCTTTGTTTATTCAATCAAAATAACTAAAGAGAGAATCCAAATGGACTGAATGCAGGTTTGTTCAATAGATAACGTTGTTTTTTTCTTCTAATATAGTAATATCCAGTTTTACCTGTATCAGTGGTCTTATATGAAAAGAAAGCAGTGAGCTCTATTACGGTGCTAGATATTGAAAAAATAGTGCTAGATATTCAATCTAAGTGCTATCCATAGTGCTAAGTGCTGTACTTAAAAATTCAGGGCTAGAAATGTTTTCATAGTGCTAAATCTAGCAACCGTGTTGCTGTTCTAGTAACACTGGATAAGATTCATTTCAATTTCACCTGAAGATTCTTTACATGATAGAAAAGGATCTGGATTGGTGAATGATTTCATTAATAATTTACCTTTTGAAGCTCATGTTCCTGGTTATGATTATTTAGGTCCTGGGACTAAATTAGATGAAAGACCAAAAGAAGGAAGTGAACCTATAAATAAATCAGATGAAGCAGCTCGAGAACATGATGCTGCATATAGAGATCATGAAAATATTGAAGATATACATATTGCTGATAAAATACTCGAAAATTAGGTATGGGAGAGAGTTTTTTCTAAAGATGTCAAATTAGGTAAGAAGTTTTGGGCTTGGAATACTACAAATGCAATGAAAATCAAACAAAAATTAGGAATGGGATTATATGTTGGATCCAAATTTTGAAAAGTATGGACTTTTCATTGAATAAATGAATCAATACAAGACATATGTTGTTTGTCTTTCTGATGGACAAAAAAATAAAATTAGAATAGCTTTCGATGAAAAAACGGATGTCATTATTCAATTTTCTATTGATGAAATTAAAAATGGAGAAGATAAAATTTTATTAACGGAAAGACAATTTTGAAAAATTCAAAAATCTGAAAAATCGAATGAATGTGGTAGAATGAATTTGAAATATAATCAATCGAAAGAATTCAGGAAAGGAGGGATTCTACCACTTTTATTAGAAGCTTTACCTGCTGTTTGAGCTTTGATTGCAGGTGCTTCTTCAGCTGTTACTGCATATACTGATTATAAAGATAGAAAAACTAAAAGAGAAGAAACAAGTAGACATAATAAACAGCTTGAACAAATTGAAAAAGTGACAATTTGTGAAGGAGAAGGTTTGAGAAGAAAAAAAATTCCAAATCAACCCATTAACTCTTGGTGAATTAGAAAACATTTGCTCAAATATTAAAAACTTTAGAGGTGTATTCATGCGTGACTTACTTCCTGAAAAATGTAAAAAAATCGAATGTGGTATTTTAAATTTAGGTACATCCAATACTAATGCAACTCATTGGGTTTGTTATTATGAAGATCGGGATATTAAATATTATTTTGATTCTTATGGTGATAGTAATCCTATAGAATTGGTAAAATATTTAGGAGAAGATGATATTTTTTATAATTCAGATTCTATTCAAAATTATGATGATCCACCCATTTGTGGACATTTATGTGTTTATGTTTTGAAAAGGTTTTCTGATGGTTTTCCATATTCAGAAATTATTTCTTCATTGAATGAGAATCAATATGGATGGATGGAATACTTTGAAATTTGATGTTTCCAGAATGCAAATTGTGAAATTTAAATCAAATATAAAAGAAACACCTGAAATAGATAAAATCATGATACGAATTGAAAAGAAACTACAAGACACTAGAACTCAAATAATGATCACAACCAATGAGGAGATCAAAACATTCAAAGAAGTAGGATTTTTGAATAAAGATGAACTTCAGAAATTAGAAGAAGACATAAGTCATTTGAAGGGAAAAATTGAACATATTAAAAAGAATGAAGTTATCAATACTCCGAATCTTGATGTAAATAAATCATATATTTTTGAAGATGATAACAATATTCAAACATAAATTCAATACCAACATTTTTTCTTTATTAAATGGATACTTTATATTGTGTTAAGTGTATACAACAAGCAACTTCCAGAGATATTTAGATTGTTAAAACATATGATAAACGTAACAGAATATCAGCTATATGTTGTATTTGTGGAAAGAGCGAATCACG
Organism: Gonatopus flavifemur; assembly: GCA_018340375.1. Taxonomy (NCBI): domain Eukaryota; kingdom Metazoa; phylum Arthropoda; class Insecta; order Hymenoptera; family Dryinidae; genus Gonatopus; species Gonatopus flavifemur. Next base: position 1,364,207 of record JAFFJZ010000049.1, on the reverse strand, counting down.
ATTCATGAAAAAATGTTCATTCGAATGAAAATCAATAATTTTTTATATAAAATTTTTTCACATTGAAAATCCAGAATTTTTATATCAATTTTTGAAAATGAAAATCAATAATTTTTATATAAAATCTCATATAAAATTCTTATATAAAATTTTTTCCTAATAAATGGCTTCGTTAAATTATTCAAAGTATCAAAATGATATTGTGAGAGAGGAATATAAAAATTTTTTACCTGTGAGTAATTTAAATTTTAATTCATCAAATGAAAAAATTGAATTCAATATTGATTATGTCGATACTTTCAGTTCTTCAAATTTCAAATACTTCATATCTGATAAATTAGTTGAAAATGATGGAAAAACTTATACACCAAATTCAAAAATTAAATTGATCGATAATTCTGTACCATACTTGTTCAATTCAATTGAAGTTAAAAAACATGATAAGTTCATTGATTCTATAGAATATCCTGGAATTTTGAGTACTGTGAAAGGTACTATAACTTATTCACAATCACAAGCTATTTCTATGATTAATAATGGTTTTGAATCTACATTTGGACCTGGAAAATTCTTTTGTACCGGATCATTACATCATTTTGGATGAGGATTCTTTGAAGATATAAAAATTCCAATCTACAAAGGAGGTTTCACAATTGCTTTCACAAGAGCTGAAGATAATGATGCTATTCATAGATGGAAATAAAAAAACCAGATAGTACTTTGAATGATGATTTACCGGATGAAGGTGAGATTATTATTGAAGGAATTCATGATTAGAATACCTATTATAGATTTCAAAACTACTTCTAAAATTCCATCAATCAATGGACTTGTAGAATTTAATTCAAAAGAAGAAAATATTATATTTCCATTCAAAAGTTGGCGATGTATTGAAAAGAGAGGTATTTATGGTAACAATTTTACTTTCGATATAACAAATATTTATAGGAATATTAAAAATCCTAAATTCATAATTGGTGGTTTTCAAACTAATGGAATTAATAATCAACAAAGTGATCCATCTCAATTTGATTCGATTAATTGTAAAAATTATAGAGTGAAATTCTATGACATTTACTATCCTGATGAATTACTTAATCAGGATATATCTGAAGGGAATTTCGCTATCATGTATGATATGTATCAAGATTCCAAAAGAGTTTATCGTAAAAATGATGAAGTTTATCTAAAACCTGAAGATTTTATATCAAAAAGACCTTTATTTGTGATTGAGCTTACTAAACATCCTGAAAATATATCTGGTTCAAAAAGTAATATAATTATCAATATGCACTTTGTTAACACTATTGATGCACCTACCAATGAAAATCCTGGAACAACATGTTGGATCATTATTGTTCCTGAAAAAGTATTGGAATATGATATTATTAGGAATGATATAAAAGAATTTTAATTCCTAATACCTCAATATACAGTTTTGAATATATTAATATGAAATATATAAAGATTTAATGAATGTTTTTAATGTATCAATGATATAAAATATAAAATTTTTTATAAATTTTCAAAATTTTTATAAATTTTTCAAATTTTTGCAAAAGAAAGGATCACGGGGTGAATCTAGTCTTTAAGATCAACATCAATTATCCTTTTATATTCTGTTCGAACATCATTCTCTTCTTTATACGAGAATGTGTCATTTAGACCATCGATTTCATGAGTGCTCTCCTTTTTTTCATTGAGAAGTCATTTCATTTTGATTGGTCTTTGATGTTATTACTTTGAGAATTACTAGATAATTGAGAGAGTTGACTGGATTCAGGGAAGGAATTGAGGAACAATGGATTGTGGATAATTGAATTATTTTTTTTTTTTAATAATTTATCAATCCCTGGGTGAAGAACGACCCCTAGGTGGTCTTACAGCTTTTTAGTGAAGAACACCTACTCAAGATACTCTATGGCCACTCGAGTAACAGTTCAGTGATTTCACGACATTTACTGTGTCTTCAATCATATATGAAAAAGTTTTTCCAATTTGTAGCATCGAAACAGTTACCTCTCAGTTGAAAGAAAGCATCCACTCAATTGACCCATTGCGTTATTTTAAACTTCGTTACGTCAAAAGTCGTTCTTATGCTCTATATACTTCCTTTAGTAGACTGAAGAGGGAACTGTTCTTTCTCAATAACCACTCAAATATGTTTAACATATATTTGAAATATCTAAAGAGATTGAAAAAAAAATATTCGCCATTATTTGAAATTTTTCTTCCCTAACTTTTTTGAATCTCTCAAGAGATTCATATAATTTGCATTGGTATTTGGAATTCTCATTATTAACTCGTTTCAAAAATCTGAAGAGATTTAAAAAAATCTTTGATCTTCATTCAAATTGTTCTCCTTAACTTTTTGAAAAATCTTTCATTCATATTTAAAATTCTTCTTATCAACTTTCAGGAGATTGAGAAGATCTTTCATTCATATTCGAAACTGTTCATATTAACTTTTTGATAAATATGTAGAATATTTTGTTTTTCATTTAGAACTCGTATCATTAACTTTTTGAAATATCAAAAGAAATTTTTAAAAATCTTCGATTTTCATTTGAAATTCTTCTCATCAACTTTTCAAGAGATTTGAGTAATCATTCATTTTTTTCAAACAATCCTCATTATTAACTTGTTATAATCTCCGAAAAATATTTTTGAAAAACATACTTAAAAATCTGATATATATCTGATCTTTCAAACTGGCCTAGGGGATGGGGGCCAAATCAACGAAAAACCAAATCACCGAAAAGTTGGTTGAAAAGAGAGATACGTCACACTCTCTCTTTTCAAACACTGATTCCGTTGATTTGTCTTTTCGTTGATTTGGCCCCCAACCTGGCCTAGGACCGGCTCGTTCCTATCTATTCACAAGGTGTTGGTTGTACGGCATAAATTTTGAGCAAATTGGGAGCAAAGGGAGAAAATGGTGGACACTAAGCCTCCACACAAAATGTGCGTATGTTTTTTCTTGCTATGAAGGAACGATGCATATCACTTCTCAACTCCATTAAAAGGGGAGAAAATGTCTCAAGTTCACGTGAGAGTTCCTTCCCCATACCTAAAGCTGTTCTAACCTGTCTAAAAACTGAAAAATCGTTCAGAATTCGCTGGAAATGGGTACTTGGGGGTTTTCAAGGTCGCTGATTACGAATTGATCATCTAAGTGTCGGAAGTTGGGATGGCAGATGCAATGTAGCAGACAAAAATCGAAGAAGCCTGAAAAATTCACGGAAAACTGTTATCCAGGAGTTTTCGACATGCAGGTCACGAATTCACAATCGGATTACCGAAATGCGACACGACGGATTCAATATAAAGGTTGGAAACTTGAACAAAGATAAGTCAGGACGTGACACTATATACTGTACGTTGCTTAGCCACCCTAACTGACGTTTCTCGATTCTCACCACGTGAAAGCGAACATATCAAAAATCATTTCATTATTTTTGTTTGAGTTTTCCGAATTTTAACATTTTTTTGTTATCCACTATTTTTATCCTTTTTTCATCTCCTATTTGTTCCAATCATTTCTTTATTATTATCACTATTATTATTCTGTATTTTGTATTCAATTTCATTCAAATCATTCAAGATGATTGATAATCTGATGGTGAATTCATCAATACGAAGAACACCATTTCGAACCACCTCTAGAATTCAGTGAAACCTCATAAGAAGAGATTATCAAGATCGTCGATAATGAATTCTCACCAGATTATCAGATAACCGATATTCAGATCATCCAGGAGGACTCGTTTTATCAATTCTGACTCGTCTTTGTTCCAGTTTTCAACATTGATATTGGATTTTTTGTGTGAATCTTTGATAATCTGATTGTGGAATCGTGATCGGCATGTCAGAATCCTTTGGGCAACTGTCTTCTACAAATTTTGAGGCCTCTCTTTATCCTCATCTGCCATATTGCATCTGCCATCCCGAATTTCGATACTTTGATTATCAATTCGTAATCAGTGACCAGACAAACCTCCGAGTACCCATTTCCATCGAATTCTGAGGCATTTCTTAGTTCTCGTCCGTCATATTGGATCCGTCATTTAGAATTCTGGTATTATGATGGTGAATTCGTAATCAGCAATCCCAAAAATCTTGGGATGAGATTGTTTGGCTCGATATGATGGGTCTGAAAATGTGTGCTGCTTATATATTTCGGGTTTCCGTGATTCCATACATATTCCATGACCTTCGATATATTTGATGAAGTTGAAAAGTGATAAGGTAAGAGACCCTGTACCCGATCAGTGGACGTGTACGCGATCAGTCCTTATATTCTAGGTCTTTGTGGTTTAGTTGTGCAAAAACTCTTCAACCAAAACATTTTTCGTAATGAATAGGTCGAAAATTAACTTTTTCATTCGAAACTTATAGCTAAATTATTTCGTAAATTCATGTAATAATGAAAATGATCGGGTTCTAGCCCCTGATCGGGTATAGGGCTTCTCACCTCATCCATCATCCCTTAATTGCAAGAAAAAGTAATGGAAAAATGTTCTTCTGTCATTTTTGATACCTCCACGTTGCTCCTGTATCGAGCCACCGTTCCTCAACCAATCCACGTCATATCCATGAATTTTCCTCCTGAATTTCACGTGGAAGCGACGTATCTTATCGGTAGGTGTGCTATACGAGACCTTTTGTGCTGACTACTATTGTACTGGCCTTTATGGGACTGGCCTTTAGATACCACGCCACGTTTCTCTGTTTTTGTCTTGGAAAAAACCACTTTTTGAGTTATTTCCACCACAAGTTACGTTTTCAAAAGTTCAACTGAGGATACTAAACGTTTATTTTGGAAGGTGCGACAATCAGCAAAAGACGAGGGATACAAGTTCGTGTGGGTGAAACATGGTCAGATTATGGTGAAAAAGGGAGAAAAAAGTAAACCATTGAAGATTATATCTGACGAGGATATAGATTTTATTCACGGATGTCTTGATGTCTTTCTATGTGCCATCGTTCCATAAGGTTTCCGCCTGGCTGGCGGTGAAGAATTGCTTGTTGGAAGTATTACTTATAATGATATTTTTTTCTTTTGCTTCTTTTTCTCTTTTTCTACTTATATGGTTCCTTTATTATTACACATAACGAACGCTCTTTGTAATAGGGTGCTTTCTTGCCTTTTTCTTTGTTAATGAGTGTAGTTCTTAGTGATATTGATGAGGAAGATGCTGTTCATTGCGTTGAGAATGTTGATGATTTGCGGGAGCTGAAGCGAAAAATTAACAATGATTTGAATATTTCACATCTAAACATTAGGAGTATTAAGAAGAACTGGGACTTGTTAATGTTAATGATTGGAGAGATATTGTTTGAATTGGAGATAATTGTTTTATCAGAGGTGAATATTTTGAGTTTAAAAAGCACCTTCAATACACCTGGTTTCAATAGGATTTCGAGATTGAGAAACAAGAAGAAGGGTGATGGAATTATTGTATTTATTGATGATACTTTGAGTTTCTCGATTGAAGATTTTGTGCTTGATGGTGCGGAGTCCATATATTTTAGTGTACAGGGAAGAAGTCATGTTTCCAAGGTGCCGGCCTTGTACAGGCCTCCAAGCTGTGATATTAATGTTTTTCGAGTGGGTATAATAGGTTCATTTCATCTGAAAAAAATAAGGGAAAATCAATCATATTAGGTGATACGAATATTAATACATTAGATGTGAATAGACATGTTGATGCTTATTCGGAATTGAATTTTGAAAATGGGTTGAAATCGCATATTCAAAGTGTCACAAGGGAAGAACTGAGACTAAATACGTTGTCTGGCACATGTATTGATCATATTAATTCTAATCTCGCTGATTTGCAATTTCTGCCGTTCATACTTAAATTTAAAATTTCAGATCATTATGTTGTGGGTTTGAGTATAAAAGTTGAGAATGCTTTGGATTCAATCGAACCGTGCAGATTTGAACTGTTGGATAACGCGGAGGTGAAAAGAGATATTCATAGAACGGTATGGTCTGATATTTTGGTTTTGAATAGTGCAGATGAAATATATGATGCCATTAGGGCCAGATTCCGCTCTCTTTACAGTAAATCATCGTACACAGTCTTCCCAAGATTTAGTGGAAGGAACGCGAATTGGTGCGATGAAGCTCTAACACGACTAATTAAAGAAAAACAAAGGCTATGGTTGAGATTAAAGAGAGATAAGCATAATGCTCAATTGGCGGAGGATTTCAGAAGGTAACAAATAGTGTTACCAGTATGATGAGAAAGAAGGAAACTAAATTTCATCAGGATGAATTGCAGTCAACTCGAGCCGATATCAGGCTAACTTGGAAAACAATTAATAAGATTTTGAACAGAGTTAAGTGAAAAAAGAATGACATTTCAGTTCAATTCAAGCGAGTGGATTCGCGTGCACTTGCGAATGAATTTAATTCCCATTTTCAAAGTCAAATTACTAAAAAGCTGACTTCAATTTATCAAGGATCAAATTTGAATGTTATTCAAAGGGACGATGATAATGTCCATCGGGTACATCGATCGGATTCCATGGTCGGGCGTATGAACTCAGCTGATTTGTGTGCGGTGATGAGGAGCATGAACACTTCATGTGGACCAGGGGATGACAGAATCAGAATGTCTGATATTAAGGAGAATCTGTCGATTTTGAGTCCGGTCCTTTTGCATTTTCATGACAGGATTCCTGAGGAAAAGAGGCTGATGATTTGAAGGTCGTGCGTCTTACGCCGATCCATAAGAAAGGTCCAAGGAATGTATTTGACAATTATCGGCCAATAGGAGTGATCAACTCCTCATTCAAAATATTTGAAACACATGTGAACAACCAACTCATGAATTACTCTATTTCCCATTCCATCATTCAGCCAAATCAATATGGGTTTGTTCGGAAAAGATCTACTCCCGATTTATTTTCTGATTTCACGGATTCGGCTTATGCGAAGATTGATCAGAGAATGGCGTCGTTAAACGTTTTCCTTGACTTGTCGGCTGCGTTTGATACGCTCGATCATGGGATCTTGATCGATAAGCTTGTAAAGATTGGGCTTCATGAAGACCTAGTCTCTCGATTTCGCGATTCCTTGAAAAACAGGAAGGTGAAGGTGAGGATAAACGATTCGATCAGTGAGACTTTAGTTCAGGAAACAGGAGTTTTTCAAAGGGCAATCCTGTCACCGCTCCTTTTCAGTATATACTTGTCTGATATAAATTCGGTTTCATTAAATAGTTCAATTTTCCTTTTTGCCGACGATGTTGCTATGCAATTACATACATTATCATTACAAAATGGAGTTAAATCAACGCAAGCTGATTTGAACAATATCTCTCTGTATCTCAATGAGAATGAGCTAATTTTAAATCCGGATAAGACTAAACTGATTCTACTTCATAATAGTCAGAAAAAATATAATAAATCTGATGTGAATTGTCGAGTTTTCATGCATAATATTGGTTGTATTCTCTCAGGAGGGTGTAAAACCTGTGTCTCATGTAAAAAATTAGATTACAGTGATAATGTAACTTACCTTGGATTAATTGTTGACGCAAATATGAAGTGGAATCTGCACATTGATTTTCTGGTTAAGAGGCTGAAGACAATACTATCTCAAATTCACCACGTGAAGCCATATCTGTCCTTTCATGCGAGGAAATGAGTGTATTATTCACTCGTCGAGTCACATCTTCGATATGCGTTGCTTGTTTACTGCCGAGCGCCTGTTTATTTGAGAAATTGATTAGTAAGATTAGTTGATCGTATTCAGCGCATGCTTTTTTCAGTTTCTCAACAGAGCGAATTGAAATTATTCAATTTTGAGCAGCTTTGTGCGTATGTTTTAACCAGTAAGTACTTTTTCAACGTTGAGTACAGGCAGCTGAGTACCAATGTGCATAGTCTCCGTGAGTCTAGTAGAATGTATGAGGTTTCGCGGTATTTCACTCATCACGGGGAAAACAAAAATGTGACATAGATACCGTTGCTGTTCAACGAATTGCGACATTCGATACCTGGATTTGATGAGGCTGCGAATTTCAGCGCTCTGAAAGCTCACTTATTGCAGTATTCTTTTCACAGTGCTGAGTGATGTTCACCCCTCATTTTCCTCATCAGTTTTCTCTTGTCTGGTTCCCTTAAACTCAATGGATTGATCGTTTGATTGTTGATTGATTGTTTCTCTTGTAGTTTTCATTCTTTCTTAATTTAATTTAATTTAATGTAATTTTTAATTCTTCTGTAACGCCTTGGTATTTTGTTTGTCGGTTCATTCCTTAAAATTATACATTGATAATCAATCATTTTCTAGTATTAAGCATTTGGTGATATGTGCAGTTACATGCTGTACTTACGTGCGTGCATTATGGTTTCATTATTATAGTCACAGCTTTTCAATAGGAATCTCAAAACACGTATTGCATTGTGCATTTGCTTACTTGCATTTTTAACGCTGTTCGTTTCACATATTGTTGATTGTTTTGCTTTTCAACGATACTTTTCTGCATTGAGACTTCCAGTGTTTTGAGTTCCGCATCTGAAATAATCAAGATGTATTTTTAACAAAGTGTCGTGTTCTTAGTTGCGACAACTGTACATGCTTAAGATACTTATCTAATTCTTCTCGTGCGCTGTTATTATTGAGTCTTTCCATATTCTCGTTGGCAGTTTCTTCATTTCTTCATTTATACTGCTTACCTGTAAATAATTGATCGTTAGTTATTTAGTTATGAGTAGGCAGTTATGAATATTTTCTGTGTGATTTCTGATTAGGTTAATTATTCTTTTTTTTTCTCTTTCGTTGTTACAGCTAGCAAAATTTGGATGATGAAAGTGTAGTGTAACTTACCGATTCTGCTTTTGTTATTGTTATGAGCTGTCAAAACAGGGGGCCGACATGTTTGATTTTCTTGATGTCGCAAAATCCACGTTTCTTGTTCATGCGAATAAGTGTGAATTTTCAGAGCGCGCCGTTGGCCGTTGTATTGTGAGTGCGCCGTGTGTGTCCTGGCCTTCTTGTTACTAGGCATGATTGTGTATCTTTGTTGCTTTTGCATTGATCTCGCTCTCCTAGGATAATTCTTATGTATTTCATTCATTAGTTTTCTTTTTCATATGGCATCTTCCTCAATACTCCTTAATCTATAGTCTATTATATGTTCTATACAATATTTTTCTTATTATACAGGGTGGGGCATTTAAAGTGTCGCGGGCGTTTTTTCCAAAAATAAAATGAGATACGAGAAAATTTTTCGGACAAAAATTGTAGGGTATCGAGGGGGACATCCGATGGTGGCCTTGGCTTTGACCTCAAATCTCATCTTCAAGGGCATTCTGAGATCAACTCTTGTTTTTTAAATAGCATCTCATATTTTTTACTGCAGATTTGGATTCTAGGTCAAAAACCAAGAAACTTTTGTCTGAACCATTTTCCTGAAATCCGCAAAGATGGCGCTCTAATCGATATTGTTCCATACTGAATCTGACATTAGAATAACTCGAAAACGAAGGGTCTTGGAGGTCGTTTTTCCCTTGTAACACTTCCCGTTTCTGAGAATAATTTTGTAATGCGTTGAAAATACCTAATGGATGGCGTTGTTCTTTCAGGAAATCGTTCTGCATACAAGTCATATGCTTGTCTGGGGTTCTTATGCACTTCACCGTAAATGTAGATCATATCGATCTTTTCAGAAACCGTGTATCGGATATCCATGATTTTCAATTTGTCATAAACCAAGTAATAATCAAATGTAACTGACAAACTGACTTTCAAAATCGTGAATTTTCACTGAACCCCGTCGTTTGTTTACATCGCGTGAGCTCTGAATGGTGGTAATGTAGACGATTGAAATGTGTTGTGTATTGACAACTTTTGTACGAAACATTCTTTTGCAAGACCCTTCGTTTTCGAGTTATTCGAATGTCAGATTCAAAATGGAACAATATCGATTAGAGCGCCATTTTTGCGGATTTCAGGAAAATGGTTCAGTCAAAAGTTTCTTGGTTTTTGACCTAGAATCCAAATCTGCAGTAAAAAATAAGAGATGCTATTTAAAAAACAAGAGTTGATCTCAGAATGCCCTTGAAGATGAGATTTGAGGTCAAAGCCAAGGCCACCATCGGATGTCCCCCTCGGTACCCTACAACTTTTGTCCGAAAAATTTTCTCATATCTCACTTTATTTTTGGAAAAAACGCCCGCGACACTTTAAATGCCCCACCCTGTATATTCTATTATTCATATATTCTATTTTTTATTGATTGTGGTGTGATTGATTGATTTAACTTTATGTGCGTAATCTGCTAATAAGCTTTGCAGCTTGGTGGGTCTCACTTCTTCGGGCCACTATTGTAATTGCTTTTTTTGTGAAAATATACTCGAAATAAATATTTACAACAACAAAAACAACAACAACAACAACCAATCATGCTATATATCGTGGGAGCGTCAATTCGTTCAAACAACGTTTTCTCAATTCCACATATTGACAAAGAGCAATAGAAACCAGAGGGCTCCGCCCCCTGACTGCTTCGCTTCGCTCAGCAGTCCGACCACCTCCAAAATTCGCTCCGCTCATTTTGAATGGACCGTAGCCCACATGTGCTCGCATTTTGAACAATTCAGGTATCCGGGGATATATGAGAAGGCACTTATCTTTTTTTCACTCGATTGAGAAACTTTGTGAATGTAATGTTCAGACAGCCTGAAACTTATTGCCTCCCTCCCTTCATACCATCTCCAAATGATTCAGGAACATGTAAGTGGAGAACTGCAGAATTTCGACTGTCCTGGTTGAAATGAAGCCTGGAAGTGCGACGAAAGTGTGAGCTAAAAGTCATTGGAGCGTAATAAGCGTAACGAACACTTATTTGGGCGTGATTCAGGAATGAATGATTCGAAATATTTTCAGGCTCCATTTGTTTCAATAGCTGCTCCCTCCACTTTCGGGTTCTCATCAGTGCGTGGTTGTGATCACGGCAAACAGCTCTTGAAGAGTCTTCGGATGCAGTAAAGCTTACACGGAAAGATCGAAATTACTATTTTCTTCCAACATCGGAGCCCAGATTTTGATTCAGCACCCTGGAAAATCCCTAGAACCCGTGTTACATATAAAAATAACATTTTGTTCATTAGAGCCAGTATCACTATATCCACGTGTACCATATTGGATTCGCCATCTTCAATTTGTTCTCTGCCGTCAGATTCGAATTCAGCACCCTCGAAAACCCCTAGAACCCATGTTTCATAAGAATCCGTCCACAAATGTGGAATTGACTAAATTCACGTCCACCATGTTTTATCCACCATCTTGAACTTGTTTTTTGCCGTCAGATTCGAATTCAGCACCCTCGTCAACCCCTAGAACCCATGTTTCATAAGAATCCGTCCACAAATGCGAAATTGACTTAATTCACGTCGGCCGTCTTGGATCCGCATCTTGAATTCGGGATTTGATTAAGATCTGAAGTTTTCTCCCAGATAGCAAAAAAAGAATTCTCGAAATTTCAATGGGATACAGCTTTCGAAGGATTCTTTTCAGGCTCTGGAATTTTTGCTAGATATCTCAAAACCTATCTTCATTATCACTGACACTCCGATAAATTCTTCTTTAAATGCAATCATGATTGAAAGAGGATACTTTCTCAAAATTTGATGTGCTATATGGGTATCAATAAACCTACCAATTTTAAATTAAATGAACATAACAGAAATATTCTGCGATTGATTTGAGAATGATGAGGAATAGGATTGAAAATGTTATCAATTCGTTCCAATTTTTCTTTCTAATTGCTGGGGTGTTACCTAATTTTTTCTCTTCCAATCAAAGTCTTAATTACACGTAGCCATAAACTCATTAGCCGTCAATATACATTTCTCTTCATTCACGTGTTTGGTTTCACTCAGACTGTAGTAGATGATTGTACACGGAAAAAATGAAACACGACTGGTTACTGTGTTACACAAGAATAAGCAAAAAATATGAGGAAAAATTCTTAGCATGCGACTAGTCCAAGTTATAATGAGAATGCGTAGTTTTCACATACGACAGAGGATCTTCTACCACAGTAGCCATTACTATGTTTCACATTACATTGAAAACATGAATGGTTATCATGTTCACAGTCACCGTTTACTTTTAGGATAATACAGATTCCCTTCAGCAGTAGAACCCTCGCTATATAACACAAGTGTAAGTGCTGTGTCCAAAAACGAATGACTCACTTGATAAAGATTCCCCATTCTAGTCCAGCACAGTAACCATTCCTATGCTAGATAGGAACTGCCACTCAGAGTTCCCAAGGCATAATAGAAACTCGAGATACGAGTTACAGTGCCACCAGGGATATCCTCACGAACTAGAATTCACACGCATAACTATATCCCTGTCACCATGGTGGCGCTATAACTCGTATTTCGAGTTCCTATTATGCCTTGGGAACTTTGAGTGGCAGTTCCTATCTAGCATAGGAATGGTTACTGTGCTGGACTGGAATGGGGAATCTTTATCAAGTAAGTCATTCGTTTTTGGACACAGCACTTACATTTGTGTTATATAGCAAGGGTTCTACTGCTGAAGGGAATCTGTATTATCCTAAAAGTAAACGGTGACTGTGAACATGATAACCATTCATGTTTTCAATGTAATGTGAAACATAGTAATGGCTACTGTGATAGAAGATCCTCTGTCGTATGTGAAAACTACGCATTCTCATTATAACTTGAACTAGTCGCATGCTAAGAATTTTTTCTCATATTTTTTGCTTATTCTTGTGTAACACAGTAACCAGTCGTGTTTCATTTTTTCCGTGTAGGTACTCTGGTGGAAGTATTTCTTTGAAAATTCCTGAGAATCTCTGGAAGACTCTCAAAATTCGGATATTTCCTACAAATCTCTGCAAGTCTCTAAAAAACTCAGAATAATTCTGAAAATCCCTTAAAATATTCTGAGCATTTCTGAAAAACTCCCAAAGTCGGGATTTCCACGAGGGTGGCAGTTGAGTATATTATGTGGAAGTCTCCCAGATAGAGAAATTCTTCAATAATGCCGTCATTATAATGACGTGCGAAAAAATGTTCGCATCGTATTGTCAAGGTGTTTCTACATGAAGCATTGACGAGTTGTGTTTACGACAAGTTATGTTACAAAACATTCAGAGCGTGTTTTGTCTATCTGGGCTGTGAATATCTATCGTCAAATTTTAGGGCTTTGTGAGAGAGATCAATTTCAACAGATCACTCCAAATAGAGCTGCATCTTCACTTCCTCAAAAATTTATTTGTATTCTCTGAACTTCCACCCACTTTTTTCGGTTTTGAAAAATTTTATTTTACTACAGATGTTTTTTGGGATTTAATCTCCAGCTCCTAGGGGGAGCAGCTGCCCCTCCCTGAGCCCCCCTGAGTACATCCATGCTCATGCTATATCGTGATGACGAAGAAAAGACGTGGTCGCAGTTTGCTGTCGATAACATTATAGTTAGTGAGGTTATGATCGAGGTTGAAATTAAATGAATATAACACGGCGAATATCAATTAAGAAATACATCAAAATATATGATTTATTCCTTCAAAGGTTTCGGTCGCAAGTGATAAGTACTTCATATTCCTTTGCAAATGTCCTTCTTGCTACTGATGCAATTATACGAGCTCACAAGCTGAGCTCCTACCCATGTGAAAAAATGATGTATAGATTATATATAGATTTAGAATATACGGAGTAGGGTGCTTCAAACAAAAATTATATTTTTTTCAGCTCTTACCCTCTCGAATGTTTATGTTTGATATCAAAAAAATGCTCACCAAAAATGGGGGTGCTGTAGCTCAATTCTGTGAGGTCGCTATTCTAATTTCAGTTTCCCATTTAACTAACATGAAAAATACTTTTCTTTAATGATATTGAATTGACACATGATTTACTCAATTTTAGCTGAATTCCTAAATGTAGTAATTTTCAAGTGCCTGTAACTCATCTTTTAGTTATGATAATCATAAGTTGTGACTGAGTTTTGGGAAGTTCGATGACTCAACTTGTAGAATATACTATGGTTATTTATGAAAAATTGAGGGAATCATGCGTGAATTTAATTTCAATAAAAAAGATGTTTCCCATGTTGATGAAATAGGAAAATGAAATCGAAATAGCGACCTCTTAGAGTTGAGCTACAGGGCCCATCTATGAGGAGAGTTTTTTTCATATTGAATAGAAATATTGAAGGAGGTAAGAGCCAGAAGAATTTTCTTTATATATACAGTGTGGTGTAAAAGTCTGTAAACACCTCCTAACTTTAGGACGGAGCATGATAATTCGATCTGATTTTTTTTTAATCAAAGGAGGGATCAAGGGGTATCATAACGGGGGGCTTCGAGTTCCCTAGCCTTTGAGGAGGCGATGGAGGGGTTGACCAGAATCTCAAATGAGAAGGGAGGATTGTGATACGTCATTCGATAGGGACCCGGCAAGTTCTAAACATACAGGGTGTCACAGAATCCGCGGACCGGATTTCACAAGCATATCTTGCAGCCAAAATGCAATAATTTCCCGTTTGGAACAAATTTTTTTGACGCTCAGTTTTGGAGATATGAGCATTTTTAGATTTTTTCTCAAATCCAAATCATTCAAAAATACTGTATGCTACATACTTGAGCATGACACCATTCGCTAAGTTGGAAAACGGCAGATCTGTGGAAAGAAAATCAAACTATTTTATCATTGATAGTTCCGGAGCTAGAGCGATTTGAAGTTGCTGAATTTTAATTGGCTGAAAGCTGAAAAATTTCAAATCGCTATAGCTTCAGAACTATCAATGATAAAATAGTTTGATTTTTTTCCACAGATCTGCTGTTTTCCAACTTAGCGAATGGTGTCAAGCTCAAGTATGTAGCATACAGTGTTTTTGAATGATTTGGATTTGAGAAAAAATCTAAAAATGCTCATATCTCCAAAACTAAGCGTCGAAAAACTTTTTTTCAAACGGGAAATTATTGCCTTTTGGCTGCAGAATATCCCTGTGAAATCCGGTCCGTGAATTCTGGGACACCCTGTATGTATGGTCGAACAAAAAAACTTATAATGTTTCTATTGAAGGGGGATCCTGCTCCAGGAGGCTTGAAATAGTGTTTCTTCGGAGAATTTTTTCGAGTACGAAAAAGAATACTCAAATGAAACAAAGGTTCTGGGGTATTTCCGAGTAAGTTTCAAGTTGATAAAAAAATTTTTTTCCCAATGAAGAATAATGATGTAAAGCTTGTTTCCTTCATTCTTCATCTTTACATTCATCATGCACTGGAATCAAAGCTTGTTATCTGCAGTTTCGTATCCTCTACCATTTGAAACAAAAAAGTTCATGGGAATTATTTTCTACGCAACTTTTATAGCAAGTTCAGGTACAGTACGCTCTCCAAATAGTTCTGCGGACCTCTTCTCGTTCAAATGTCTACCCCCGATAGAATGAGGAAGACACTATCCAGCACTATTCGGATAGCACGTTGTAATCATCCTTCCTCCGAAAAGAACTTTTTTTTCCAAACCCCGAGTGAACTCTAAATTCCACAATTTCTTCGGGGTTCTCTTGGTTCACATAGACGAATGATGTGTGAAAAAGAGAATCTCTTTTGATTTTCATGTCTTAGATAAGAAATACGATATGTATCCTTCCCACCGATAGAAGACTCCAATTGTGAGGCATTCTACGAATGTAGATATAACTGTTGTATATATGTTCATTTTATGTTGAGAATAAGGTTTTATCAATCCGAAACATACACGAAAAGACCCCGAAGAGTTCTTTGCATTCAATTATTTTCTTCGGACTTCGGACGAAAAAATTTCTTCCGAGCTATTGTTTCTGAATTATAAGAATTTGGTGTTGACCAATCAGGTCGCGGGATTTCCGTGCTCCCAGGGACGGCGTCACCTAATACAAGACGCGGGTGCTCCGCGTGAAGGGCGAATGGATCGAAGTTTGTCAATTGTCTTCGAACCATCGATTGGAACAAATTCATAATCTCCCAAGTAACACAAGAAGTTCTGAGAATGTGCTCGAACATCTTAAGAATATACCGGTAGATTCTTAGAATGTGCGAGCATATCCTCAGAACTCCTTGTGTTACTTGGGCTAATTCAAGAAGATTACAGTATAAAGATGAATAATATTCCGAATAGTACACGTAATCGTGATTTGTCACCCACAGGAATTGATTATGGGCCACTTCCAGCAATTTCGATTTAGAATACTTGAATTCGAATGTTGGATTCGTTTCTGCGAATACTTCAAAGTGAAATATGATTGCGGAGTGTCCTTTTCATTAGAATATCGACATACTTTTTGACTCATGATGTAGGACGGTTCATAAACGATGCAAGATGAGGCTTTGTCGATCTAAGAATCTTCAAATGTATGAATGGAAAACAATCGTCTCGAAAATGATTGCAAACTCACGGCATATCTGTGTTGATATGATTTTAGTTATCGAACATCCGAACACTGTTCCTAGTTCAAGGAAGTTGATCGCCCTGAAATGGTGGATAAGCTTATCACACCACAAAAACACGTAATTTGTTAGCCTGTGGAATGTTTCACGTGTCTCACCACTTTATGATTGCATATTCAATGGTGAACACTCTTGATTCTCTTTACATTTTTTCATACATTGAATATTGCGCACTAAATAACACATGACATACTTAACAACACATGCGCGGGCACACAACACGGATACAAAGTCGCATATGAGACAGACGCAATCAGCTGTGATCGATTCTCAGTCATGCCCAAAATAACTTGTGTACACTCGCTGGATTCAAACCGTCTCCTCCCATCTTTGATGAATTGTGGATGTAACAACCAGTGTTATCTTCTACAAAAAGGTACTAGGTGGTTCATGTGTTTCGTATTGAAATGAATCCAAATTTTCAGATTGCACGAGAACGATTTATTCTTTATGTTTCCTGGAAGAATGATGAACAAATATAAAAAATGTACCATAAACTTGAATAAAATGAAATGTATAAAAAAAAATCAAGATGAAATATCTGAATATGAAGACCAATGTGGTATCCTACATAAACAATGTATAAGAAAGTGTGAATTCATGTCATAACCCATACATGCATTCGTACTTATAACTAGAAATAATGAAGGAAGTAATGGTACCATATTGAATTGAATATCTACAAAGGGACCGCAGCCCGCATAGAAATCGCGCTACAAGAATGATTTAAATTCAAAGAGTGGTAAAAATTAAGACCTTACAAAAGATTACACATCTAACTGAAGACCCATATGAAATTAGTTCAATTTTCTCGTATATAGACGAGGAGTGAGTACTTACACACGCGTTGAGGGAAGGAAAAGGAACGTGGCCACGTGCTTACGATTAATGTTGCCGATCCATACATGCATATAGATTTCCCAAACTTCCTTCTTTGAATAGTTTAAAGTGAAAGGGCTAGAGTTTCCCTCTCCGTTATATGGTTTCCAGCGTCCAAAACGATTATGCCGCACACAAGAGTACTTTCACAAGGTTAGAGTGCTCATGATTCGAGCGGCTTGAGGATGGTAGCAACGAGAGTGGCCACGTGTTCGCACCGCAACGTCATACAGAGTATATATAATTGTAAAATGCGATGATCACTCTAAGCAATCGATGAGTACTCGTATTGCAAACAGAGGACAGCACTGTCCAGAGATGATGTATTGGACAGTCTACCATATCGGCATAGATCGTATTTAGAAGGAAAGAAGAGCAGGATAGCGCGAACAGTGGAAAAATTTTAATGTCCTCCCACATGGTGAAAGAGAAATACAAATCCTAGGGATACAAGTCACTGCAGAAATTAAAATGGAGGGCTGCGCCCCTTGACTGCTCCGCTTCGCTCCGCGGTTCAACCCAGTGATGCCAGCATTTGGTCGACCGAGTCGATTTTCCCTCTCCATCACATCTGTCTGTATAGAAATTCCACACACACAATCAAACCTCCGACAAAAGAAATTTGATTGTATAGAGCGTGATGGAGGGGGAAAATCGACTCGGTCGACCAAATGCTGGCATCACTGGTTCAACCCCCTTCAAAATTCGCTTCCCTCATTTTGTATAAATCGTAGTGCACATATGCTCGCTTCGCTCGCATTCCCAACAATTTAGACATCTGGGGATAAATGAGATGGCACTCATTGGTTTTCACTCAAGTGAGAGAATTCTTTGATGTATTAGGTGTATAACTTTGCTTCCGCCGTTTTTTCCTAAATTCGAGGCTTTATTGTAAAGAACTGGTTATACATTCATGATTAAAAGTATTGTCCATCGCTGGCCACTACTTTCTCCCATCCCTCGGGCAGCATCCGAATCCCGCATTTAAAGAACTGGACATCCTTTGAAGCGATCCACGAATTGATCCAATTTTGTACTTCTTCATAAGACCGAAAGTGCTGGTCAGCTAGGCCGTGTGCCATTGATCGGAACAAGTGATAGTCCGAGGGAGCAACGTCTGCAGAATACGGCGGGTGGGGTAGGGTCCCATTTGAAAGTTTCCAAGTATGTCTTGATCACTTTCGCAACATGGGGTCGAGCATTGTCATGCTGTAAAATCCCTTCATCATGTCTCTCGTTGTATGACGGCCGTTTGTCTGTCAATGCTCGGCTCGAACGCATTAATTGCGTTCGATAACGATCGCCTGTGATTGTTTCAGTCGGTTTTAACAACTCATAATACACTACGCCGAGTTGGTCCCGTCCAATACTGAGCATAAGCTTGGAACCGGGAATATTCGGTTCGGCCGTCGACGTGGAAGCATGGCCGGGATATCCCCATGATTTCCTGCGCACAGCATTATCGTAATGAACTCATTTTTCGTCCCCAGTCACAATGCGATGCATAAATCCCTCCCGTCTTCGCCTTGCAAGCAGCTGTTCACAAACACACAAACGCTGTTCAACATCTCTCGGCTTCAACTCGTACGGCACCCAATTTCCTTGTTTTTGAATCATTCCCATGACTTTCAGGCGTGTTGGGATGGCTGGTTGCTTCACTCCCAATGATCCTGCCAATTCTTGTTGCGTTTGACACGAGTCTTGATCAAGTCAAGGTACCATTTCATGGCAGCTTCTGCGTCAGCGTTTTTCTGACGCCTTCAAAATATTGGACGTCAGCGTCAAATTTTCAAAAGTTGGAATTTGTGAACTTCAACTGCTTATTCAACGTCAAGTACTTTCAGGTGAAAAAATTAACGGATACCGCTAAATGGAAATTATTAAAAAATGGATAAATCACAGGTAAATATGAATATTATAAAAACTTTCGATATCACACATTATTCTTTAGTTGTAATCACGAATATTAAAAATTCAGCAATGATATAATAAAGAGATTATATGTACTCAAAAAATTCGCCGAACAACCTAACCAAGTTTTTTTTTCAATTTTATAACAAAAATATATTTTTGCTGGAAGATTTTTTATATTGACCATGAAAAAATGATATTTAATTTGATTCTGGCATGATTATATTGAAACCAATGTGCAATTGTACCATTTGAGGTTATAAAATATTTTCCCATTGCTTAATGTGTGATAATTCTCTTGCTCAATATTAAAAATATAAGAAATTCTTGTAACAGTAAATTGTTTAGAAATTAATTAATGTCGTCCAGAATATTAATTTGAAAGATATACATTCCAGTGTCTGATGTACACGTGTAGTGTTTGTGAAAAAGCTACTTCGAGTGATGATATTCCCAAACATGGATGTCTACCAAGCTACAAGGAATATTACATAGATTCAGAAAACTATTATTTTTATCCATTAGATGGTGAGTTCTTTTCATTAATAACCATAATGTTGTGATTAAGCAAGTACGTCAATAACAGGCCTGATGAAGATGGAGAATATTCACCAGCGTTGGAGCCTTTTTTTGACAGTGAAAAAGAAAATATTGATGGGAATTCGCCAGTTCCTGAATCCACGCCGATCAGATCATACACTCAACAATATTTGGAGTGGCTTAGTCATTGTGTCAGAATTGTTTACACACGTACCCAACTCAGCGTTGAAGAAATGGCTGCTGTAGCTCTCGTTGTATCTCACCAAAATAAACGGGAGTACTCAAAAAAACGACATTGGGTTGATCCTATCTTCGAAACTCGTCCGCAGCATGGGTTTTATTACGCAACATTCCCGATCTTAAGAATGGAAGATCTGCAATTCCGCAATTATTTGCGTATGACCGCCACGCAGTTCGAATACATATTGGGATTGATTGCACACGAAATCCAAAGGCGATTTGTCGTACGCAAGCCAATAGGCCCAGAGCAACGCCTGGCATTGACATTGAGGTTAATATTGTTTCATCTTTCCCCCATAATTACTCAAAAACTGCAAAAATTGTTTCTATTCAAGAGCATTATAATCGTTGAAAAAGTCTCTGTTGTGTCACATGGGTGCTTCTCAAGAATTTCATAATATATAGTTGAGCTATTCAACCGAATCGAATTTCTATTATATCCTAAATTACTGCTTTCTTGAGCACATCAATAAATCCATCAGCATGATTGGCAGCTATCGAAATTTCAAAACTTCCAAATTGTTCATGCATATAATTTACATTTTCAGCATGTTTTTACTCAGCGGAAACATCAGTCTTTGAGAATCTCCAGGTTTTTTTGATGGCAGTATTGCATAAAACATTTAGAAATTCAAGATATTCACATCATGATAAGACTAAAGAAATCACCTTAATCAGAGAGAAGATTAGAGAGCTTCCCTAGCGAAAATAATTTCTCTGATTTTCTCTTACTTATTGGACCTGTTTTTTGCTGAATTTCTCTATATTTCTCCACATTGCTCCTGAAATTTGACGGAAATCTCCGAAATGCTTTGAATTTTTCTGAATAACTATGAAAGTTTCCCCATATTTTATAAAGATTTTCAGAGTTATACAGAGCTTGTGCGCAGTTATTCACAGAAATTCAGAATGTTTCAATGAAATTCATCAAATATCATAAGAAATATGAAGAACTGCAGCAAAAAAACATGTCCAATAAGCAAGAGAAATTGAAAGAAAATAAATGATATTCGGAATAATTCAGACATATTCAGAGAAAAATTTTCGCCGGGGTTACGACCGGAGTTCCTGTTGAGATGAGCAAACTCTAACTTGATTTCTCTTTTGTATTTGGCGCGCTTGTAAGCTTTAGCTTCGTGGCGGTACCACTGCGTACTCGATGTTTTCGGTTTGTGTTGGGAGCGCGACGGCTCTCCCCGATCTCTAGTACAGCTAACAATGTGACGCGTTGCTAAATGTTCCACTGCATTTCAATATTAATCTTTATTTGTTCTTTTTCTCATTACATAATAAACCTATGTTCAAATATTCAACTTTAACCTAGTTGTTTTTTTATTTAATATGGTAGCAGAACGTGGTTCGTGGGGTTAAATTTAAAATGGACTGAAATGTGATAATTGTGTCAGTGGAAGTTGGAAAGAAGAATCGAGAACTTTCAAGATGTCGGTCACCGAAAGATATAACATCGCTCAGTTCGCCGGAGAAGATTTTGGGACTTGGGAATTCAGACTGAAATTTTCTCGGAGTTTCTTCAACATACCATGTGCTGTCGTTTCACTTCGTAGATACTCCAGATGACTATCTGCTACCGCACTTATCAAAATCGCCCTCGCTTTGGCTTCGGAAGTCGCGTTTGCTGGCGTCTCACTGAAATGTTCATCTTCAACTGCTTTTAATACGTCACTCGATTGCAAAATGCTTTTCAGTCTGAATTCCCAAGTCCCAAAATCTTCTCCGGCGAACTGAGCGATGTTATATCTTTCGGTGACCGACATCTTGAAAGTTCTCGATTCTTCTTCCCAACTTCCACTGACACAATTATCACATTTCAGTCCATTTTAACTTTAACCCCACGAACCACGCTCTGCTACCATATTAAATAAAATATTCAACTTTAACCCAGTTGTTTTTTATTTAATATGGTAGCAGAGCGTGGTTCGTGGGGTTGAAGTTAAAATGGACTGAAATGTGATAATTGTGTCAGTGGAAGTTGGGAAGAAGAATCGAGAACTTTCAAGATGTCGGTCACCGAAAGATATAACATCGCTCAGTTCGCCGGAGAAGATTTTGGGACTTGGGAATTCAGACTGAAAAGCATTTTGCAATCGAGTGACGTATTAAAAGCAGTTGAAGATGAACATTTCAGTGAGACGCCAGCAAACGCGACTTCCGAAGCCAAAGCGAGGGCGATTTTAATAAGTGCGGTAGCAAATAGTCATCTGGAGTATCTACGAAGTAAAACGACAGCACATGGTATGTTGAAGAAACTCCGAGAAAATTTCAATAATAAAGGGACGAGAAGCGGTCTGTTTTTAAGAAGGAAATTGAATGAAATAAGGTATAACGAAAGTGAACCGCTTACCATGCATTTTGTTAAAATGGAGAAATATTTCACCCAACTAAAGGACGCGGGCAGTAAGATATCTGATGAAGAAAAGATTAATTATTTGCTGTTATCTATGCCAAGTTCGTATAATCAGGTCATCACTGCTCTGGAAACAATGCGGGATTTGGATCTTGAGTTTGTACGAAACAGACTCCTTGGAGAGGAGGAGAAGAAAAAGAAATTACGTGGTGGTGATGATACTCGAGGGATGGAATGTGCTTTCATCACATGTTTCAACTGTGGGAAAAAAGGACACATACAGCGACAGTGCAGACAACGTATACATGGAAAACGTCCACAACGTGGTAAACAAAATACTCAGCCGTTTCGAAGGTCAGATTGAGGGCATAATCAACGAGGCAGAAACAATACAAGTTTCTATTCATCACAAAACGACAAAGACGAAGATGGTCCCGGTATAGCATTCACGTTAGATGGAGAGGTTATGTGTAATAATATAAATAATATTCAAAATAGAGGTAATATGAATCGTGAACATAGTGTGAAAAAAAAAAAATTAGTTTGGTGTATCGACTCTGGATGCACAGATCATATAATTAATGATAATTTTTTCTTTTCAAACTATACAGATTTAAAAAATCCAAAAAGGATCGCAGCTGCCAAGTCCGGTGTAGAACTCTGTGCAATAGGTATCGGAAACATTGATGCCAGTGTAAAATGTTTTGAAAAATATATACCATGCACAATGAAGAATGTGTTTTATGTGCCTGATTCGAGGAAAAATCTATTATCAGTCTCTCGTCTGGAAAAAGCTGGTATGAAAATAGTTTTCCAAAACAACACGGTGAGTGCTTATTTAGATGGTAAGGTTACGTTGGAGGGATACCGAGAAGGTTCCTTGTACATAGTTAAAATGTATGATAATATGAGTTCAAGTAATTATTCAAATCGAGTTAAGGATAATAACAGTTGTAGTGATTTAAACTTATGGCACAGGCGGTTAGGTCATCTCGGAATACAAAATATTAAACTTTTATCGAAAAATAAAATGGTCGGAGGGCTAGAAATACTAAATGATAGGAATTTTGAAAATCATTTATGTGAACCGTGCGTTATGGGAAAAATTTCTAGACAACCGTTCAACAAAACACGTATAAAGGCGTCGAAGCCTTTGCAATTAATACACACGGACGTCTGCGGTCCAATTACGCCTGAAACATGGGACGGTTATAAGTATATAGCAACGTTTATAGACGATTGCACCCATGTAGTTATTGCATACCTTATGAGGAAAAAATCTGAGGTGATAGGAAAATTTAAATCGTACTATAATTTTGTTTCTAGGCACTTTGGTGAGAAAATGCAAACTGTAAGAGCCGATAATGGCGGGGAGTACGTCTCATCCGAGTTCAAAAATTTTTGTGGAGAAAAAGGAATAAGAATATCTTATACGGTTCCATACAACCCCGAGATGAATGGGGTGGCAGAACGTATGAATCGGACGCTAATTGAACGAGCCCGAACAGTCCTATTAGATGCTGGTCTCTCGAAGGAGCTGTGGGGAGAGGCGATAAATTACGTTGTATATACCACGAACCGAAGTCCTACAGTTTCATTAAGTAAAACTCCGATTGAAATGTGGGAAGGAGAAAGACCGAACATATCAAACATGAGAGTGTTCGGATGTACAGCTTACCGACACATACCTAAAGAGCTTCGTACCAAACTGGATCCTAAAGGAGAGAAGCTAGTTATGGTTGGATACGCGTCAAATAGCAAATATAGGCTGTGGGATCCAGTTAAAAGGAAAATCGTTATTGAAAGAAACGTAATCTTCGATGAAGTCGTCAGAAAAGAATCTAGGGGTTCAACGGTAACCATAGATGTCACAAGAAACGAAGCACCAGTTATAAGAGATGAAGCAAAAATTATGAGAGACGAAGCAGAAGCTATAATAAACGAACCACAGCATGAGGATCTAGTACAAAAAGTTCAGAGATTGGACAATGATGAAAACCAAAACAATGATGTACCCGATCAAAGTCTGGAGACGTTGGAAGATGAGGAGGAAGATGCTGACAAAACCTTAACAGAAAACGAGAGGGGCGAGGAAAGCCCTTCTGAGCAACAAGCTGGAAACGCACCAACCGGAGGCAGCCTACGCCGTTCGCGTAGAACTCGAAAAAAACCTAAATGGCAAAAGGGCTATAAAATCGATTTTTCTGATGATGAAGAAGAAGAAGCAATGTTCGCTCTATTCACTGGTCAATATTACGATGAGGTACCAAAAACCCTTGAAGAAATAGAATTTAGCGAGGATAGGGTGCAGTGGAAACAAGTAGTCCAGGAGGAGTTGGAAAATCTTCGTGAAAATCAAACATGGAAGGAAGTACCTAAACCTGAGAAGGCAAAACTTATAGATTGTAAGTGGATCTTCACGAGGAAGCAGGTGGGCGAAGAGAATTTCCGTTGTAAGGCCAGACTTGTCGCAAGGGGGTTCCAGCAGAGGATGAACTCGGATGATGTGTATTCCCCGGTATTACGGTCACAAACTTTGAGGATTTTATTATCTGTTGCGGTTCAAAGAGGGTACAAGATACATCACATGGATGTAAAGTGTGCTCTTTTATATGGAAATGTTGAAGGGGACGTTTACTTGAAACCACCCCCAGGGATCAATGTTAAACCAAATATGGTATTAAAATTGAATCGTTCGTTGTATGGTCTCAAAGATTCGCCATGAAATTGGTATAAGAAATTTGATAATTTGATGAATGGTGAAGGTTTTAAACGGTCTGAAAATGATTCATGTTTGTACATAAAAAATGAACTTTATGTTCTGGTATATGTCGATGATCTTCTCATTTTGGGGAAAAATCAGGAAGAAATAGATGTTCTAGAAAGGTTTTTATCGTCAAAATTTAAAATGAAACATCTGGGTTGCAATAATATAAAATATCTAGGAATATCGATTCGTAAAGGAAATAATATTCTTGAATTAAATCAGACAGATTATTTGATTGAGCTACTCGACAAGTACGGTATGAGAGAATGTAACCCGGCTGCCACTCCTATGGAGGCAAATTTTTCTTTGAATAACAATTTTACAGTAGATCAAACATTAGAACATAAGTGTAGATCGCTCATTGGAGCGTTGATGTACGTTACAGTAAGTACAAGACCGGACTTGGCATCAGCTGTGCATTACCTGAGTCGGTACCAGACCACACCAAGCAATGAATTGTGGTTGGCACTTAAACGGATTTTACGTTACATAAAACTTACAGCTAATTATAGATTAGTTTACAGATTCGATCAAGATAGTGTTCCCCTTGTGGGATTTGCGGATGCCGATTGGGGCAGAGGTGCTGATAGGAAGTCAACGACTGGTTTCCTGTTCAAAGTGTATGGTAACACTGTTGTGTGGAAGTCGAGAAAACAACCAACTGTAGCTCTGAGTACGGCAGAGGCCGAGTTAGTGTCAGTATGTGAAGCTGCTGCAGAGGCTTGCTGGATTAAGAAAATCTTAGTGGATCTGAATATCTCAGTGCAAAAAATCGTTATTTTCGAGGACAATCAGAGCACTATTAGAGCGATCAAGAATGTTGAACAAAAAAGAATGAAACATCTCGACATTAAATATAATTTTGTAAAACAAAAGGTCGAAGAGGGTATAATTGTTTTAAAATATGTAAACACTGGGAACCAGTTGGCTGATTTCTTAACAAAACCTACCAGTAAGCCCATTCTAACTCGAAGTGTGTGTGAAGTAGGTTTAAGATAGTTTGTTTTTTAGTGTTTTTCTTTGAAATTTTTGTTGTACGTTTTATTAACTTTTGATGAGTTTGAGGAGGAATGTTGAGATGAGCAAACTCTAACTTGATTTCTCTTTTGTATTTGGCGCGCTTGTAAGCTTTAGCTTCGTGGCGGTACCACTGCGTACTCGATGTTTTCGGTTTGTGTTGGGAGCGCGACGGCTCTCTCCCCCCCCCCCCGATCTCTAGTACAGCTAACAATGTGACGCGCTGCTAAATGTTCCACTGCATTTCAATATTAATCTTTATTTGTTCTTTTTCTTATTACATAATAAACCTATGTTCAAATATTCAACTTTAACCCAGTTGTTTTTTTATTTAATAGTTCCATCGATAGTATACAATGTTTATAAACATTGAAGCGTCCCTTTATCATATAAACACAGTTCCCTCAATTCCCTCGTATTTTTCCACTCATCTTATTCAATATAATGAAAAATCGTATGCATTTAACATCGACACATCAAATAACTTTAATTAAATATTCATTGAAAAGTATGCAAAAGGAAGAATGCTCAATTGTATACTATCAAAAATTTCAATTGCAGTCTACTTCTACTCTCATGATTCAAACGCCAAAGAGTCTTCAGAACATACCCATACAGCCCGCCAAATCAGAGAAAGTTCATAAAGAACTCCATTGGAACTTGAAGCATTCATTATGGATTTTTAAGAATTCTTTTTGAACTTCTGTGGTGTTTGAGAATGAACGTTCGATGTATGGAATGTTGGAATATACTAGGGATAGGCACGATATTTCCGTCGATATTTAGGAATAATCGATTATCTTGATTCTTACATGTTCCAATGAAATATTTACCGCATGGATGTTTGACTTGTCACGTAATGAAATGACATAATGGGTCATCCGATCCTTCTACACAACATAAACCAAGATATGCTCCGATATATCAATATCGATATACCGATATATCAGAATGAATATCGGAGCATATCTTTTATATCGTTCATTTCGTGTGCAAGACTAAGATGATGCATTATTCCATTTCGTTACCTATATGGAAAGTCAAAAATCCGTGCGTTAAATGTTTCATTGGAACATGTAAGAATCAAGATAATCGATTATTTCTAAATATCGACGAAAATATCGTGCCCATCCCTAGAATATACAAATTCAAATTTTCACACCTCCCCAAGAGAACATGGACGTCCACCAGACGTACTTGAACGTCTATTAGACGTTTGGAACGTTTATTGAACGTTCCTGGACCTTTATGTTCTCTTGGGGCTGTTAGAATACTTCATATGTTTTTCATTAAATGTGGATCCTTTTCCTTCTTACAGGTATTTAGCATCAGGTGATAGTATGACCTCAATGTCTTATCAGTATTTAGTGGGTTTGAGTACAGTTCTTCAAATTATTGCTGATACTTGCAACGCAATATGGGGAATCTTGAATCCTCTTGTACTAAAACCTGCGACACTGAAGAAGAATGGAGAATTATATCGGACGGATTTGAAAACAAATGGCAGTTCCCTCATTGCCTTGGGGCAATAGATGGCAAACATGTTATTATTCAAGTAAATTCATGATTTTTTGTTGTTTCACTATACAAACATATGTGTTTGAGAGTTTTTCATACAGGGTGACCCAAGTTGGATAGATTGTGTTTGGAGAGCGTATTCTGCAGACAAAACGCAATAATGTCCCGTTTGGAGAAAAATTTTTTCAGGCTTGGTCTTTGAGATATGAGTATTTCAAAATTTTTGTTAAAATCCACATTCCTCCAAACAAAGCACAGTGTGCTACATCATGAGGCTTGACATCATTCGTTATGTTGGAAAACGGCGGATCACTGGAAAAAAATCGAACTACCCCATCATTTTTCAATCCGGAGTTATAACGATTTTAAATCTTCTGACATTCAGCCAATCCGAATTCAGCAACTTGAAATCATTGTAGCTCTGAAACAAAGAATGATAGCATAATTTAATTTTCGTCCAGAGATCCGCCGGTTTTCCAACTCAACGAATTGTGTCAAGCTCAAGTATGTAGTGCACTGTGCTTTCAAGTAATTTGGGTTTGAAAAAGGAATCTACAAATGCTCATGGCTGAAAAATCAAGCCTAAAAAAAATGTATTCCAAACGGGAAATTATTGCAGTTTCGCTGCAGAATACGCTCCTCAAATATAATCTGTCCAACTCGGGTCACCCTGTATAAATCGATATCAAACGTATCTGTTTCAGTGTCCGAACAACGCAGGATCCAAATTGTATAATTATAAAGGCAGTCACAGCATTGTTTTACTTACCGTTTGTGATGCTAATTACGTATTCAGATTTGTGGAAATTGGATCATGCGGTCGAAGAAGTGACGGAGGTATTTTCAGAGAGTCAACTCTTGGGCAAATGCTACAAAACGATCAAATCAATATACCTGTGGCACAAGAACTTCACAAACGTGGACCTGTATTGCCTTTCGTGATAGTTGGAGATGAAGCATTTCCTCTGACTACTTATTTACTGCGACCATATTCTGGGAGATCACAGCTTTCAAATGAGAAAGAAATCTTCAATTACCGTTTGAGTCGAGCTAGAAGGACAATTGAGAATGCTTTCGGTATATTGGCTAGTCAGTGGCGAATATACAGGAAACCTATAATAGCTAGTGTAGACAATGTCATGAAAATGGTACAGGCTACAATATGTCTACATAATTTTTTAAGGACTGATGTGGCTGAAAATGATCCTCATGTTATCGATGATTTGTTAGAGTACGAAGGCTTGAACATAAATAGTGATGCATCATGGGGATCATTATTCGATAAAACCAGTGGTTTACAAAATATCACTCACTGCGGTAGTAACAACTACACTAAACACGCCATGAAAACAAGAGAAGATTTTTGTGAATACTTCAATGAAGAAGGTGCAGTTCCCTGGCAGTTTTCATGGATTTATAATTGATATATTCGGTGGAAATTGATAGAATCAATTGATAATCATAAATCATTGAATTATTTAACTGCAAGTTACATTTTTATCTAGTAAATATGAGAATAAAATGATTATTTCCATCATGTATATTTCAATGATATTTATTATAAAAGACTTAATATTTGTTTGATCGACACAAGTAGGGCTTCACACAAGACCAAGGAAATCTTGGTCTTGTTTTGTCTTGTCTTGATTTTTTGAGGCCAAGATGAAGACAATAATCACGTGAATTTGATTAAACCAAGACCAAAACTCAAAAAATCAATACCGACAGTGTTGTCGAGATTAGATTGCAAAAAAAACCTATGAAATAATAATTTCTGAAAATTATTTTTATTGGAGATTCAAACGGTTGACAATAATCTTGATGAATTTCTCTAGCAAATTCTCCCCCTAAACTCTTGGGCTCAGTGGTCATTCAAAACTCGCATGAATAAAAATTATGGGAGATGAAAATATTTTTCTTCATTTTTTGTTTGCTGAGATGTTCAGAAACTCTTGAAATGAAAAATGAGTCACATAAGGCCGAATTTTGAGAGATCATGCAAAATGAGGCCTTACCTATCCAATTTTCTTTGCTCAAGAATTCCAACAGTTTTTCAAAAATAATTTTTCGACATGATTTTGACTTATTGTTCCCGTTAGGAAGAGGGTTTTCTTCCTCACTAGTATGTGACTGACTGGCCTCAAGCATATATTATGTAGAAGTAGTGAGGTTTATCATGGAACAGGATCGTTTTTCTTTTCAATAGAAAAAGCAATTTTTGTAGTTTTCTTATGGAATACGGATAAAAATTGGACATATTCGATATAAAATAGAATCAATTCTCTTATGAATTGAGGACACCCATGCAATGACAGCGGTAGCGCTCGGAAAGCGGTAGAAGGAATAATCCAAGCTGAACCGAGAGACGTCGAAAAAAAACCGGAATTTTGGAAAACTAAAAATACTGGGTGATAGGGCTTGAAAAATCAATATAAGTATCCGTTTACCATTTTTTTTTAGGATCAATAGTTTTTGAGAAAAAAAAATAAAAACTACCTATTTTACATCAAAAATCATTATTCTCGAACGTTCAACTCGTTCTAACTCGATCATTTCTCAATGAATCTTGAAAAAACTTGCAGATTTTGATTCGTCAGGCTTTCCCGAAGACAACAATCTTGAACAAATTCGTAAAAGTTAATAAAAAATGAGTAATTTTTTAATCCGAAGTGAAGAGCATGTTTTCCAAGCTTCGCAGTGGAAAAGTGGTGGGGGAATTTTGAGGTACAAAAAACTTCCAGCGGGAAAGTTGTTCGCTAGTCTATGGACAAACTTCGTGGAAAATTTCAGATCGATTGGTCTGTTAGTTTGTGAAATACAGTCATTTATTCATGACACGGAACGAGAAATTTGTCATGATTTTGCGACGTTTACCGTCTGAATATTGAAATCCGTAAGGGAGATTGTATTCCTTCGATTTCTCTACGTAGATTTATATCTTTTGAGTCAGAGAGTTCAAATATCGAACTTATTTGCAAGATTCGTTATCCATTCTCTTGTTTATAATGAACCAATTCACTATTCATTATGTTTTTGTGGTCAAACTATTGACTTTGAAGAAAAATTGCCCTGAAAGAAGAAGTTTCTCATTTTGTGGGGAGAGGTTTCAAATCGGAGAATCAGATTATTTTGGCAAGGTTTCTCATCCAATTTTCTAATAAACAATTGAGCTGTTCCAAACGGTCCCATCTACAAAATGTTGGTTTTATGAAAAAATTATTCGAACGCAGAAAGGTTCCTGATCTTGTGGAAGATAAATTTTGTAGATATCATTTTTCAATGTCTGCATTCTTTATTTCAATATAAATATTATATTTGAATGAATATAAGATAATTCTAATAATTTTGTTTTTAAATACGAATTAAGGTTTTCAGTTGGAGGAATTGGAATATCCAATGTTCCTGTCAATCGAATTTTAATGTCAATAATCCAATTTTTGGATCTTATTAGGAACATTCGATATTCCAATTTCTCCAACTGAAAATCTTATTTCATATTTAGAAACAAAATTCTTAGAATTACCTTATATTCATTTCATTATAATAATCATATTGAAATAAAGAATGCAGACATTGGAAAATGATATCTACAAAATTTATCTTTCACAAGATCAGGAACCTTCCTGTGTTCAAATAATTTTTTCATAAAACCAACATTTTGTAGATGGGATCGTTTGGAACAGCTTAATTGTTTATTAGAAAATTGGATGAGAAACCTTGCCAAAATAATCTGATTCTTCGATTTAAAACCTCTCCCTCACAAAATGAGACACTTCTCCTTTCAGGGCAATTTTTCTTCAAAGTCAATAGTTCGACCACAAAAACATGATGAATAGTGAATTGGTTTATCATAAACAAAAGAATGGATAACGAATCTTGCAAATACAGTTCGATATTTGAACTATCTGACTCTAAAGAGATAAATCTACGTAGAGAAATCGAAGGAATACCATCTTCTTTACGGATTTCAATATTCAGACGGTGAACGTCGCAGAATCATGACAAATTTCTCGTCTCGCGTTATGAATAAATGACTGTATTTTACAAACTAACCGACCAATCGATCTGAAATTTTCCACAAAGTTTGTCCATAGACTAGCGAACAACTTTGTCGATGGAAGTTTTTTGTACCTCAAAATTCCCCTACCACTTTTTCACTGCGAAGCTTGTAAAACATGCTCTTCACTGCGGATTAAAAAATTACTCATTTGTTATTAACTTTTAAGAATTTGTTCAACATTGTTGTCTTCGGGGAAGCCTGACGAATCAAAATCTGCAAGATTTTTCAAGATTCATCGAGAAATGATCGAGTTAGAACAAGTTGAACGTTGGAAAATAATGATTTTTGATGTAAAAATATAGGTAGTTTTTATTTGTTTTCTCAAAAACTATTGATCCTAAGAAAAAATGGTAAGCGGATACCTATATTGATTTTTCAAGCCCTATCACCCAGTATTTTTAGTTTTTCAAAATTCCCACTTTTTTTTCGACGTCTCTCCCCACACAGCACTCCATGTCTCAGTAATATTTCCAGAATATCACAATGTCTCGCTCAGAACATTTTTTGTGAGATATTTTTACGAGATTCTACAGATATGATGGATACAATATTTCGTTACAAATGTTCTGAGAATCTTTCAATTGAAATATTGCACGGATTATATTCCGGAATGTTCTGAGAATAAACAATGGGAAATATGCTAAATTGGTCACAAATGGGATGTTCTGAGAATATGACAGTAGCAATATTTCATACAGCAATAAGAATTTTCATACGTCTGACTCAACACTTTCAAATTTCGAAGAGAAGGTCGAAAAAAACCCCTCTCCCACAGCCTACTCATTTTTCGTTCCATTAAATCCTAAGTCGATGGGTCTATATTTCACAGAAACGAATTTTTAAAACCCCTATCATGATGATTACAATAAATGGCACTTTGAGAGGAATGTCGTCATCTCGGAGATTGGCTGAGGTTATAGAGGCTTTGACTCTCATTCGCAGGACCTGGATTCAATCCCCACTGAAGGAACTTCATAATAACCGACTTTCAATGTAGGGTTTTTCCACGTCAAGTCATCCTGGGTCAAGCTCATTCAACATTTGTAAGCAGTAAACTCCGAAGAAATTTTTGTTTTCAACCCAAAGTAAATTTTCAATACAAATAATTGTTGGATTTATTCATGTACAGAATATCGCTGAAATGATCCCAGCAATATTTCAGAATGTCTTCAGAATGTCAAACGAGGGCGGACATGAAATATTCTGGAGACATTCTGAGAATATTCTTGATATGTTTTCCAGAATATCACACATTCCAAATGTAATATTCTGACAATGTTGCTGAGACATTGCGTGCTGTGTGGGTCGGTTCAGCTTGGATTATTCCTTCTACCGCTTTCCGAGCGCTACCGCTGTTATTGCGTGGGTGTCCTCAATTGATATCACTAATGTGAAGATTGCTTATTTCAATACAATATAGAGCTCAATCGGTGATAATGAATAAAACCTTCAGCAAATGATTTGCAATGTAAGTATACCCGGGTGAGAGAATTTTCGAATAAATTATAATTTATTTTGAATTCAATATTTTTTATGTTTTTTATTTAAATGTCAGAATTATAAAAATAACATAATTTCAACGCATTAAGGGAACGCGAAAGATAGCGTGCGCGATTGTGCACAACTCCGAAACAAAAAACAATTATAAAATTTCTAACACATAAACTAATAATAAAAAATTATTTTCAACAAAAATGAAGTTTTGATTCTTTTTTTCTTCACAGCACATTGCAGCAATACTGATTCCAGTAACACTTTTGTTTTTTACACTTCTTTGTGGTTAATAATTGTTCCAAGAAACCAGCCTACAATGGAAGAAATATCTTGATAGTTTTACTTAGAACTGTACAGAGAACCATTCAACATATAAAAGAATTTAAGAATCATGGGCATCCAATAAAACAAAGTATCCAACTTGCAATATCAATATATCAATAATTTCTCAAAGTTTTTATTTCTGATGGTGGTGGTGGTGGTGGTGGCAATATAATTGGGATCTCGTTTTTTTTGTTTATTGCATCTGCAATTTTATCAAGAGCAGAGTAAGATTTTGCGCCTGTGAAAAAATAATTCATCCATTATGTGCAAGAAATAACTCCATCTGAGTGAAATGTAAAGTGATCTCTTTCCAATCATGATCCTACTCTCCCGGCCGCCTCATATTTTCACGAATAATTATCCACACACTCGTGTGAATTAATGAAGACTAGTTGTAACATGTAAATCACACGTACATTCATATTTATCGATTGTTAAACATACATATATCAACAATTATTTTGCAATCATCAAGTAGTCAAATATAGTTTTATGGTTGGAAATAGATGATTTTTACGTCATTCATCATTTGAAAAATAATCAACTCACTATTTCCTGCTTTTTCAGGCACAGCTCCGTTTTTCGGGTTCAAATTAGATATAGTGTTGAAAAATATGAACAAAATTAATTGTCCTCTCCACAGTAAAAAGTAAAACTTACTTTCATCCTGAATATCAGCTTACTTTAAGATGCAGCCGAAACTAGCCCTATTTTACTGAAAGTAAGCACCAAAAACAAATGCCGACACAATGGAAAAGACTGAATTTCAGTCAAATTTCAAAGTAAGATGCAGCCACTTTCAGTCGGACTTTTTACAGTGTCTGTTCGATACTTACGATGAGAAAGTATCTCAGCACAACCATGATAATATATTATTTCGTGCCGAGAGGTCTACTTTCCATGCCTGTGCAGCGGGAGGAAAGTGAACGATTCTCTCCCTAGGCAGGAAAGTAAGAATATCTGTGACAACCAAAAGTGGTCCTTTGATACACTTTCATTCATTGATCTCTATACTATACTGGAATGAATATTCCTCACATTCCGCACCGCCAAAGAGAGGATAGTTGAGAGCCATCCCTGGTGGAAAAATGTAGTTGAATTTTATTCATTTTTTTGACATTAGGTTTTCATTGAAAATTAGGAAAATTCAACAAAATTTTGGTAAAATTCAATAATCATCAACAAAATTCAACAACTTCCAGTGAAATTCGTTGTCTTCCATGCGAGTTTGTGGATTTATGTTGAATTTTATTGAAATAGTGTCCAAAAAGTGAATAAGATTCAACAAACATTTTTTCCGCCAGAGATACTAGATATCATACTTGTATCTTCCCACACACGACACCTACGTCGCATCTCCGTGGAATTTAGGGAGAACTAAGGGATCGGTGGATACAACGTGGTACGACGGAGAAGCAACGTAGAAGGGACGGAGAAATGTCCGCCCAAAAACACGGCGCGTTTTTCTTCATTAAATAATGACGGGAATGCAATTTAATCAGAATCAGAGGAATCTTAGTAAATGGAACATCGGTTGTGAAAACAAGGGAAGAGAATAATCAAGGTGTCGAACGGTCAGTGAATTCCAAGGCAACCCATCAGTCAAAAATTTAGTTTTAATAGAACATCCAATCAGGTACATAGGAAATTTCCTGACTCGATACCCTGTAATATGAGGAAGTCAGTGAGCTCTATAACATACTAGAGTGCGCACTGACATGGCCTACTTTAATCCAGGCCGGAGTCGTGAATCTGGCAACACCGTCTCGGGGGGACGCTTAACCTCTTTTACCAACGGGCAAGGGGGTGAGGGAGGGAGAGAGGGAGGGTGACTTCCTCTAACCCTTGTTCACCCCCTCGCCTATTGGAAAGTGACTTATAGATAACAGAAAAGTGAGGTTAGGCGTACCCCGGTAAGGTGTTGCCAGATTCACGACTCCGGCCTGGATTGAAGTAGGCCATGGCACTGACCGTGTTTTGCTATAGTATCTGCAGGTACAAGCCTGCGAGAGAGAGCAAGTGCTAGCGCGACCAGAGTTCCTTGTCTTGCTTGTTAGTGTTATAAGTACAGATCTCGCTACTATCTTTGTAGAAATATCGACCTTTTCATTTTTTCATTATAATAAAGTACATTAATTATTATACATGAAAGTGAACCTATAGAAACACGTAATAATTCAAAATAAATAACACTTTCTTCATTGCGCCATATTGCACCAAAACCAAATACGCCTAATGTCACCAGCATAAGCTGTGTTCGTTTTAACGTGTTCTAAGTTGCCGATGATGATGATGATGATGATGATAAGATTCAAATGTTCTTTGCATGTAAAGAACGCCTATCATGACTGACGGAGCTCCAATGCATCAACTTAAGAGTTCCTGTGGGACTTTTGTTTCAGCGATTTCAAATCTATTCAAAAACCCCTTTACTGTATCATGAAGGTATCCCACATGAAACATGTAGGAGAGCTCAGAAGTTAACGCATTGGATTTCTTGGACATGAATTTTTGGGAACTTGAAATCCGGTAATCAAAATTGTTCACTGGTATGTGTGTGGTTAAACAACATATCGTCCATTAAGGGATGAGTAAAAATGATGATAAAATAACATACTCACAGTTTACTTGATAATGAATTTTTATAGAAAGACATGGCATCGTAATAGAGCCATTTTGACTTTTTTTCGCCCCAGAGCTACCGACTTTACTTTCCGAAGAGATTATTTTCGTGAATGTATCTTTTAATGATTTCCACCTATTTTGGCGCCATCTGGAGTCAATTTGCCTATAATATTGATTTTTGAATTTAAGCAAATTTCATTGTTTGAGGGATACTAGTGCCGTAGCTTTTGCCAAATTGGTTTTTCTGAATTAGTTGAAAATGCTTGGACTAAGGGGATACTAGCGGCGTGGCAGCAGCCAAATCGTTCATGGCAAACTACGAGAAAACGCTCCAATTTAATCAAAATATCGCTCTGTACAGCACTTCTATTTGAATCAAAGAAGTGCCCTACAGAGCGATATTTTGATTGAATCAAAGCGTTTGCCTGTAGTTTGTCATAAACAATTTGGTTGCTGCCACACCGCTAGTATCACTTCGAACGGAAATATCGTTCTGATTAGTAATTGTAGTAGTAGGCTATTGAGACATGATTTGCATTCATTCAACATTATTGGATATTATTTGGGAAAAGCAGAGCGGCTGAAGAAATGGCGCTAGTATTGTTGTTATAAGTCTTGTAATGTATATGCAGTGAATTTTACCATTCAGATTGTTTGATACTTCTTCCCAAAGTTGGCTTACAATGTGCCTGTTCCTCTCTTCTAAGGGAAGTGATAAATTATGCAGAGCTTCTCTAGATTTGACCTGTTCTATCAATAGCTCTTCTATAGGTCTATGGATTGAATTGTCATTAACATTTCCTTCATCACTATGAAGAGAGTCAGGAATGGGCGAATATCGGTCGTTTTCAACCTCACTGTCATCGTCTATATGTTCATAAAAGTTCATTTCAGGAATAAATCGCTTCGTGTGAATGAGGTCATCATGATTTGTTTTTTTGTGAATTGGTGAAGATGCTGTGGAAAATATTGTGATTGTGAAATTTAAGAATTCATAAATAACATGAGTTGAGAAAACATTTTGCCATGAAGGCATTCAACAATTCATGAGAAAGCACAAAAGCGAATAAAACAGAGCAGAAATTGCGCTATAAATGTATTTTCCAAACAGTACCGTGAGAGGAGACGAAAGATAACACATCACTCACTCTGCGATGATGTTTTTGGCTCAAGGGTGGTCTCCCATGTCATATTTGGAAGAGTGCTGCGAACATACGAAATATGGGGTGTTTGGGAATGCTTACTCATCCCAAGTGACACACAGAGGTTTGTACAATGTTTCACGAATCTCTTCCGGACATTGAACATTCCAAGCATATTCTACGGATATTCACAGAATGCTGTATGCATGGTGTACGACTTAGAATACTTTTAAATCAATATACTTACGGTTTACTTGACAAGTTTCTAAGGAAAGACATCGTATCATGATGGAGCCATTTGGACTTTTTTTTCGCCCCAGAGGCATCCACTCCTCGCTCTGATGAGATTATATTGAAAAATTTATCCCTCAAGGATTGCCATCTATTTTTGGCTTCGTCTGGAGTTAATATGACTAGAACATTGATTTTCAAATACATTATTGTTCGGGGGATACTAGTGCCGTGACTTTTGCCAATTTCAATCTTAAAAATGTTTGAACTGAATTAAAACATATTAATGATGTTACATAATTTTATTTTATTCAAAGGTTTCAGGTAATTGGAAAAATTAAAGCAATTTTAGCATAGCGCTAGTATCTCTTGAAATATGAGTCTTGCAATTTGTATGAAATAAATCTTACCATTCATATTGTTTGGAACTTCTCGCCAAAGTTGGCGTACAATGGTCTTACTTCTTTCTTCTGAAGGAAGTGATGAACTATATAAGGCCTTCCTAGATTTAACCTGAGCAATAAATAGCTCTTCGATACGTCTTTCAATTGAATTCCCATCAATATTTTCTTTTTCACTGTCGAAAAAAGGTTCCAACGCTGGTGAATATTCTCCATCTTCATTAGGCCTGTTATTGACGTACTTGCTTATAAGTTGTCCATTGTCTGCAATTTATCAAATCGGTTTGATTTTAATATTATTGAAAATACTTGTACTTCAGGTATAAGGTGACAAATGGAAAAATCTAAACGTTGAAGTATTTGAAACATTTTCAACGAAAAGACAATCTGTAACGACTGCATGTGATTATACTATTTATAGATGCTATATTTGTCGAG
Organism: Gonatopus flavifemur; assembly: GCA_018340375.1. NCBI lineage: Eukaryota > Metazoa > Arthropoda > Insecta > Hymenoptera > Dryinidae > Gonatopus > Gonatopus flavifemur. The sequence continues at coordinate 1,325,768 of JAFFJZ010000049.1, read as the reverse complement.
ACTATGTCACTGTGGTCAATTACAACATTATGGTTATTAATGAAAAGAACTTACCATCTAATGGATAAAAATAATAGTTTTCTGAATCTATATAATATCCCTTGTAGCTTTGTAGACATCCATGTTTGGGAATATCATCACTCGAAGTAGCTTTTTCACAAACACTACACGTGTACATCAGACACTGGAATGTATATCTTTCAAATTGATATTCTGGACGACATTAATTAATTTCTAAACAATTTACTGTTACAAGAATTTCTTATATTTTTAATATTGAGCAAGAGAATTATCACACATTAAGCAATGAGAAAAATATTTTATAACCTCAAATGGTACAATTGCACATTGGTTTCAATATAATCATGCCAGAATTGAATTAAATATCATTTTCTCATGGTCAATATAAAAAATCTTCCAGCAAAAATATATTTTTGTTATAAAATTAAAAAAAAAACTTGGTTAGGTTGTTCGGCGAATTTTTTGAGTACATATAATCTCTTTATATCATTGCTGAATTTTTAATATTCGTGAGTACAACTAAAGAATAATGTGTGATCATCATCATCATGAAGTAATCAGTCTTACGACTGGTTTGATGAAACCCTCCACCCCTGTCTATTATCCGCCAAACGTTTAATTTCTACATATCTACTACATCCCTTGTCTTGTACGATTTGCTTCATATAACTTGCTCTAGGTCTACCTTTACCAGTTTCACCATTCATTTTCCCTTCCAATATTGTTTTCAATAAACTCTCATGCCGTAATGTGTGTCCTATAAGATTGCTTCTCCTTTTCACGATGTGTTTCAAAAGATTTCTTTCTTCATTTATCTGCTCGAGTACTTCTTCATTTTTGACTTTGTCTATCCATTTTATTCTGAGCATCCTCCTATAACACCACATTTCAAAAGCTTCAAGTCTTCGTTGATCAGTTTTCCCCATTGTCCAAGTTTCGCAACCATATAATGCTGTGCTCCAAACGTAACTTTTCAAGAATTTCTTCCTTACTTCCAAGCTTATATTTTTTGAGCATAATAACTGTCTCTTTTGGTAGAAAGCCTGTTTTCCTTGTGCTATTCTTGCTCTTATATCTCTTTCGCTTTTGCTGTTCTCTGTAATTATGCTTCCTAGATATTTGAATTCTTTCACCTGTTCAATTGTCTCGGTATCTATTTTGATTCTCGTTCTTCTAGCTGTTTTCGCTGCTGTACACATCATGAATTTTGTTTTGTCTTTATTTATATTCATACAATAGTTTTCCAATAATATTGTTCTCATGGTGTTGAGAATATTTTCTAACTCAGTACTACTCGTGGCCAATATAGCTATGTCATCCGCGAATCTCAACATACTTATATTTTCTCCCTGAATCTGTAATTTCGATTGAATTTCCTCCTTCACTTCGTTCATTGCTTCTTCTATATATAAATTGAAAATCAGTGGCGAAAATCAGCATCCTTGTCTCACCCCTCTTCTTATTTGTGCTTCCCCTTCCTGATCCTCTATGTCTATTATTGCACTTTGATTCTTATATAATTCGTATATTATTCTTCTATCTTTATAATTTATTCCCACCTTCTTCAGGATCGCAAACATCTTCTCCCAGTCCACATTATCGAAAGCCTTTTGTATATCTACAAAACCTATGTACACAGATTTCTTCAGCGCTATCCTTTTCTCTATTACTGCCCTGAGTGCTAAGATTGCTTCTCGCGTTCCCCTATTTTTCCTAAAACCAAACTGATCCTCTGCCAATCTACTCTCTATTTTATTTTCCATCCTCCTGTATATAATTTTGGTCAGTATTTTCGAAGCATGTGAAGTTAAACTGATCGTTCTGTAGTTCTCGCATTTGTCTGCCCCTTGTTTTTTCGGGATAGCGACAATTTTATTCTTTTGGAAATCTTCCGGTACTTCTCCTTTTTCGTACATATCTCTAATCAATTCAAACAGTGCGTCGCGAGTTCCTTCACTGGAGGCTTTTATAAGGTCCGCACTTATGCCATCTATGCCTGGCGCTTTATTATTTTTCAATTCTTTCAAAGCCTTGTCGAATTCTGATCTCAATATCGAATCTCCCAATTCTTCCTCATCTATATCCTCTTCCTTCTCTAATGATGCTATATCATCGTTTCCTCCATACAAGTCTTCCAAATGATTGATCCACTGTTCTATTTTCTCTTCCGTTTTTATCAATTGTCGTCCTAGAGAGTTTCTAATCTCATTGCTTCCAGATTTCATTTGTCTAGAATGTGTGATATCGAAAGTTTTTATAATATTCATATTTACCTTTGTTTCATCCATTTTTTAATAATTTCCATTTAGCGGTATTCGTTAATGTTTTCACCTGAAAGTACTTGACGTTGAATGAGCAGTTGAAGTTCACAAATTCCAACTTTTGAAATTTCGACGCTGACGTCCAATATTTTGAAGGGGTCAGAAAAACGCTGACGCAGAAGCTGCGATGAAATGGTACCTCAATGCTTCCAATTCTGCATCTTCGAACACGTTCTCTCTTCCACCGCCACGCTGGTCTTCGACGTCAGAATCACCGTTCTTGAAGCGTTGAAACCACTCTCGGCACGTTCTTTCACTGATAGCGACCTCACCATAGGTATTTGAGAGCATTCGATGAGCCTCAGCCACAGATTTCTTCATATTGAAGCAGAAAATTAAAACCTCCCACACATGACGAGAATTTGGCTCGTAAGCTGACATGTTCAATCGAAAATAACTTCATGATGCAGACACAAATCGACTAATATTCCGATTATGGCGTTATGTTTACAAATACCTGAGCTTATTGTATGACATCTATGATCTATTCATTTCAACTACCACTTACCTCTACAGCCATCTATTGCAGAACGGCGGAAGCAAAGTTATACACCTAATGATATTCAAGGAGCCTGGAGCTGATAGCCGATCATTCTTCATACCATCTCAAAATGATTGAGAGATATGTTCCTGAATGACTGCGGATTCGAACAACCGTTCTGGTGAAAATGAAGCCTGGCAGCGCTAGGAAAGCGTAAGCTCAGAGTCATTTGAGCGTGATGTAGAGTCATCTAGGCATGATTTAAGACGAACTGGAACGTTTCATACTCCATTTGTTTCAGTTACTATTCCCTTCACTCTTGGATCCTCACTAGTGTGCAGTTGCCATAACGTCAACCAGTTTTTGGGGAGTGTTTGGATGCGAAAAAGTTTCTACGGGAAGATCGGAATCCTTATTTTTTTCAAGTATTCGATCCCAGATTTGGATTCCGCACAATGGGAGAACCCAAGGACCTATGTTGCATATGAATCTGACAACGAATGCGAATGTGAATGAATTCACGTACGCCATATTGGATTTGCCATCTTGAATTCATTTCCTGATTGCAGATCGATATTCCCCATCCTTGGAAACTCCTGGAACCCATGAGTCACATTGACCTGTCCATCAGAGCCAGAACGACTGTATTCATGTTCGCCTATTGAATCCGCCAACATGGATCCATATCTGTATGTCGAATTCGGATTGAGCATGCTCGAAAACCCCAGAACCCATATTTCATGAAAACCTATCCATGTAGGTCAAAACATCTGAATTGACGTCCGCCATATGTAATCCGCCATCTTGAATCTTGTTTGGACGGTAGATTCGGATTGAGCATCCTCGAAAACCCCTGGAACCCATATCTCACGGAAATCTGTCTATGAATGCCCAAACAACTAAATTGACGTCCGCCATTTTGAATTCATCTTCAGCCGTCAGATTTTGAACTCTCACTCTCGTCAACGCCTAGGACCCATGTTTCATAAAAATCCGTCCATGACCATTGGAATGACTGAATAACGTCAGCCATCTTGGATTTGAATTTTCACTCCATATTCGGAGTCAGCCCTCCTCGAAACCCCTAGAACCCATGTTCCATATGAATCTGTGCATGTGTGCGGAAATTACCGAATTCACTTTCGCCATCTTGGATCGATTTTTTATGTCAAATTTGGATTGAGCATCCTCGGAAACTCCTAGGACCAAAATTACATGAGAGTTTGTCCATCAGGCCAAAACAACTGCATTCATATCCGCCATCTTGGATTCATGTCTGAACGTCAAATTGAGATTGAGCATCCTCGAAAACTCCAGGAACCCATATTTCACGGGAATCCGTCCATGAAAGACAAAACCACTGAATTCACGTCTACCATCTTGAATTCGTTCCCCGACGTGAGATTTGGAATCCTAACTCTCGTCAACCCTTGAAACCCATGTCTCATAAAAATCCGTCCATGAACACAAAAATTAACTCAATTCACGTCCACCATCTTGGATTCGAGTTTCCACTCCAGATGCGAAGTCAGTCCTCTCCAAAACCCCTAGAACCCATGTTTCCTATGAATCTGTGCATAAATGCGAAAATGATCAAATTCACGTCCACCATTATAGATCCCCATAACTTTTGAACGGGGCATGATGATTGGATCAAATTTTTCGTGAATCGTAGGTTTCTTCATCTCAATCTCCGCATTATCCAGGATCAACGGCGTGGACGTGTCAGGAACCTGATTCCTTGTGTGTGTGTGCGTGTGTGTGTGGGTGGTCGTGTGTGGGTGTGCGCGTACGTGTGTGTGGTTGTGTGTGGGTGTCGGTGTGTGTGAATATGTGTAGTTGTGCGTGGGTCACACAGGCACATACGACCAAACCACCCACACTTACACACACACACTGACACCCATAAACAAACACACCCACACGCACACGCATCTCCTTACACACACACACACACGCACACATACACGAGGAATCAGGTTCCGGTCACGTCCACGCCGTTGATTCCGGGTAATGTGAAGATTGGGATCAAGAAACCTACGATTCAAGAAAAATTTGATCCAATCATCATGCCCCGTTCGAAAGTTATCGGGGTGTCTCCAGACTTTGCCACATCAAAGTATCAAAATAACGATCGCTCAGCGAAAAATGATCCGATTTCAAAAAACAAGAAACCACTGGATTCGGGTTGAAACAACCCACCGAATGACGTATCACGAGCCCCCCGTCTTATTCAAGATTTCGGCCCCCTTCTCCCATCGTTCCTCACAGGGCTGTGCCGCTGGGGAACTCAAAATCCTCCGTTAAGATAGCCCTTGATCCCTCCTTCGGTTAGAAAAAAATTTGATCCAATTATCATGCCCCGTTCAAAAGTAATGGGGGTGGTTCCAGACTTCTGCGCCACCCTGTATATCTATATTCATACAGTGGAGAAAATGTTCTCCGAGGTCTCCTGTTTTCGAGGGGAAAAATCATGACCAAATGGGAGGACTGTTTGATTGCAAGGAAAATCAAATGGGTACTGGAGAAGGCTTCGAAGAAGACCCCCATAAATTTCAGCTGATTAGCCACGAGTACAGCTGGTCACGAGGAATCCCTAAGGAGTAACACCACAGTGAACCCTCCGAAAATGATGACTGTTCAGTTTTCTTTTTAGAATGAGAGAGTGTTCACTCAAATCGAACTACATGGGGGTGTTCCGCTACTATTGGAGTACAAAACAATTCTCGTATGGAATTTCATTCTCCAGAATGACGGCTTGATAGGTGATCAACTGGAGCACTGTGAAAATTCATAGTCGTGTGGCGAGATGGATAACTCACTCCAGAATCGACCTAGAAAAAAGAACATATCCTCTGTAATATTTCTGAAAATATTTTCTGTAATCCAAAAGCCAGTGAATTACGTTTCTGTTTTGGAAAACGTGAATCGCTCACGGAATGGCATCTATTTGAAGGAAGAAGTACCATTTCCACCCCAAATTTCGTTACTTGATGTTGAATAAAAAACGCAAATATAAATATTCTGAAAACCCCGTACGTAAAGTGGTGGAGCTAGAACTGTCACCGATTTGCAAAATGCTGTTTTGATATAAACGCGTTTTTTAAAGTTTTCGTAATAGTTTAGTCGGTCTTGAAGACGATTTAAATAGAGATCACCTCTGAAAGTCGATAATGCCTAACATTTCGATGTCCACAGCAACAGTGCCATCCATGTGTACAATAGGCAACGAGTGAATCTGAGCAGGAATGAGTCCGAGGTGTTGTTTTCGAAAGCCGCCGCTCTGGAACGTTACCACGCTCCTACTCCAGTGCTTCAAAAATTGTTCTTCCACTTCAGATATCAATTTGTAGTTTACGGTATATCATCTTCGGGTCTTCAAAGAGTACTTTGAACCGGAAACAAATCACTTGATCCTTTCGAAATTCCACTCTGATGTTGTCCCTTAATACAGACAGACACACAGCAACCTCGAGGATTACACAGGGCCGAAGAATGAAATTGAGGTGGAGCTCTCTCACCGCCCGGGAAAAAATAATCCATATAGGGTCATATATGAGCGTATATAAATCATATATGAACATATATAAACATATATGAGATCATATATGAGCATATATGGATTTTGGCCGTATATGATCATGTATGAATGAGACTGTATATGGCCATATGTGATCATATTCAACCATACATTATCAAATACATCCATATATGGACAAAAAATGTCACAATTCTACATGGAATGTGATGAAAAACCAAAGGAGAGAGGAGTGAGATCAATGCTGATAGATTCCCCACTTCCATATATGACCATATATGAACATATATGTCCAAAATCCATATATGCTCATATATGAATGCATATATGAATCCATATATGGGTCCATATATGGAATTTTTTTCCCCGGGCGTAATTGACCCCTATGTTTTTGGGGTCGCTGATTACGATCCCGGTGTCGACATGACTCCATCACGTCAGGATCAACATCAAATGGAGGTCAAACACCACGTGATATGATTTTTTGACCCCGGATTCTGAAAGAACGAAAGATTTCACATCCAGATACGCATTGACTTGTTGGTTAAAACAACCTTTGAAGATCATTTGGAGGTCATATAAAGGCGGGATCCTTTTTTTGATTTCTCCACTGATATCTCCGCTAGGAACAGGTCTCAAACTAGTTGACTTTCATGGCTTGGGGCTAGCTGGTTACAGATCCAGTATTGATATAACTTTTCCACGGTAGAATCAAGGTCACATAAAAAGCGAATAGCTCAATCCGGACGATACAATTTCCATGAAATCCCCCCGCTCTTTCCGCCCTCTTATTCTGCTCGTGTGTGTATATCCGTATCTGTAAATCCTCTGTATGAAATCGTATGTATTTGTTCATTCACATACATGCTGTGTGTGCGTGCACGCAGTTTTGTGTTCATTCAGGCGGGCGCGTGAGTATGTGTGTGGGTGCCTTTGTTATTTCCTAAGAACTCTTTCTGAATCTCTTCGAGACTACTTCAAGCTGCTTTCTCATTGGATGTTATGCTCATTTCGAATTCATCATCTTTCATCAGTTCCCTTATTTGAGGACCATCGAAAACACTTCCATTGATTTTCGCTTCAGATATATTGAGGAATTTCTCAAATATATATATGGAAACATCGCTCTTAGATGCCCTTATCGCTTCAATGAGCTGTTTACATGAGCCGAGTTTATTATGTAAAGGTGGAAGCATCACTTTGTGACTAGGAATGAGACTCTCTTGAACCATATTCATAGATCCTGGAGTTATGTACTGCCTGAGTGGCCAGTTTCTCTTTATGCAGTGTTGATCACGGGCATGACTGTCCCACTCACAAAGAAAACATGCATACTTTGTGTTGCCACTTTGTTGAACCAATCGGATACTAGTTATTTTCAAATCTCCAACTAATTGCCATTCATGAGTATCATACTTCATCTCCTCGTGTAGAGAATAGAGATCATTATATTTCTCTCTCAAGATCACTGACTGACCAACCGGTAAAGGGACATATGTGTTTCCATTATGAAGTAAGACAGCTTTCAAACTTTTCACCAGTGATGCCAAGTTCGGCCGACTGACTCGCTTTACCCTCTCATTCGACCCCACGCACACAACGAAACCCTTATCCATGTGTTCGGAGGCATTCGTTACACTTCGCGCAGGCTTGGACAAACGAGAGAGGACTAATTATCCGTCGATCTTTGTTCTATCTCGTTGTCCTACAATCGTCTAACTCTGTGCGAGATCGGAGAAAGTTCGAAGCCCATGCAGTCGACTCATAGGAAAGTCTTACTGCCTTTCCTTCGCCAGGCAATAATTCTGATATGATCAGTATCGAACTAACTCACCCGGCGCCCCGGCCGAGAATTGCCTGGGGCCCTTCGATATTTTTTTTTCTTTTTTCTTTGTTCTACATTTGGGAAGCTGGTTCGATCCTGATTATTCAATGGAATTGACGATATGAATCACAATATCAATTATGATGAAAATTTTGAATCCAATAAAAATATTGATACTTGTGATTAATGACAAAATATAGATATTTAATTATATTCAATTGGATTGAATTAAATATCAGTCCATTTTTTTCTTAGTACCATTGATTTTTGATGAATAATAAATTTTTATGCAGAATATTGAAACTATCTTCAATTCCTGTAGATAAAATATACAAATTATAAATGTATTACAATTTGCTCACATCAAATTTACGGAAGATGATGTTCGAATAATCCATTGAAGTAATTGATAATGTATGGCGATGTCCTCACATAAAAATATAATGAAAAAATATATGTAATTAGTTACTTGGAATCGCATGTTCAATATTTCCAATCGGATTCGATTGTAATGGTATAAATGATTGAGAAGCTTTCAAGAGACCCTGTATATGTGTTCTATACAAGGATTCTCTAATATTTCGAATATTCCAATAACTATGGTAGATCGTGGACGGAACATCATTTTATAGAAATCCTCAATCATTTGATCGGTGAAACATCATCGAATACATTAGGAATCTCTCATGAATATCCTGCTACAGATTTCATAGATTTTCCCTAATCGAATACTCGTTCATATGAATCCTTATGATATTCCAATGAGAATCATTAAATCAACGTTGATTATCAAATGAAATATCACATCAATGGAACTGAGTATTTGATCAATTGAGTGCAAATAATTCCGAATGGAACTGAATGATAAGAATGGAGCATTCAAATTAATATGTTATTATTCTGTACATGATTTCTCATTTTACATAGTTACAGTAGTTGATGAACATAATATGTATACCTTCCTAACATCTGAGCTCATAGCTTAGTGGCAGAGGCAACGGCTTGCGCGCAGGAGCGGCCGGGTTCGATTCTGCTCAATTGACCCACTGCCTCCTTTTTTGGTTTGAAAATCAATTATGGAATAATTGATTTGTTTCCTCAATGAGAGAGGAACAACCTAATGAATGCATCAATATTTTTACTACCGTTGCATGTATATTTTGAAAAATCGAAATGAATATTTTCATCATGTGATGATTGTTTTTCTTCCAAAATAGGATTCATGGTATCGTCAACAAATATGAATTTATGTTTTTTTGGTGGATCAATCTTATTTTCGATTTTGGCTCCCGTAGGTTTTTAGAAATAGAAAGATTTTTATTTTAAGTTGATTTGTGAATTGTACACGGAAGGAAATGATGTTGTTGATATTTTTACATACTGACAGGAAAGATCTCTTGAAACAAGAAAATTTTTCTTGCCGCTGTGACAAAACTCATTTTTTTGTGTGCCCAGAAAATTTCACTTGAATTGAGAAAATTTCTTTTGAATGAAAACCAATTTTTCTTGATCCAAGTAAAATTTTCTAGGCTCAAGAAAAAAATGAGTTTTGTCCCAGTGGCAAGAAAAATCTTCTCACTTCACGAGAACCTTCCTGTCAGTGCAACTGAAAATAAGCTATACCCGTATGAAAATATTTGGCTGAAAAATTTCTGAAAAATCATGATAAATCTTCGAAGAACATCGCATTTTCTCTGAAAAACTTCGACAAACTCTGAGAATCCCTGAGATTTTGATGAAGAATCTAATAAATTTGGGACATTCTGTACAGACTTTCCTCAGAGTTTTTCAGAAACTTTTCAGAACTTTTCAGAGTTTTCATTTTTTTTGTAGACAAATAGGGAAAAAATTGCGCTGTGAAAAAACTCTGAGAAATTGTCAACATTCATCTGATTATTGGAATACTCTGGAAACCTATAAATAAATTTATATGCTGAATTCAAATATCATATGTCAAAAAGTGTTTGAAAATTTCTGAACTCTTCTTCAATAATCAGGAAAATCTTGATAATCTATCATCGCTTTGTCAGAAGTTTTTCAGATAGCAATTCCGTCCTCATGTCCCTGAAAAAAATGAGAAATCCTGAAAAATTTCTGGAAAGTTCTGAAAAAATTTTGTACAGAATGTCCCAAATGTATTAGATTTTTCATGAAAATCTCAGAGATTCTCAGTTTCTCAGATTTTTGCAGAGAAATTGCGATGTTTTCCAGAAATTAATCGTGGTTTTGTAGAAATTCTTCTCGCGGAATATTTCCATACGGGATAGAAGTTATATTTCAGTTGTACAACGGGAATTATTGTCGCATCAGCTGAAATCCAGCTGTTGCAGCGATATTTTTGGCTATCCAAATATCAAACATGCGAAATAGCTACCACAGCTAATTCCTGACTACCATAGCAAATCATCCCTGGTAGAAATGTTACAAGTTCTTCTCCATGGCCGATGAGGCACTAGAGAAGGGAGAACTGATTGAGAAAAACTAGCAAGGGGCTAGTCAATAAATGGTAAGTTGGATTCAACTAGCATTGATTGGGAAAACTCATAAGCTACTCATTCGAAATATTAGAGATTATGTATAGAACACATATACAGAGTCTCTTGGAAGCTTCTCAATCATTTATACCATTACAATCGAATCCGATTGGAAATATTGGAAATTCGATTCCAAGTAAGTAATCACATATATTTTTTCATTATATTTTTATATGAGGACATCGTCATACATCATCAATTACTTTAATAGATTATTTGAACATCACCTTCCGTAAATTTGATGTGAGAAAATTGTAATACATTTATGATTTGTATATTTTATCTACAGGAATTGAAGATAGTTCCAATATTATGCATAAAAATTTATTATTCATCGAATATCAATAATACTAAGAAAAAAATTGACTGATATTCAATTGAATTCAATTGAATATAATCAAATATCTATATTTTGTCATGAATCATAAGTATCAATATTTTCATTGGATTCAAAATTTCCATCATAACTGATATTGTGATTCATATCATCAATTTCATTCAATGATGAGGATCGAACCAGCTTCTTAATTGTAAAACAAAGAAAAAAGAAAAAAAAATATCAAAGGGCCCCAGGCAATTCTCGGCCGGGGCGCCGGGTGAGTTAGTTCGATACTGATCAGAATAGGATTATTGCCTGGCAAAGAAAAAGCAGTAGGACTTTTCTATGAGTCAACCGCATGGGCTTCAAACTTTTTCCGATCTTGCGCGGAGTTAGACGATTGTAGGACAACGAGATAGAACAAAGATCGACGGATAATTAGTTCTCTCTCGTTTGTCCGAGCCTACGCGGAGTGTAACGAATGCCTCCGAACACATGGATAAGGGTTTCGTTGTGTGCGTAGGGTCGATGGAGAAGGTAAAGCGAGTCGGTTGGCCGAATCTGGCATCACTGCTTCTCACATATGAATCGATCAATGGTCACTAGTCAAGAGCTATATATTGAACACTTCCATACTCATTCATCAGTCGTTCAACATCATTGCAATAAACCAAACCCTTCGCTGGGGAGGAGAATTTCCGGAATTTCGATCACGATAGAAATTCACTCGAGTACCTGGGGCCAAACAATTCTCCTCTTCCAATGTAGAAGCTACGAGTTCGAAGATTCCTTTCGAAAGTCCTGCGTCTCGAATCAAGTCACTCACCTCGTCCTGAATAAAACCATAGGAATTTCCCGGTCGACCATCTTCTGATTTTTGCCATTCATTCAGCTCCTCAGCTTGCTGATTTCCGAATTCTTCAAATGACATTCTTGTATCAGTATCATTACTTTCGGTTTGAAGCCAGATTTCATCAGTAGACATCTGAGGTTCATTTTCAACCTGTTCGATGTTGATCAAAACATCATGAGTCACAGATTGAACAGATGCTTGAGATATTTTAGAATTATTCTGTTTGTTGTACTCAGATGTGTCGGTCAAGCAGGAATAGCAATCAGTGTCATGATCTTCTGGCTCTTGCTAGATCGTAAGGGACGCGAATATGTATTTCTTCTTTCCCGTGATTCGCAGGGAGCAAGTGACGCATAATATTTTTGAAGTCCAAGAATTGTGCATTCCACTGATATCTATATTGAAGCAGTTCTTGTGTCTCAAGTACATTTGTCAGTTGCCTTCCCTGATTCCTGATGATATATTTCTCACAAACAACATGAGAGTTATTTAACCGCTGATAACATGGGGTAACTGTTGAACTTGTAGCATTTGACTGTAACAGGGCCAAGTTTCCCACCAAATTAGAGCTGCGGTCGCAACGTAACGACCATGGCGGGCCCGCTTGCTCACCCTGACCGATCGCCGATACTGGGTTGTCGAGTCTCTGCATCGTACTTTGTTCTGTGTCTGCCATGACGGCTTGAACGCCTTTATCCAAGGACTTCGCCAGTGACCTGTTGCCCGCCGTTACCACGTGGAAGTGCCTTGGGGGCAGGCACAAACAATTTCGGTTCACGATATGCTTTTTTATAGCATATAATGTGAGTGATGAGTCATGATGTCCAAGTGACCTGGGAAATGACCCTATTGGTCGAATGTAAGTTCATCCTTCACCGTGAGAATATTCAACAGTCCAATATGTATCCATGAAACAGGAGGCCCATGCAGTAGTCACAGATTCGAAAAAACGGTTTTACATACGGATGTGAAAGTACATACATGTGCCAACATGCACGTATTTCATGTTCACATGTATACTATTGCATATACTATTGCATGAGTATGAGTGAGGGGGGCGTTTCAGATTTGTGATCACTCAGCCCATGGTCTGAAATTCGAAATCGGTCGAAAGTCAACACTCAAGCTTGGGACTGGATATTACCCACATAGCATAAATTTCAGAGTCATATCTCCAGAATATCATACAACATTCTATAGATATTGTAACATTGTCAGAATGTTTTGGAGATAATACTGAGATATTTGTGCTATCTGGGTGACTCATTCGATTCCTCGTTTTTCACTATGAATTTGAGGGAATCACATCCACCGGAATCGTAATCAGCTAACCCCAAGTCATGAAAGTCAACTGGTTTGAGACCTGTTCCTAGCGAAGATATCAGCTGAGCAGTCAAAAAAAGGATCCCGCCTTGATATGACCATCAAATGACCTTCAAAGGTTATCTTGAACGACAAGTCGATAGCTTTTCTGGGTGTGAATTTGGCCGTTCTTTCAGAATCCGGGATCAAATGAATTATATGACGTGATCCAAGGTGTCTGACCTCCATTTGACTTCGATTCTGACGTGATGGAGTCATGTCGACACCGGGATCGTCATGGAGAACCCTTCAAACATCGAAGTCAACTAGTTTGAGACCTGTTCCTAACGAGGATATTAGCCGAGGAATGGAGAAAGGATCCCGCCTTCATATGTCCTCCAGATGACCTTCAAAGGTTGTTTTGACCAACGAGTCAATGCGTATCTGGATGTGAATTTTCCGTCTTCTCAGAATACGGTGTCAAAAACATCATATCACCTGGTTTAAGGTGTTTAACCTTCATTAGACCTTGATCCTGACGTGATGGAGTCATGTCGACACCGGGATCGTCATGGAGGACCCTTAAAATATCGAAGTCAACTAGTTTGAGACCTGTTCCTAACGAAGATATTAGCCGAGGAATGAAGAAAGGATCCCGCCTCCATATGACCTCCAAATGGCCTTCAAAGGTTGTTTTGAGTAACAACTCAATGCGTATTTGAATTTGAAATTTCCCGTTCTTCCGGAATCCGGGGGACAAAAGAATCATATCACGTGGTTTGAGGTGTTTTACCTTCATTAGACCTCGATCCTGACGTGATGGAGTCATTATGACACCGTGATCGTCATCAGCGACCCTACAAATATGAAGGTCAACCACGGTGAGGGATGCCCCACCTCGATTTCATTTTTTGGCCCTGTGTTATCAATCAGTATTGCATAAAATGAACAACGATCCAACTCTCAATTGAGTTACTCAAATATTCCAGAGATACATGATGTGACAGCGGGTGCAATGGGCATTGCGTGCTGGTAATACTACTCATACCGATGAGTGCCCAAAATCATCATTTTTAGGCATTTTCTTGAGATTTCCCGATCCTAAAATACGCAAAGTGTTGTCAAATGCGTTTATACGGAGTTACGGGAGGAAATGGATCGGGTAAGGAGGAGTGTGTTCGGATCTCATTAGATCTCATTGCATCTATTCGGATAAAAATGGGAGAATGGAGACAATCTCAGGTTCAAATGAATGCAATTGAATCTGAAAAAATCTGGCCGGCTATAGAACCTCATTCGAAGAAGTCGATCTTGGGCACGTCTACGCCTTTTCAGTTCGATGATTTCAGCCAGTCTTCGCAGTTTTCTAGTGTAAGTCTCCGCCGATATCCTGGTTTCAGCTGGTAGCAATTAGTAATAGAGCAAGCCCTCGGAGTCCCACCAATGAAAGGGTAATACTCTCTGTACTCCACGAGGCAGTTTAGGGGTTGGCTCTGGTTTGTCTCCTTTCGGTAGCCACTGTCGCTTGCATGCGTGGTTGACGTGAAGCACCCAACTTACATCTCCAGTGACAATTCCTTGAAGAAAATCCTCCCTGTTCGGACGATGCAGGAGTGGAAGAGATATAGACACCCGTGACTCTTTGTTCTATTCGCTGAGATCGTGTGGTATCCAAGACGACACAACTTTCCTATATCCCATCTCTTGTAAATGTTGGAGAATCGTGGGGTGGCTACAACCGAGTTTGTTGGCTGATCCTCGTGACGACGTGTTAGGGTTTTCTTTTATAAGTGCACGCAGTTTCTCATTGTCAACAGCTGATTCCCTGCCAGACCTGGGTTTGTCTTCAAAAGATGTATCGCCTCAACAGAAACGTTGATACCAACAAGATATAGTTCAATGATTAACAACGTCTGACTTGAACGCGTTGCAAATACTAGCGGCTGCAGCTCTTGCAGAATGCCCTTGTAAAAATTCGTAATAAGCGATTGCTCGAAGTGCACTTTGTTCCATTTTTGCTCGTACTGACTGTGCGAAACAACTGACTGGTTTATGAACACTGCGGTATGGAAGGTTCTAGACTAATCTGGAGTTTTCGTATACTTATAATCATGCTTTTACGCTGCGACATTGATTTGCATGCCAGAAATAATATGATGAAACTTCAATCGTGAACACATAACCAGTTATCATCGCGTAGGCATGTTGATGTATTCAAATATGCTTGGTTCAGAAGCAGATATCTGAAGAGTAAGTCTCCTGCATTCGAGAACCCGGGACAATTTTGTTTCAATACCAATATGGAAGCAGAATGTGACATCAGCGGAGGGGTAGCCGTGATTACATGTTCGTGGTATGAACAACAATTGCGTTCGAAGCATTTTTCTCAGGAATTCCACTTCTGTAACAAGTACACACCATGAGAAGAATTTATGAAGTGTACATGTTCTGTTATCACAATATAATCATTATTCTACACAACTATGCTCATTGTGAATCATTCTCCATACACATGCACGTGGTCTCACAATATATCATTGTGCGAACAACAATGTAACCAAAGAACTTTCAAATTATGAGTGCGATTACACGTTCTCTATCCTAGGTGATATGAAGCCAATGATATTATTTTTATCTCATGACTGACTTTATATCTTTTATCTTATGAAGTAGGATGATGTTTAATCCCATTCACCGCCAGTGCAATGTACAAAGACTTTTGGAAATTGAAAGCACCCGTTATACGTGTAGTGTGAGGGGAAGGTGATAGATTTTTTTTACGAGTTTGAGGAGTTCTTTGAGGTCATTTACGTGCAACTGATAGTGTATGAATATCATTCCTTCTATTTTCACGTGGATACAGGAACAGAGAATTTTTTGAAGCGATGGAAAGCCGAAAGTATTTATCTTGCGTCGGTATACATCGGAGGAGAATGTTAACCCCTGCATATCGGTTTCCGCGAAAATCTCATACATCATGATTGATAACTCGACACCCCCTACTTGTCTGCAAAATTTGAAAAAAAATCCGGCTCCCACACCAACCTAACCTCCTTTGCCAGTTATACTGTTGAAAATTATCATTTTCCCAATCAAAACATGACTGTATATGGATTGAAAATGCGCCTTTTTTGCCTCCATATATCCAAGCAGGAGAAAACAATTTCTATTTAGAAATCAAAATCATTCATTCACAGCCAAAAACAAAGACTCGGACGTGTGAATTTTCTTCCATGAAGCCATTCAACCATTCATAAACATTCTGGATAATATTTCCGTCGACCTTGCAATTCTATCCAGATATCTGGCATGGGATAAATGATAAGTTATGGCTGCTACATGTGAACAACAGCCTATGGTTCGATTGTCATTGGAACATTCCACAGCAATATTTGAGGATACTGGAATATCGGGTTCCGTAAGGCTCATATTCTATAAAGCATCTATATGTTTCACTATTCCTGTGTCGAGGGTGCACCAGTACTTTCATAACATTTTCCTGTTCTTGGTGATTTGCAATATCCACTCCATTGTCCTCCGTCAGCAGAACTAGATGTAGAACTGATGTTTTGAAAAGGGAGTTCCCATTTGCTCCAATGTTTCTTTTCGGCTCCAAGTGCTGAACTTTCTTCAGTTCCATCACAAGATTCCATCATCCTCGATATTCCGTCAATATATCAGTCCTATCGTCGTCTAAACTCAGCCCTCCGGGAATTCTGTCATTGGACTTGGAGATTTCATGGTATTTTCAAGTATACTGGCATTTTTTTCTTCATTTATTCTTCTACATCAATTTCATCCCCTTCGAAGTAATCCCCTCTCGATAAAATACGCTTATGCCAACGTTTTTGTCAATCATCGAAACATGCTCAATAGTCCCTTTCCGGTATAGCCATCAGCGCCTCTTTCGATTCAGCTTTTATCTCCTCAATCGACTCGAAACGCTCTCCCCGGAGTGGTCTCTTGAGTTTTGGGAATAGCCAGAAGTCACACGGAGCCAAATCAGGCGAATACAGTGGTTGCGGGACGATATGCGTCGAATTTTTGGCGAATGGTCACGAAGAATGAGTGCAGTATGAGACGGTGCATTATCGTGATGCAAAAACCAAGAGTTGTTGGCCCATAATTCTGGTCTTTTGAGACGAATTGCTTCACGCATCATATCAGTAAGGTCTCTAACAGTCAACCGACGATTTTTGAGCACTAATTCCTCCACTTCATCGACGTGTTGGTCATCTGTTGACGTCGATGGTCGTCCGGAGCGCTCCAAGTCATCAATACGTTCTTGACCCTCTTTGAAGTCTTTGTACCACTTATAAACATTTTTCTGCGACATGGTAAAATCACCGAAGGCCTTCTGCAACATCTTCAAAGTTTCCGCAGCTGAAATTTCATTCCGCAAACAAAATTTGATTGCACTTCTCTGCTCAATTAGATCAGACATTGTGAAAATCAAAAAATGCACTCTTGGTCGTTAGGTCAACACAAGCGTACATGTATTACTGATAATGACATTGACATGAAATTTGGCACAGATGTCATTACAGTCCTGCCAACTCAAGAAAAAAGAACTAGCCTGAAATGTCAAGCTCGCGAAGTTTAAATTAAAAATTCACCTTACTTTTTGCCCACAGTAGTACCTATCATGTACCTATTCATGGTACATACTGTGAATGGTTGATACAGTGGACCTTTTTTTTGCCCAGAAAAAGTTTTGCGCTGATGAGCATTGTTTCCACTTCCTTGGTGACAATATTAGTTCCATCATGAATATGAATCAGTTAGTTTGAACCGTGTGATAGATCAAAAGAATCGATCGTCAAAGACACAGTGAAGAGTCGTCGAACGAACGCGTTATGAAAAACAGGTAAACATAGTCGGTACCCGGATATGATATGTATTGGAACACCTACACGCGCACTTAGCGTGAGAGCGATGACATAATTGCGTTCGGTCGACGAAAATCGTGAAAGGAGAATCACATGCAAATGCCCTACATATATTTCTTAGAATTAAAGAGCACATACAATCACTAAATCATAATTTATTAAGATGCAAGATCCTTTTTCAATTTAACACAAGTAATTCAATGATATCTTATACTTTGAATTCGAAAATTCATCGAATCTTAATCGAGATCGAATCGATTGAGAAACAACCAATGATAAGAAAAGTCGCGATCGATCAAATCATTTGATGATTCGATAACAAAAAGTTATAAGGAAAACCGGTAGATGTTGGAGTAGCACGTGATTCAAAATAAACTTTTCACGATATAAATATAGGTCAAAAATGGAGAAAAGGTGAACTTCATATAACTCGGCTCTTGCACGACTTATTATCAGTATAGATTCGTCTCGAACGAATATCACAATTCAAGAGGATTATCCTCACATTTATTTCATTTGTTTCTTTCAGCTACGTGTGTTCACGAGTCCTTCTCATTGCGGGCGGGATATAATGAACATTCGGTTTCCTGAAAATCTAACAATACACATACGCGTACGGTGACACTGTGCTTATTGCAAGTTACATAGTTCACTATACTCGTCAGAGAGAGGTCAGAGATGCTGCAAGTTCCCCATACAATATAACATTATTATTACATAGAATAAACCGATGAATATATTGTAATGTAGACATTTTCGCATTGTTCTAGACCTTAGTGAAAGGATCAATGCCTGTGGAGAAAGGAGTCATTGAATTATACTAATTATTCTCGTTGAACTCGAAATAAAGCTCTTCCTCCTTCTTTCATATTAATTTGTCTCGCATATTTCGACAACCACTCACCTTCCGTTTCCTATAATATTACTATCAGTGAAAATTAATGTAACTTCCGAGAGCGGAGATCTGTTGACGGAGGTGAGTATTCGGTCAGCGCATAGAGGATGGTCATGTTTCATTCGGTGAAGTTATGACGAAGTGAAAATTTCCTCGCAAAATTTCACATAACACCCATAAAATCCTCCTTAAAAAAAAAGAACATTACACTATGTACCCCTGCGTTTACTGCATACGCTACTGTAACTAAACTCCTTCTCTCCGCCGAAGTCATCTTGCGAATTTTTTCAAAACCACGACGCGCTACCACTCGATCCGGCTTTTGAACCATAGTAACGCCAGTTTCGTCCATATTCCAGATGGCATTCGCTCCAACATTCAATCTCCTAAGCACAGTGGTGAGATTTTGGAAAAATAAATTAACGTTCGTTGGGTTGAAGCTTGTCGCGCGCGACATGCTGGTAGCCTGCGGTGTCCTTATAGAGAGTTGTGAATGTTTGAGTCAGAATGACCTGAACCAGTCGGGACCTGCTGTTTTGTTTTCGCCCAACTGGGAGGAACTTCCCGATTGCATGCGAGGGCATATGTATAAGCGAAACGTCGAACTCCTTTAGGGGTCAATCCGAAGTAAACGTCAGATGCTTTCGACAAATACTCCACCAGCATATTTCCCTGTACAGGACCGAAAACCTAAACAAGTTGATTTTCATGGAATTACCTGATATAAATGCATAATATAATATCATTGAAGTTCGAATCCTTCATTGGAACGAAATTGAATCGATTGTAACGAAATGTTATACATCATCTACATCAATGCTCTAGTATGAACTTTCTTGTTCATGATAAACACGAGTATTGTTTACAAACAATACTGGAACAGGAGGAGTGAAGCGAACTGTTTCGTTTCCTGCATTCGTGTACAAATTCACTTCAATAAACGATTCATACTTCAAGAAGGTATAATATAATATAATATAGAATTCAATAGGAATCCAGTAATATGATATGATTGGTAATCACTCACACACGATGTCCGAGCGTAACCGATCTGTGAGAAAGGAGTAGAACTTGACAGATCAGAATTAGAACTTGACGAACCAGAATTAGAACTTGACGGACCAGAATTAGAACTTGATGAACCAAGATTAGAACTTGATGGACCAGAATTAGAACAAGATGGACCAGGAGTACAATTCGACGGACCAGCAGTTGAAACGTCGGAACTCGTAGGAATGTCGTTTGCAGTATCTAACTTACGACAATAATTGGCCAAAGTCCGATCACCCAATTTGAGTTCTGCCGCGACACTTATAGATTGTCCCTTCCTCACTTTCCTTACAGCTTCCACCATATCATCCCTGGTGTAGTTGCCTCTTTCCCAGTGACGTGGCAAGGGGGTGGCGGCGGGGCGGACCGCCCCGGGTGCCACGTTCAAGGGAGTGCCAAATGGTTCGCATCCAGACTGAGTAAAATTTTCTTTTCTTTCCCTTTTTACTGAAGAACATGAAATGTCAGGCAAAGAGGGTGTTCCACCGCCACGTCCGTCCCGGGTACCATTTGAGCACGCTGCGCCACTGCTCTCTCCGTTTTTCTCTTATAATGTCGTACCATGACTGTATACCTCACAGTCAATCATATCATCGACATCAACAACCAGATCAGTTTGAAGAGGACGGGGCACATTTTCGAAGCGAAAACTTGCCCCACCTTAAAAACGAAAACCTGCCCCATGGCCACATCTTCACTTCAACCACAAATAAAATGATGAATGATGGAAGAATGACTTTGAGGAAAAAACTACGACATGAGTGTGTGCAGGAGAATATACGAGGGTGGATTGATAAGTTTCCGGCCTGACCAAGAAAAACAACGTTTTCAAGGATTTTTTTCTTTTATTTCTCAACATAATCTCCTCCAAGGCTGATACATTTCTCATAGCGGTGTTCTAGTCTAGTAATGCCATCTCTATAGACTGATTCGTCAAGCTCCTCAAAATACCCATTTACAGCTTCGATTACTTCTTCATTGTCCGCAAATCTCTTACCGCCAAGCCATTTTTTGAGGTTAGGAAACAGATAATAGTCACTCGGGGCTAGGTCTGGAGAGTAGGGAGGGTGCGGCATTAATTCAAACTTCAGATCGTTGATTTTAGCCATCGCAACGATTGACGTGTGCGCTGGTGCGTTATCGTGATGAAACAAGATTTTTTTCTTCGCCAGATGAGGTCGTTTAATTTTCACTTCGTGGCTCAAACGTTGCAATAAGTCTGCGTAGTATTGACCAGTGATAGTTTTACCCTTTTCAAGGTAATCAATGTATATAATACCTCTTGCATCCCAAAAAACAGTAGCCATAACCTTGTTCGCCGAAAGAATTTTTTTTGCCTTCTTTGGAGTTGGTTCCCCTGGTCCAATCCACTGTTTAGACTGTTCTTTGGTTTCAGGAGTGTAGTGATGGACCCAAGTTTCGTCAACGGTTACGAATCGACGCGAAAATTCGCTTGGATTACGCTCATACAACGCCAAATTGGCGGTAGAAATGTTCTTTCGAATCAATTTTTGGTCGACTGTTAGCAAACGCGGCACCCATCTTGCACAGAACTTTTCCATATACAAATGTTGGTGCAAAATTTTTTGTACACGTTCATATGACATCTTACAGGTCTCAGCTATCTCACGAACTTTTAATCTGCGATCTTTCAGCACTATTTGATGGATTTTTCCGATCATATCTGGAGTTGTGACCTCAATGGGGCGTCCTGAGCGAGGCTCATCAGAGGTGCTCACACGACCCTTTTTAAACTCAGAAACCCACTGCTTAACGGTTGAATATGATGGGGAGGATGTCCCCAGTGTTGAGTCCATCTCTTCTTTAATTTCCTTCGGCGTTAACCCCTTCAAATAAAAGTATTTGATGACAGCACGATTTTCCAGCTTTTCCATTTTTACGAAAAACACAGAGGCGTCTTGGTCAGCGTGCTCTCAAAACTAAACTAACATGGCGATCGGACTGAAACTATAGCTACAAGCTATCTAAGGATGGTACTATAGAACGCCACCTCAAGGTAGGCCTAGTGGCGCCATCTCTTGGTCAGGCCGGAAACTTATCAATCCACCCTCGTACTCTGCCAACACCATATCAATGAGAAATTACGAATTGAGGCGTATATGTTCGTTTTGAACTTGAATAAAGTCATCAAAATTCACTTACCAGAGGAAAAATCACGTTAACTGTCATCACGCAGCAATGAAAGCAGCCATCGAACTGAAACTTTTGTTGTTATTGCCTACGACCGGACTCTTCGAACTACTCTAGGCAATGACGCGATCTATTAGCGCACTCCCGAGTTATATTGAGATCGAAAACCTCCCCTCGTCTCCCCTGATATATTTGATCGATGAATTTGGGTATCACTGAACTTTCAGCGAACTCTCATAAAGTTTCGAGGAACATTACTAACATTTCGCTCCACATCACTCAGTGTTCTTCAGTCGTTTCCATATCATATGATACTTGTGTCCAAACTCGCTACGTGTCACTCAATTCCCAAACGTTTAGTGATTGAGTGACATATAGTGAGTTTGGGCATGAACATTGTATCATATAATGACGATTGGAGAACACTGAGTAATGTTAAGCAGTGTGTCAGTAATGCTCCTCGACATCTCATGACAGACTGCTGGGAGGTCAGTAATATTTAGATTCATTCAATAAGTGTATTACTATTCACCGCACTTCCAAATCACTTTTCTTTCAGAAAAAGGAGCAACCATTTTCTGACAAGTTTCACAGCTCACCAAAAAATAATCCAAAGTCACTCTTGAGAATTGGTCGTTCTCCCTTAGTTTGAAACCTTCATTGAATCCCATTGACCAATGAGATTCAAAACAAACGTTGCAATAGGAACTAAACATCCACACTTGTTCAAATCTGTTCAAATTTATGAAAATCGGTCACGGGGACTCCTGTGTAAAGAAGAGGGGTAGGGGCAAGGCGGATTTTGAATGAACTTTTTCTCGAAGGAATCCATACAAATGCAAAGTGAATAATCATAGATTACATATCTGAGATTACACCCTGCCGTGAATTTCGAATTCCTCAATGACTTCTAAGAGCTGAGAAGAATTGTATAGCGTCAACAAATTCCACAATTTAATTTCTCAGCTCACACAAATCATTGGCAAATTCAAAGTTTGCAGTAGATCGCAATCTCAAGTACTCAATGTATCATTATTGACTTTGAATTTGTGTGAATTACATCCCTTCGGAGAGGAGCTCGCGCAAAATTTGAATCCCCCTCTGCCCTACTTGGTCATGCTTGGTCCCCTCAAATTAATCAGATTCAATGGGATCTTAATGGGTCTTGATAGGCGTTTGCCGTTGTAAAGTTCGCGATGAATTGAATCATTTGATGAGTCTGAATACACTTCTATTCACCAAGGTGGAATCGTCAGGGAATTCATGAAGAACGCTTCAGTATCTATCGGTATACTGATAAAATAACCCTGTTTCATCATACATTCTTGAATGTCTTTTGAAATCCTTTCATTGATAACAATTGGACATTGTCACTCTTCGTGGAATCATGGAGAAAAAAAATCATGATCGTACTGAGATTACGGAAAATTTGGATCATCCAAATATGCATTGGTACTTCATGATTGAGCCAGAAATTTGATGCTAGATGTAATTCATCTGTTCAAAATTGGTGTTCCTTCTGTTGGAGAAATTTCTCTGAATACCTCTGAAAATTTTGTGTCTCAGACAGTTCAGAAAACTTCAGAGAAATCCAGCGTGATTCGAATAGATTCAGCAGAACTCAGAGACAGATAATTTGGGGAAAATTATGCGTCGAATTTTTGAAAGGCATTCAGAGACATTCAGAAAGAGTCAGGAGAATTCAAACAGAAGGGAACTGAGTAAGAATTTTGATTCAAAATTTCAGAGTAATTCAGGGAGTTTTAGGGAAATTCAGAGATAGATGGATTAGAAAAATTGGACATTGGATTTTCCCAAGAGATTCTGAGAAATTCAGGGGAACCTGTGCAATCTACTTTTCAAAATTTTCCAGAGTAAGATTGCATTATTCAGCCAGTCAGAAATGAGTTTGTCAAATTTTTAAGTGAGAATTTCAGTCTTTCAGAGGGGTATTCTAAGGTTTGGAATTGAGAACCCGCAACAACTTCAATTACACGGTGAATATTGCCCCCCAAAACAGCGGGAGTGCACTCAAACTGAGTGGAACCCTAACCCGGAACGGATAAGCTGACTCCTGAGACCTGATGGAGCGTGACGTGTGATTCTTCACTTTTTCAGATCTTGAGAGTGAATGAATAAAATTCTGAAGAACTCAGAGGGATTCAAAGAGATTTGGAAGAACTCGGACAGATTTAGACAAATTCAGAGAACACTTTGGAATCTGAATGAATGGATTAAATTTCGAGGGGCTCAGGGAGATATAATCAGGTGCAGAAGAATTCTGAGAGATTCACACCGAGCTTCCAACTCGGAATCAATGGAATCCTGAATGATTCAGAGAGATATAGAACTCCTGAAGAATCTCCAAATCTCCATCAGCAGAGTTCATTGAGATTCAGAGGGAATCAACAGATTTCGAATGCACCACTATATGACAAGTCTGTAACTTTTTCTGAATCACTCTAAAATTGCCTTGAATTTTCCAGAAACCTGCCCCAGCGCATGAAGAGATTCATCAATATTTCAGAGAGATTCAGTGTGATTTCACAGTGATTCAGAGAGATTTTCTTACCAAGGCCAGGTTTTTCAGAATATTGCAGTAATTCATGTGTGGAGGCAGGAAGAAAATTAATTTCATTTGAATATCATATATGTGAACTGTTCCACTTGTGCCATGATTGTCAGGCTACCTTTCAATGTTGTGACGAGTAATACACACAATTGCTCCCACATCCGAGTGTCAGTTCCGAATTTCCGATGGGGCTCAAACCAGCTGAAGATTCAGATCATTCGAGAATGTATTTACAATTCGCCATTGAGTCGAAATGCAGATGATGAAAGTAATGAATCTCATGTAACTTGGAATATCTGTATCCTATAGAGGGGTGTCAGAGGGGGAAATTCACTTCATTCAAATGTCGTATACGTGGCCAGCTGCACATGTTCAATTATACAATGATTCTTCGATGTCCAAGAGATTCCATTCCTGCGCATATATCACCTCAATTGTGTACGCTGAATGTAAGAGATACTCTGATGCAAATATCACATCGCCGGTGACACGGGACGACGTAACAAATTACGTTATCAAATAGTTGTCATTTTTATTATGGCAAATGTTTCCGACCGCAATTTCTCATAAATCTGGTATCAAATTGTTCGTCTGAACTATAACTATTCTGATGAATTCATATCGGACGATTATTCAACTTCCACAATAATAGCGATTGAGGAGAACCGAAGGAATTATAACGGATTGCATCAGGTTTTTTTTATGTCATCGATGATATACATTTACGAAAAACTTTATACGAATATTAGGAGCCACAACCTGCTTCCACAAAAACGATGAACGCAGTAATATATTTTCCGTTCCAACATTGAAGTTTGATTGACCTGTTGTTAACAAATGACCTCACTATTGTAACACAAAATATCAAAACATTTTCCCTGAAATCCAAAAGTCGTACGAACGAAAGCGTGACGCCAGTCGTTCAAATGAATTAGCAATCAGAGTGGGATTAACAGCACACACACAAATCAGGATACCCTGAATCCCCGAATCAGTTATGATGAATCCGTTAGAGATTAGGGTCCGATGAACAGTGACAACGGATACATCACCGATTTTTGCAATCTTGACAACGGTATTGATCAGGGAAATACCTCAACAATTTGATTGAATCAGGCGTCAAAAGTCCGAATAAAGTCTATATTACATGCGTGCGTTTGTTCGGCGAATGCCCGAACGAATTCCAATGAATCCGTTGAGAATTTCATGCATTGAATCTGGAAAACAATGACAGCGGATACATGATTGATCCTCACATTCTTGACAACTATATTGATCAGGAAAACATCTGTACAACTTGATTCGATTAGTTGTCATGGGCCGCTTTTCAGAGTTCATGGCTTGAGAATCTTGAAGATTCTCATTATACGTTCATTACAGAAATCGATACTTCCTATTACCAATCCCCATTGACCCTGCAGATGAACCAAGATTGTGAATCCGCATATCACTGATCAAATACAATTCAGTCAAATTAATTCCAATTCAATCCGAACCAATCCAATTCAATCCAATCCAATCCAAATTGATCGAATTCGATCCAACTCAATCCATCTGGATCAAGCTCAATTCAATCGATTCCGATCGAATCCAATTGGTCAGTTCCCTAGTAGGGATGCACCGGATATTCGGCCTTGATCCGGTATCCGGCCTCATTTTCCGATCCGGCCGGATCGCCGGATCGCACACATATTCGGCCGGATACTGAATAAAATTTCTATAAAATTCATATTATCCCAGAGGATAAATCTCTTGTTTAATATTATTGGAATATTGTTCAAATGATATTCAGTGGAATGTTTCTGTTTTCCCTGATTGAAGAAATCTGCTGAATCTTGCCATATCTGATTGAATCTTGTACAGGGAGTAAAAAAGTCAGTGTCCGTTCCAACGGGCAGATTTTTGGAATTTTGTTGTAGTTCGCAGTATTGTAACCCTTCTGATGCATGATAAAAAAAACATCAAAACTCGTTATCCACTCAATTGATGAGAGCAATGTTTCAAAATTTTGAAAATGATGACAGAATACCAAATATCTACCGTTGGAACCAACACGGACTTTCTTCACTCACTGTACAATGATCTGGTTATAGCCGATTTGGAGAGTTGCAATTATATACCTCAATTTTGTACCCACGTAATCAGGACTAATCACGCTCAATTACGCTTAATCATGATTAATTATGCCCAATTATGCATGAAGATTTCATGCAGAATCGATAAGTTTTATAACTTGACAAAAAGAAGAGTTCCTTTCATCATCCTTTTTTTAATTTGATAAAAGACTAATGTATTGTCACCTCCCCGTGGATTATTGCGGGTCTCCCAGGGGGATATTCATGATACCTGTCCTTGATATCCTTTTTGTCCATCCCTGGTAGTATCTGCTTCCTTTACGTGGTGGGGAGGATAAGTATCTCAGAGTTGGTCCTTTTTTTCGAGTGGAATAAACTACTCAAGAGGAAGAATACAAACTAAGAGAAACGAAATCATCCTAATGCCAGAAACATCGGCAAAATTGAACGGAAGGAAAGCAAGGGGAAACTACCTTCCTTGACATTCTTCAATACTTCCCGAGGAAATGACACCTTTTCCTAACCTGGAATATTATGTAACAGAAACAAACAAACAAATTAATAAATACATGATGGCGCTCTCTCGGGTAAAATATTCCGGAGGTAAACTAGTCTCCCGTTCGGATCTCCGGGTGGAGGCTGCTCGAGGAAGCTTCATCAGCAAGGAACGAAAACCGAAGAATAGGATAGGGAAAAGAAACAACATTCTTCGAGTCGGAGCGTGGAATGTTAGATCACTGAGGCAAGCGGGAAAATTAGAAAATTTGAAATTAGAAATGAATAGGTTGAATATAGACGTGATGGGGATTAGCGAAATGAGATGGCCACAAGAGGGCGATTTCTGAAGTGGAGATTATAGAATAATTCATACAGGATCAAAGAACGGTCAAGCAGGTGTAGGAATTGTAATGCATAAAAGAGTAGGAAATAGAATAGAAAATTATTTTCAACATAATGAACGTGTGATGATGGTTAGAATCAGAACAAAACCGGTAGACACAGTCATAGTCCAAGTATACATGCCCACATCTGCATATTCAGAGGAAGATATTGAAAAAACGTACGAAGAAATAGAAGAAGTGATAGAATATGTGAAGGGAGAAGAGAATTTGATAGTGATTGGAATGCGGTAGTGGGACAAGGAAAAGAGGACAACATTGTAGGAGATTTCGCGTTTGGGAGGAGGAACGATAGAGGACAACGTTTAGTCGAATTTTGTGAAAATCATAAGATGGTTATCACAAACACTTTATTCGAAAATCATCCAAGAAGAATCTACACTTGGAAAATGCCAGGAGATACAGCAAGATACCAAATTGATTACATATTAGTGAAACAAAGATTTAGAAACCAAGTGAAAAACTGTAAAACTTATCCCGGTGCAGATATAGATAGTGACCATAATATGTTGATGATGAAATGTTCTCTGAAATTCAAATCTCTGAAGAAGAAAAGGAGAATGCAGAAGAGATGGAATTTGAAGAACCTCAAGCAAAAACAAACACATGAGGCATTCGAGAAAATGTTGGATGAAAAATTGGGAGATCAAAAAGAGAAAGACTTGAGAATAGAGGGGAGATGGACAAAGATGAAGGGGAATATAAGAGAATGTGCGGATAAGATTTTGAAGAATGATGGAGTAGAACCTAAAAACCCATGGATAACGGGAGAAATTTTAGAATTGATAAATGAAAGAAGAAAATACAAGAATAATGATAGCCAAGAAGACCAGCAACGATACAAATCATTGAGAAATAAAATAATAAGAGAATCAAGGGAAGCAAAAGGACAGTGGTTGGAAAAGAAATGTCAGGGAATAGGAATAAGATTGCATTTAGGGAGAATAGATGAAGCATATAGGATTATTGAAAGATTTTTCGGACAAATGAAATCTAGAAGCAATAAGATAAGAAACAAAAACGGAAGAGAAAATAGAACGGTGGATCAATCATTTCGAAGACTTGTATAGAAGAAACGATGATATAGCACTTTCAGAGAAGGAGGAGGATGTAGATGAGGAAGAATTGGGAGATTCGATATTGAGATCAGAATTCGACAAGGCTTTGAAAGAATTGAAGAATAATAAAGCGCCAGGCATAGATGGCATAAGTGCGGACCTTATAAAAGCCTCCAGTGAAGGAACTCGCGACGCACTGTTTGAATTGATTAGAGATATGTACGAAAAAAGAGAAGTACCGGAAGATTTCCAGAAGAATAAAATTGTCGCTATCCCGAAAAAACAAGGGGCAGACAAATGCGAGAACTACAGAACGATCAGTTTAACTTCACATGCTTCAAAAATACTGACCAAAATTATATACAGGAGGATGGAAAATAAAATAGAGAGTAGATTGGCAGAGGATCAGTTCGGTTTTAGAAAAAATAGGGGAACGCGAGAAGCAATCTTAGCACTCAGGGCAGTAATAGAGAAAAGGATAGCGCTGAAGAAATCTGTGTACATAGGTTTTGTAGATATACAAAAGGCTTTCGATAATGTGGACTGGGAGAAGATGTTTGCGATCCTGAAGAAGGTGGGAATAAATTATAAAGATAGAAGAATAATATACGAATTATATAGGAATCAAAGTGCAATAATAGACATAGAGGGTCAGGAAGGGGAAGCACAAATAAGAAGAGGGGTGAGACAAGGATGCTCATTATCGCCACTGATGTTCAATTTATATATAGAAGAAGCAATGAACGAAGTGAAGTAGGAAATTCAATCGAAATTACAGATTCATGGAGAAAATATAAGTATGTTGAGATTCGCGGATGACATAGCTATATTGGCCACGAGTAGTACTGAGTTAGAAAATATTCTCAACACCATGAGAACAATATTATTGGAAAACTATTGTATGAATATAAATAAAGACAAAACAAAATTCATGATGTGTACAGCAGCGAAAACAGCTAGAAGAACGAGAATCAAAATAGATACATAGAAAATTGAACAGTTGAAAGAATTCAAATATCTACGAAGCATAATTACAGAGAACGGCAAAAGCGAAAGAGATATAAGAGCAAGAATAGCACAAGGGAAACAGGATTTTTATCAAAAGAGACAGTTATTATGCTCAAAAAATATAAGCTTGGAAGTAAGGAAGAAATTCTTGAAAAGTTACGTTTGGAGCACAGCATTATATGGTTGCGAAACTTGGACAATGGGGAAAACTGATCAACGAAGACTTGAAGCTTTTGAAATGTGGTGTTATAGGAGGATGCTCAGAATAAAATGGATAGACAAAGTCAAAAATGAAGAAGTACTCGAGCAGATAAATGAAGAAAGAAATCTTTTGAAACACATCGTGAAAAGGAGAAGCAATCTTATAGGACACAAATTACGGCATGAGAGTTTATTGAAAACAATATTGGAAGGGAAAATGAATGGTAAAACTGGTAAAGGTAGACCTAGAGCAAGTTATATGAAGCAAATCGTACAAGACAAGGGATGTAGCAGATATGTAGAAATTAAACGTTGGGCGGATAATAGACAGGGGTGGAGGGTTTCATCAAACCAGTCGTAAGACTGATTACTTCATGATGATGATGAATGTATTGTTAATCATTTGTACTCATTATGCTTAAACAGGAGCCTTCCGAAGTAGCTGACCTGATCATCTGGTCATGACCAGATCACCTTTGATTGATTGAGAAGTGATCACGGCATGACCAGATGATCAGATCAGCTACTTCGGAAGGCTCCACAGTTTCCATTTTCTAGTTCCCAGTTTTCATACATGATCGCGCGTGCTGAGGCGTACGTGAATACGCTCGGGGCCGATTTGGCATGAGGAAGCATGAGCATCCGTGATAAGAAAATCAATACAGAGTCATTTGGTACGATTTCGCATGATCAAGGGCGGGAATAGTTTGTCTGGCATGATCGCACGTGATCAAGCTTGATCACGGGTTTCCAGGTGGGTACAAAATTGAAGCCTTTCCAATCACGATTAGGCTAAAAAATGAATAATCAGGCGTAGTCAGACCTAACCGCGTACAGTCTGTGTTGAGCATGAGAAATTTTGCCAAAAAATGTCCATGATCAGGCCTGAACACGCCCAATCAGACCTGAACGATTTTCTCACGGGTATCATGTACGCTCATCATTCAAAGTTGAATATCTCGAAAACTGAGTTGCGTTGGGATGAAAATGGTTTTTCACAAAAGTGCCTAAGGTACACGTACACGTGCGATTCTTTGGAAATCAGCTCGAAACTCTGGCGACTCGTGAAGTATATTACTGCAGAAGGTAGCTCTCCAGAGGTAGCATTTGGCCTCCTGTTTTTTCGATAAATGCAATCCGGCAGGGCATCAATTGCCCGACTGCTCATTTGTCCGAATATTCATTTATCGGAAAATTCCAAGTTTGATGTACATTTTCAGTGCAAAAATTATCCCCCCCCCCCCTCCTTTGTTGAACTCGAGAATTGGAAAGAGATGTTTGATAGAATTTGGGCGAATGGAGTTTGAGCAAATGAATGTGCGGGTCAATGCACAGTCGAGGAATTGATGCTTACTCGTGATGAAAAATTCCGGGGGTTCCAGATGGTATAGTCTTTCATAGTATTCCCTAGATACAACACGAGGTCCAACCAGGTTTTTCAATAATACATTGTATTCATCATGAGCTCTTTCACAATTCTTGTGCTGTCTGGGTCTATAATATAGAAACTAGGACAGCAGCGTTGGGATTACTATAAATTAACTGTCACGTATGAATTTGTTAGGAATGATTGGAAAGAATGGAAGAACTAAACGAGTCATGATCCATAACTATACGAGTTATATCCAATCCTTCATTACGAATAAGAACTGATTGATAAGAATTATGACTTGGTCTGAGTATAGGAAATGAGTATTTCCAGAGAAACGAGATTGTTGATATGAATTCCAAATTTTCTTTGATTTTTCTCAATCAATACGAAAAAATGTTCAATATCCACCGGATATTTGGCAGGATTTTCTGGCAATTGCGATCCGGCCGGATTATCCAGTATCTGGCAACGATCGTAAGGCCAGGTATCCAGTATCCGGTATCCGGCAAAAACCTGATCCGGTGCATCCCTATTCCCTAGTCAGCATGATTGGAACCAACATCATCATCAGGAAGTAGTCGGTCTCATGACTGGTTTGATGAAATCCTCCAACCCTGTGTTTTATCCGCTAGACGCTTGATCTCTACATATCTACGACAACTCTTATCTTGTATAATTTGCTTCATATACCTTAATCTAGGTCTACGTTTTCGAGTTTCACCATTCATTTTTCCTTCCAATATTGTTTTCAATAAGCTATCAATGTATGCCCTATCAGATTACTTCTTCTCTCCACGACCTGGCTCAAAAGACTCCTTTTTTCATTTACCTTCTCAAGTACTTCTCCATTTTTTAATTCCTCTATCCACGTTACTCTGAGCATCCTTCTTTGACACCACATTCCAAGAGCTTCAAGCCTTTGTTAGTCCGTTTCTCCAATTGTCCAAGTTTCGCAACCATATAATGCTGTGCTCCAAACGTAACTCTTCGAGAATTCCTTCCTCACTGCTGAGCTAATATTCTCCGAGTAAACTAGCTGTTCCTCTTAGTCGGAAGCTCATTTTCCTTGTACTATTCTTGCTCTCATATCTCTTCCGCTTTTACTGTTTTCTGTAATTATGCTTCCTGGATATTTGGATTCTTTCACTTGCTGGATTTTCCCTATTTTCATTCCCGTTCTCCTCGATGTTTTCCCTGTTCAAATCATGAATTTTGTTCCGTCCCTATTTATATTCATACAATCTTTTTTAGTAATAAAGTTCTGATAATGTTGAGAATATTTTCTTTCTCAGCACCCCACATAGCTCATATGGCTATGTCATCCGCAAATCTCAACATGCTTACATTTCCCCCCTGAATCTGCAATTCCAATCGCACTTACTCCTTCACTTCGTTCATCGCTTCTTCTTCATACAAATTGGAAATCAATGGTGGTAGTAAGCATCCTTGTCTCATCCCTCATTTGATTTGTGCTTCTCCCTTTTGACCCTCTATTTCTATTATTGCGGTTTTCATCCTTGTATAATTCATATATTATTCTCCTATCCTTGAAGTGATCTCCCACTTTTTTGGAAAGAGCGAACATTTTCTCCCAGTCAACATTATTCCAATAAAAAAGCTTCAAAAAAGTAAAAAAATAAACCCAAGCACATGAAAATGCGATCAACATCTACAAAAACAAATCTATAAACCTATTCTCAACAGAAATTCCATTACACTCAAAATTTTGATGCAATACAACAGGATATGTCCCATCTGAACAAAACGATGTGAAATCAATCTGTGCCACCAAATACATTCGGTTATCCAAATGGTATGCAAACAATTTTTTGTATACTGTAACTTCAATTTTTCTGAATTTCAAAGTGATTCATGATCTTTGAAAAACATCATTGTATTGCGAATGTATATGAAGTGGAGTAGGAGAAAAATTAGGTTCAATTTTTTGGCATACCTACTAAAAAGAACTCTGACTTATTTGGAAACAAACGTGTTGGTTTTGGAATTCATGTCGATGCGGAACACTTGGCGTGGCCAATGAAGATGTTATGATAAAAGTATTTGATAATAAGAGCTAAGAATAAAAATTTTCCACTAGCCACGTCAAGTTTTCCGTATAACCAGGTGTACTAGGCAGCACATATTGATTTCACATCTTTTTTTTTCAGATGAGGCATATCCTGTTGTATCGCATCGGAATGTTGAATGTCATTGAATTTCTGTTGAGAATAGGTTGATACATTTGTTTTTGTAGATATTGATCGCATTTTCATGTGCTTGGCGTCATTTTTTTACTTTTTTGGAGTTTTCTTATTGGGATTTCACTTCTTCTTCTGAATATACCTTCTATTCAAAACGATTAGAAATTGAATCCTCATGTCGAGTTTCATAGTAACCATAGCAATTAAGAAAATGTCCCCAGATCATTCCTGTGATATGAAAAATCACTTGGGCTCTCATTATTCATTCAGCTTGAATGTAACAACAGGAGAGATGGAACTTTTGCAGAGATCATTTCAGAATAAATCGTATCTTCAGTCACACGAGTCAGGCTACTGATGGTTATTCTATAATAATTTTCATGATTTCAAACTCATTTATAACATATATGATATTCCGGAATGGTTTACTTTCAAGTACTTGGTTTTTCATAAGATATTCGTATTTCTATCTTCAGAAATTTTTATTTTCAGAAAATTCTTCTCTTCAATATCATATCTGATCATAAATATCTATTTCTATATATTTGTACACTAACAGGTCCTTATTGTTGGATGTTATATAATAGGTCTTTTTTTTTAGTACAGATTAGAAGGAGGGAAATTGCTGTCGAATGAAATTTTCTTCGATTTTCGAAACATATTTCGGAATACAGACCTGCAGAAGTGGGAATATGTGGAGATGGGAATATTTAACGTTGATGATATCGGAGAATAGGATTATTTGGAAACAAACGTAATTAAAACTGAAGATAGAAGTTCGTAAGAATGGGAATACAATTCAGCTTGAATGGAACAACGGGAAGGTTCAAACTTTTAGAGAGAATATTTAGGATCAATTCTATCCCCAGCTACATCAATCAGGTTGATCTTTAGGCATTCCAAAACAATATTCCTAATCATAATATCATTCATAACATACATAATACTCAAAAATATTCTTCCTCTCAAATACTCTATTTTCAAATCAACATTTTCCATTAGAGATCTGTATTCTCAATCATCTTGATTTTCAGATGATTCTTCCCTGCATATGACTGTTGATAAATGTCTATCCTCACATATTTCCACCCTCACAAATCCTCATCATTGAACATCTGCTGAAATGAGGAGAAACTGGGCGGTTGAATGAGGTTTATTTTCATTTGTGAGACATATCTGAGAATAACGATCTGTGAATATCAAAATATATGAAGATAAAGATAAGGTAACTGACCCCATTAGTGAAGATTTGAGAACACAAGCACTCTAAATATAAATTATTTCATGAATAATTCCTTTAAAATGAATTTCCACGAGTAAATAAGGTAGATTGAGCATTTCCATTTTCTCTTACCGTGATTTTTCATCCATTTTCTAAGTGATAACAATGAGAATAATGAAATTAATGAAATGTTAACAATACCCCCATCAGTGAACGGGTCGCATGAATTAGTGAACGCTGATTGACCCCATTACTGAACGCGTAGAATCTGAGGCTGCTCAGATGAGTGATTATCACTTTCCTGATGATATTCGAAATATATTCTGTGCACATTCTAATGAGACCCTTTCATACACTGTAAAAAAAATCGGTAAATTTACCGAACTTTCCTTCGGGAATCGTCCAAAACTGGTTCGGTGAAGAGTTTTACCGAAGATAGTTCGGTAAAACTCAGGTACCATGATTTTACCGATGTTGTTCGGGAAAATTTTTGTCCATGATATGTGGAGTTAGAAAAAATTTCGAGGTGAAAAAAAACTACTCGTAATGACAGGTTTTTTAATCATTTCAGAAGATTTGGAATCAAATGGATCATACGAGGAAAACATTTTTTTCATGTTTCGCTTTATCTTAAACCAGGACTTATAGAAAAAATTCCGAGTTTTGAAAAAAAAACGTACTGGTAGAAACAAGTTTCTTATCCGATTCAACAGATTTGTAATCGAATGGTCCATATGGGAAAAACAATTTATTTTTCAATTCTCCCTTTATTCCGAACCAGGACTTGGAAAAAATTTCCAGGTGGATTTTCTTCAAACAACTTCGGTAAATTTACCGAAGTTTTTGGGAGAAGTTTTTGTAATCCATGAGAGGACTTAGAAGAAATTCCGAGTTTTGAAAAAAAATACGTACTAGCAGAAACAAGTTTCTTATCCGATTCAACAGATTTGGAATCGAATGGTCCATATGGGAAAAACCATTTTTTTTCACTTCTTCCTTTGTTTCGAATCAGGACTTGGAAAAAATTTCCAGGTGGAGTTTGTCCAAACAACTTCGGTAAATTTACCGAAGTTTGTGGGAAAAGTTTTAGTAATCTATGAGATTTCCATGGACTTGGAAAAATTTCGAGTTGTGACAAAAAACGTACTGGCGGGGACAATTTTGTTAGCACGGTCCTGAAAATTTACCAAAAGTAACTGAAAATTCACACCTCGTCTATCTTTTTGTGTATTCTAAATATGAAACATATGTAGACTTCCAAGGTGGCTATCCAGCATGTCGCGCCATAGCTCAGCGGTTAGGTCTTAGGTTTCAGTCGGTAGGTAGGTAGGAATGTAGGTTCGAACCCCGCTAGGTAGGTATGATTTTCTCTTCATCTAGATGGAGTGATCAAGTTCCTCAGTGATCTTTGAAACACAAGGAATATGCGAAATCAGTTCGCGCAATAACATTTTTTTTCAATTTTTATGAATATTTTGAGCAATAATTTTCCAGTACATGTAAATTGTGATACAAAACTGCAGAAAATTCACGAATCTCGGTAATTTCACCATACTATTTCGGCAATTTCTAGCCATTCGATTCCATATTTTTCCCGAGGATAACCCGTAAAATTACCATCCTATTTCGGTAATTTCAAGTTACTCGAGTTCATATCATTCCCGAAAGTAATCGGTAAAATCATCGGATACATTCAAAATTATTCCCGATACCAATTGGAAATTTTACCGAAAGTTCGGGTTAATTGCTTCCCGAATATTTTCGGTAAATTTACCGAAATTTTTTTTACAGTGTAGGTGCTATGCATATTCATCGAACGTATGTAATCGAATGTATGACGGGACGTCAGTTGAACGTCGATTGAATGAATATCGTACATTTCAAATGTACTATGTACGTTCTGAGTATATTTAGAACAGTCTCATTCGTATATTCTATGAACTTTCATGATATGTTCGTCGTATCTTATTCTCAAATTCTACCAACGTTTTTATTTTATATATAATTTGAACTTCTGTTGCTGCTTGAGTTACTTTGGCGAAAAAAATTGAGAATTTCAAGTAGAGTTTATAATTTTACATGTTTATTCCAATCCTTGGAGAAATTTATAGATTGATTGAAAAATTATGCGCATTATGAGAATTCATGAAAAAATTTTCCTAGAGTAGATACCTATGATATGAATTGTTACGTCTATTCGTTCAGTAATAGATTCACCGATCATTTTCGTGTGTGTATTTCTGAACGCGCAATTTTCTAGGTTAGCGACTGACAGTTATTGAAAATAACCCTATATTATCTTAATTTGAATAATATCAATAGATTGGATAAATAAAATAGTTCAATGGTCGCATTGATACTATGAAAATGCACAATTGAAAAAATTTCCATTCTTACCTCACCTTGTAAGATTCACGAAGGCAAAGCTCGTTGTGACACTCGGCATGAATCTTTATTTATTTCGTGAAATACATTTTTCTTTCTTCCATTTGTTTCCGCATTAATCACGAACAATAATGTTTGAAAATTGGAATAATCTTCACAGCACGTAATAGGTAAACACTTCTTGTTCGTAAAAGAGGTTTTATTATCTCGAGGTTCACTAAAGGGGTCGCGTTCGCTAATGGGGTCAGTGACCTTATTTAATATTCAGGATATTCGAGAATTCAATCATTTGAAAACAGAGATGATGGAAGATAAGAATAGAAATGTAATCCAGCTTGAATGGAACATCTGAAGAGATAAAACTGTGGAGGAAAATATTTAGAATGAATTGTATCTCCAGTCATATCCGTCAGGTTGACCTGTAGTTATTCTACAACAATTGGTATACTAGTCGTATGCGGTCTACCCTGCCCCTGCGTTCTACCAGGTTAGAACGCATGCGACACGCAATAGTACTGCAGTATGCGGTCTACCCTGGTAGAACGCATACGACACGTATTAGTGCTGCAGTATGCAGTCTATTCTGGTAAAACCCATGCGACAGGTACACAGAGAAAAGTATTTATTTGAATCTAACAAATTGTTATTTGAATTGGTCGGAATAGGTGTTTCTTCGTAGGAAATGAATGTTTCTTTGATAAAAACAAAATTGTTATTCGATTCTTGTTCCGTATAACAACTTCGTTTGTATCAAGGGAATGTTCATTTTCTTCAAAGAAATATCTGCTTGATCCTATTCAAATAACAATTTATTAGATTCAAATAAATACTTTTCTCTGTGAAACAGTGCTGCAGTATGCGGTCTACCTTCGTGGAATACGAGTATTGATGTTGGACACTGTTAACGCTCGAAATGTTTGAATTAATTCCAATTGCATGACCCGGAATTTCGGCTAACAACAAAACACCCACTGGCCCCCACTGGCAAACATGGTGTTGGTATCAATCGAAGCATTCATTATTAATCAACTGTTTCTGTGGAATCGATTTTTAAACATTTGACCGCTGCTAGTTGGCAGGTTCCCCCCCCCCCAAAACAAAAGAACAACATTCACAGGAATCCCTGCGAACATCTCAGACTTTCAAGACCTCTTCTTTGAGAAGTTTCTCTTCCCTGAAATTTCGATGTGCAGCACCTTTGCCGGAGACTCGGAATTCTGTCCTTCTGAATGCTACGCTTCACCCTCCAGGTTCATGTGCATAGCCCAACGGTTCAGAAGAAATTCGTAATGAATTCATTTGAAACTGTTGTAATGCAAAGCACACTCATTATGAACTCTTTCTGAACTGCTTCGTGGGTGACTAGTTCCAATGAATACCGTCAACCTTGATGAACCACTCAACGCAACCCGCCGAAAAATATCTCATTGCCATCAACAATGACAATTATGTTGTGTGATTAACAACAAAATGTCCGTTGAATCCCGCTATAAAATGTTCCGTTGGTATTAACTGGGGTTTTTATTACTAACGAAATGGTAGTTAAATCACGTTGCATGAAATAAAATTCTCAAGTCATACGGAGACAAAGAGGTACTCACAGGTTCACGATGGTATTTAGGTCGAGAACATTTTAACAGGATCTTTGAAAAATCCATTTCAATAATATAACAGCCGTTCAATTACACTACAACATTCGGTTCACATCAGTTGGGGTTTTCATTATCCATAACATACTCACTGTTTGCACAAGAAACACTTACCTACTTTTCATTGTATTTTGTATCTATGATCGTATTCCTGCGCTTTCGTATGCTTCCATGCGTGTACCTGCGCGGTTTCTAATTTACCGGTTCAACATAATCAACTGAGCAGTGCGCGTAGCCCGTCAGTTGCGTGTGTACATTCTTCACGCGAATCTTCGTCCACCGTATACGTAAACATACGAGAACACGCGCGAAACAACGAGGATAACACGACGTCCGAACGCGTATGCAAACAAACACTGTGACCATCCAACACACGCGTCTTTACACATCCGTGTTAGTTCTGTTTATACATTGCTACAACACGCGCGGTTTGTTGTCATATTTCATTTGTGTCGCAAGTAATATCACCAGCTTTCCCTACAATCCGGTACAACAGCAGTACACGCGGGGCCTTTCGTATATTCGCTGGCGTACGAAGCACCATGCTTGCCGCTAACTTTTACAAAACAATTGCAACAGATGAATCGGCAGTGGCATTTTTAACTGAACGGGGTTGTCTCGAACCCGATATGGAAAACGTGAAGTGTAAGAAGTGTGGAGGCGATACAAAATTGTACACGAGAGAAGAACGGGGAAGAGATCGTGTAGTTCTTCGCTGCAGGAAGAAAAAATGTCAAACAACTCAGTTGGTTCGTGGATCAAATCCTTTCTTCGCGTACACCGATAAGAACGGCGTGCTGAACAGCTGTTTGAGCATCGCACAGATCCTTGAACTTGTATTTTACTGGTGCAACTCTCTTCCGCAAAAAACCATCTGTCAGCTAACCGGTTGGAGTGCTCATACGGTGTCGGACTGGATGGGTTTATGTCGTGATATTCCCGTTGCGTTGTTTTCCCGGCGTACAAAGATGGGCGGCGAGGGATGTATTGTAGAAATTGACGGAACGTTGCTGCGCGGGAAGAGAGAGTACAATCGCGGTCGGTATCTAGCAGGAAATGAACCCGCAGAAAACATTGATTCCGAAGAATCTGACGTGGATGCAGAAGAACAGTTTTCTCCGCGTAATTACGGGAAGCGAATCAAGGACCCGTTGGTGTTTGACCTCTGTACCAAAAAAGATGAGACCGGAGTGACAGATGCGCGTTTTTTTGTCGTAGAACGTCGTGATAGGCAAACATTGCTACCGATTATAGAAAATGAAGTCGCGGAAGGTAGCGAAATTCACTCCGACGAGTGGCATCCTTATAGAAGTTTGGGAACTCGTGGTTACACGCACAGAACTGTTGACCACGAAGAATTCTTCGTCGATCCAGCCACTCACGCTCACACGCAACGAATCGAGGCCCTGTGGGGAGGTGTGAAAATTCGTTTTCTCAAAACGCAGCACTACACGAAGCTGGACCTCTTGGATACGTATCTTGCGGAACAGTGGTGGCGGCGGCTGCAAAACAGAGGTGAAAACACATTCGATGCTTTTCTGCGAGATATGAAAACGGTAAACGTGGATAATTGGATGCTTGCAGTTCTTGTGAGTTGCATAACATCGTCACACGCTTGCAGTGCGTAATCACTCCCGCTTCTTCCATCCACAGTTTGCTGCAGTTTATTCCTCCATCGCTTCAGTAAATAACCTAACACTTCTCACACTTTCTTGTTTTATTATCCGCGCATTAGTTGAAGGATACGTTCTTGGTTTCCTATTACATTTGTTTCAGTTTATTTTTGACATTAATTTCATTGAGTGTACCAATCTGTAATATTCGTTTAATTCCCGTGTACATAATAAATCAATGCACTGAGCTATCCATGACGGACATTGTTTTCACCAAAGAAGAAAACAAGTTTTACACTTTCTGTTTTGTTTCTGTGCGTTCGAGCTCAAACATCCGATCACCGACAATTGATTCCCTCATTATATTTTACTGTTCTGAAATACTTTCAGAGCGGTTCTCGATACGTTCAAAAATAACTGAGTCATTTGTTGTATTTCATTCTTATAAATTGATTTAACTGGTGTTTCTCTTATTCGTTCATTCCGTGTATACATAAGTAATCAATGCCCTTACGCTTACATGACGGAAATCATTGTTTTTCGAAGAGTTGTTCGTGGCTTCCGTCACACGGGTTACGCTTTGTTGTTTCAGTGTTCGCATATCAGCTGATGGACCCGTTTATAGATTACTAATCAATTTGTTTTCTTCCATTTTTGTAAATCACCAATTAGTATTACTCGTTAAACTTGTTTGTATATAATAAATGGAATGCGTATGTGTTTTGTTGTTCGCGCATCAGTTGAAGGACGCGTTCTAGCTTCACCAATGGATTTGTTTTGCTCCACTTTAAACGATAAGTTTCATTGATGTCTACCAATCTGTGTTATTCGTTCAACTCGCGTGTACATAATGAGGCAATGCGCTTCGCTATCCGTTACGATTTCGTTTTCACCGACAAACAAAACAAATTTTACATTTTTCGTTTCTATTCTCTGCGTTTTAGCTGAAAGATCCGTTCACCGACGATCCATTAGCTTGTAATATTTTCCTGTTCTGAACTTTTTTCAATGCGGTTCTCGGTACGTACAAACATAACTGAGTAATTTGTTGTATTTTATCACTTTACACTGATTTAACTGGTGTTCATCAACTTTTCTCACTCGTTGATTCCGTGTATACATAAGCAGTCGATGCCCTCACGCGTACATTACGGGAATCATTTTTTTATTCAAATGTTGTCGGTGCCTTCCGTCACACGGGATACGTTTTGCTGTTTAATTGTTCGCGTATCAGCTGACGGATCTGTTTATACGTTACTGATTGATTAGTTTTCTTTGATTTTTGTGGATTACTAATTTGTATACTCGTTCAATTTGTTTGCATACAACAGATCAAACACTTACGTGTTTATTTCGGTTACTTATGATTTCATTCATGGCGTAAGATTGATTGATTCCCAATCCTCTACTTCATTTTCCTGCTTACGCTTCTACTTCAGGCAAGTATGAATTCATTCATTTGTTTTTCTACGCTTTCTTGCTCCTGTCCCCACTGAATTTCGTCCTAATTCCCACGCCATGAGGCACATTCATTGTGTACAGCTCATCTCTCCGGGGTAGGACGCATACTGCAGTACTATCGCGCGTTGTATGCGTTCTACTCAGTTAGACCGCATACGACTAGTATACCCAACAATTTCTATAATCAGAATACTCTTGTATCTGCCCAATTTTCGTCGAGTTCATCCTAAACAGTCTGCTCGATCATTCGTCAATTGATCAGTTCAGTGCGTTTGATGCAAAAATTTGTGTTACACCCACAGCGCTCCTGTCTTTCCTTCATTTTCTTCCAACGCTACCTAATAATCATGATGGTGAGTCACATACAGCCCTCGTAGAAATCCCAATTTCAAGAGTTCTTTCAGGAATGCTCAGAATATTTTCAGAGATTTTCAGAATTGTTCTGAGTTTCGTAGAGACTTGCAGAGATTTGTAGGAAATACCCGAATTTTGAGAGTTATTCAGAGATTCTCAGAAATTCTCAGAGAAATATTTTCACCAGGCAGATGTATAGTACATCTGCGTGCTTCTTGCTTTTTCCTCATCTACCAGTGATTCTATTGAGAGAATCTGATAGGAGTATACTCGACGCAAGGAACTATTGTATATCCTCTGCGCTCCTGCCTCTTCTTCATTCTCTTACAACGCTACCTATTGATATTGATCCTACTGGTACACCATATTCAGATGTATGATATATCCGCATCTTCCCTGTTTTTCCTGCATCTACCTGTTATTCCACTCGGAGAATCTAGGGATTCATCATCAATTGAATCCACCCTGTAATCTGTCGTTCAAATTAATAGTGGTGATAGCAAACTCACACATCTATGGTATATTCGTTTCATTTTGTTCCTTTCTTATCCTTCTGAAACATTACGCAAAGAATCTGATACCAGCTTCGGATAGATCTGTGACATATTCACTGCGCTCTTGCCGTTTCTTCGTTCGCTTATGAGGTCAACGAATGAGATTGATAGTGCCGATAGCTAGCATACAAATTTGTGATACGTCTGCTCCATTCCTGCTTCGTTTCCAGCCACCTATGATTCTACTCCAAAGAACTGATGAGCTCAGCATGTTGTGAGAATCTGTGACATATCCACTGTGTTTTCGCCTTTGAAAAAATCATTTTAAATTCTGTAATTTATCCATTCAATACAAAATTCCCACAAGACTGACTATATGAAATTGATAGTGGTGGTAGACGACTTACAGGTCTATGGTATATTTGCTCCTTCTTCGTGTTTTCTTATACACCTGAGATACTGCTCAAGCAATCTGATACCAACCCTTGGTCAAGAAAGTATCAGGCCAATGAGGGAAGACAGAAACGAAGCAAATATACCATGTGATCTGTACGTCGTCCACCACCACTATCCATTTCATTTGGGTAATTTCATAGGCAATTTTGTATCGAATGGATGAACTACAGATTATGAAGTGGATTCAATTGATGATGAATGGCATGAAATGGATGATCGAAGATTATGTGATGAATCAACAACTGAAGCATCGCTTATGATCAGAAAGTGAAATTCATAAAATATCAAATATAATCAGAACGTGAAATCATCTAAGAATCCCAATGCAGTATGAGAAGTTTTCAGAATGAGAAGTTCATGACTCAACTCCAATGGGATATAAGGAGTTTCAGAAACGTTGGAGGTTGAGGTTGGTCTCCAGGCACGTCAGTTACATTGAAGTATATCAAATATTTCTAATCAAAACTATTAATTGAACAAAACGATTTCTCTACAGGTAAAAGCACAGCAAATATACCACAGATTTTGGAGGTATAGTGGACTCATCAGTTTCTCGGAGTAGAATCACAAGTGGATGAAGACGAAGCAGAAATGAAGCAGACAAATCATAAGTTTGTACGCTAGCTAGAAGATAGCTGTCACTATCAATCCCATTCAGTGGCCTCTTAGCCGAGTGAAGCAAAGGCGAGAGTGCAGTGGATATATCACAGATCTATCCGATACTATTATTGGATTCTCCGAATAGCATCACAGATGGATGGAGATGAAACAAAATGAAGCAAACATAGTATAGATCTGCATGTTAGCTACCAATACTATCAATTCCAGTTGTATTCAAGAATCCGATAACAGCCTTTGTTAAAGGAACCTACTCCATGTTGTTGTTGTAGTTCATGTAGTTAATATCTGATGCGTATTCAGATTTGGTTAGATTCAATGGACTGTTCCATTGTATAGTACTCTTCATCTCCATCGGTTCTCTTTCTATCTCTCTGAAGCAAATCCTGGAAGCCACAAAAAACCCCGACATGCCAGAAAAGATTCTCGTGTTCACATCCATTCCGCAAGCGGAAGGGCCCGGAATTCTCCTGCGGAAAATTTCATCCCTACAAGGCTGAGGAAATGAATGCGAGGGGTAAATTTCTTGTTCATTCAGACAGGGGGAAACATGGACCGCTGTCGAAACTTTTCTGGCCGTCGCGGCTTGCAGGCCCTCGAAACCCTCGAAAGAGAGAGGGAGAGAGAGATGGAACCACGGACTTACTTCCAGAAAAACGCGAAGGTCGGAGGTTGAGCAAGAAGTAACTTGCAGGGCGTCGTCGAGCGACGATCTCGGGGCCTGCAAGAGGATGGCAAAAATGATGGAATAAAAAAGGTGGGAAGAATATTCTCCCCAGCGTGGTCAGCACTCCAACCCAACGTCGGAATTCAGAAAAATTCGGTGTTGGGTTCCGGCGCCAATGAGTCCCGCACGTGCCTTATCGCTGCCGAGGACAGATTTTATGTTGGCCTCAGCATCGATGATGCACGTATGTGGCCACCGAGAACAATATGTGGTATTCATAGAGAAACGGAGGTTAAAATATTATTCCAAAGTTGGATGTTATGGTAAGGATGGACTATAGGAAATTTTGAAGAACCTTTCCCGAGATCGCCTCTCGACAATCCTGTTACAAAGGAGGTGTCGGAAGGAAAGGGTGAGGAAAGGAAAGGACATGGATAGGAGGCATGGTACACCCGTAACGCGTGTAACGAAGAGTCACGCGCATAC
Organism: Gonatopus flavifemur; assembly: GCA_018340375.1. NCBI lineage: Eukaryota > Metazoa > Arthropoda > Insecta > Hymenoptera > Dryinidae > Gonatopus > Gonatopus flavifemur. The sequence continues at coordinate 1,280,798 of JAFFJZ010000049.1, read as the reverse complement.
ACGTATGATCGTGTCCTCCCACCTCAGAGAATTGGAGGCGTCCCTAACATCCAACGTCACCAGCAGGACTACACGACGAAAGAAGCGATTGTGGGCCTCTGCCGTCCTCGCTGCTTCCACCACCTCTTGCATGGCATCCACCGTTGAAAGTCCAGTGCGGAAGCCATATTGCCTTGGAGACAGTCCCCCATTTTCTTTGATGGCCCCCGTAGCCGTGACCTCAGCAATTTCTGGTATAGTTTACCGGCCAACTTGCACAGCGGTCGGTAACTGGTTGTTGCTTGTGGATCTCCTTTCCCTTTGCTGATGAGGGCTGAGCGTGCGATTTTCCAGCGTCCGGGGAACGCCCCCGCTCTCAAACACGCGTCATACGTTACCAGTGATAATTCAGGGTTCCCTTGTGCCACCATCTTAATGACCTCAGCAGAGATACCGTCCGGTCCTGGCACCTTCTTGTTCCGCAACGACTTCGCTGCCGTTTGCAGCTCTCTTTGTGTAAAGGGTGGTACGTCCCCAAGATCTTTGTTATGCCGTCGCTTGGAGTGGGATAGCAGCTGTAGAACTTCATCGAATCAGTCTTCATCCAGACAGAACCCTCGCCTGTACCGCGTTCTGGATGCTGATCTTCATGGATTCCACGATCCAAATGGCTGCCGTGCCAGTGTTATCGACGTACCAACCAGGTGTGTGCGGAACAGTGTCGCCAGATGTAGTGGTCTTAGTGCTACGGTAGTATTTTTTGGACCTGAATTTGACTTGGTAGTATTATTCGTAATATGTGGTATTTCTGTAGTATTTTTCATGAATAAGTAGTATAAAAATTGTATTTTTATGGAACATGGTATTCTTATGAGAAATGGTATTTTTATGAAGAATGGTATTCTTATGAAAAATTCAAATTACCAGTAATGAAATGGGAAGGATTGCTAACACACTCACAAAACCTTTCACTGATCTCTGATATTAGGAACCATGGGGATAACAGCAATATTAGTTTAATCTATCCAATTTTATGTTAGGATTTCCGTACTTCAATATTTTCCAACAGTATTTTCCCATAGTCTGGGAATATTGATTTTCCAATATTATTTTCTCATCAATCTGAGGATATCGGTCTTATATTAATTTTTATTGTTACATTTCAATTCATCTTTTATAAAGTATGAATGAGAATCTTATATAATACCAAACACTTCTTCATTGAACAGGGATAAATTCGGTCACTGAGCAACAATAACAAACATACATATTTGTTCCTTCTTTGGACTGATTAGGAAGAAAACTGAAATCTGAGTGAACTTACAATCAGATAACAGTCAACAGTATATTTTTGAATTACATCCCTGGATCATTTTCCTTGTAAGAGTAAACTTATCACAATTTCCGCTCAGTTCTTCTTTTATATTAATAATTTTTCTTGCCGACTCATTTGACAAGTTATTTCTATGAGTGGTCTTGATGAGGGATGCATTCGAAAATATTCTTTCGCAATCAGTGTTAGAAACTGGTAAACAAAATGAGTAAAAAATCAGTTTACAGAGGTGTTCTGAGTATACCCATTTTTGACCGATTTTTCACTGGCAATTACAGTCCAAAATTGTTCACAAGTTTGAGCAGCGTTTTCTTGAACTACAGGTTGGTTGAAAAGTTCCTGCGCTCGGAATGGGAGAATACTGTTTTTGTTACGAAATATATTTTTTTATTTCATATAATCCCCTAGAAGCTCAATACACTTGTTCCAATGATCTTCCAATAATTATATCCCATCCTTATAATGGTTCTCCGGAAGCTCTGCAAAATAACCGTCTACGGCTGCTATGGCCTCCTCATTCGACAAAAAGTGCTTTCCACGAAGGAATTGTTTGAGATTTCTGAAGAGATAGTAGTCGCTAGGAGCCAAATCTGGCGAATACGGTGGATGTTCAAGCAATTCGTACTTGAGTTCTTTGAATTTAGCCATCGTCAAAACACTTTTGTGAGCAGGTGCATTATCTTGATGGAAAATGATTTTTTTCTTCTTCAAACCAGGTCTTTTCTCACGAATTTTTTCATCCAGCTGATCCAAAAGGCTGCAGTAATATTCGGAGTTGATTGTTCCACCTTTCTGAAGATAATGAATGAACAAAATTCCTTTTGCATCCCAAAAAACTGATGCCATAACCTTATTTGCTGATCGTTGTGACTTCACCTGCTTTGGAGCTGAACAGCCAGCTTTAGTCCACTGTAAACGTTCTTGTTTCAATTTAGGGTCATGGTGGTGGATCCAAGTCTCATCAATAGTTATAAAACGACGCGAGGAGTCGGTTTTATCCTGCTCAAAACGCTCCAAATTACGCTGAGAAATTTGTTTTCGATTCAGTTTTTGTTGAATTGTTAACGTGTGCGGCACTAACTTTCCAAACAGTTTTTTCATACGTAATTCTTCATGTAAAATATGGAGTACTCGTTCGTCTGAGATGCCTATGGCATTAGCAATTTCACGCTTAGTCAAACTTGGATCTTCACTGACCATATTATGTACATGCTCAATGATTTCTGCTGTGGTTGCAGTTTTTGGTCGTCCTTCGCGTGGATCGTCTTCAAGGCTAGTACGACCACGTTTAAATTCACCAGCCCAAAATTCAACGGTGCGTTTTGAAGTTAAGGACTCCTTATACACTTCTGACAATTGTTCATAGATTCCCTTCGCTTTTAAACCCTTCAAAACGAAGAATCTAATGACTGCACGATATTTAATTTTTTCCATATCAAGAAAAATCAATGACACGTCAACTTCAAATGGCTTGTAAACAAAGAATGAATTGACAGAATGACTTGTAACTTCGCATGTGTTCTCAGGACAGATATACCAACTTGAGAAAAAAAAAGTTTTGAGCTAGCAGTGCTATCTCTTGGTGAGCGCAGGAACTCTTCAACCAACCTGTATTGAAGTCAGTTTTGGGGACAACTGCAAAGCTCGCCATTCTCTATCTTCTAAGCGTGTAAACTCAGGATCTTTCATGAATATGCTGCTTATAGAAAGTAGACTAGGAATTGGTCCTGAAAGAATCGTTGCAGGCTCCATAAATTTTAGCTTCGCAAAAAAATTGTTTCGAAAAGGCGATCTTGATTATAGTTCTGTACATAATCTGATCAAGAATTTTCGACATGTTTCATGAAAAATATGGATCTTCGATTTTTCTCATGTCAAATAACTGTTCTGAGTCATGAAATTAGTAGCTCCAACTCCCATATAGTCTTTATCAATTGGTCACAAATTTACTGTCGACTGTGGATCTATATCTTTGGCTTCAGTAGATCTTACGTATGAAATTCTCATATAAAAACCGACTAGCACTCTGTGAGCTACACAGATGGATCTGTATAATTTATGAACATTCGAATATTGCGATTGAAAAATTACATTCCATTTATCTGTAATGGTTAATACTTCTAGAAGGAAAAACAAGTACAATTGGATGTGAGGATTTTGGAACATATCGAACAGCCTCTCAGCGGCTATGAGTCTTTCGCTCAAATACTGGTCTTGGAAAAATAATTGAAGAGCGTTCCAATGCTCCAAAATTCTTTCTATATAACCTCGAAGAGAAAGCCATCTTATGTCATGAAGTTTTAATAAGTTATGCTCAGGGGTATTGGTAAATAACTGGAATGCCGCAAATTCGTTCCGTCTCTTTGAACTGTAGGAGGAATAATTATGTGTGTCCCTTACTGAATGTTCAATAGACCGAAAAAGAGTTTTGCAGGACATACTTACTGCCAAAGCTATAGAATGGCAAACACACTTGCCAAAAATACAATCAGGTAATACTTCAGTGAGCTTCTGCATTACACTATTTTTGTCTCCGAACATCACATTTGTGGTTTCAGTCGCGAATCTGATTAAGTTAGACATTGTCAAGCCATGCCTTGCGATACTGTCCTTAATGACGTCGGAAAGTCCTTGTTATGTCTGGTTCTCTACTTCTATGAGATCAAGTAACCGCGTTTTAATAGAATAATGCTTTTGAAAAAAAAAACACTTCATCACGATAGTCAGATCAGTTTTTGTAGAAATATCCGTTGATTCGTCAATAATCAAAGAATACTTCACAGTGGAAATCTCATTTTCATTACTTTTGATATCATCAAACATCTGGTTCTGCATTTCAAGAGCTAACACATTGTACGTGATACATCAAGCTTTAGTTCGTTTGCGAGTGAAGTTTTTTGCAATGTCTGAATCAGGAAAAGCTGATTGCAAAACTTCTGAAAAATGATCCATGAACTGGAATGGGATATTATGTTCCACCAATGCAATATATAATGCAATATTTTCAATTCCACAAATTTCACTGCGACTTCCAGTGAAGTTTTCAAATACTTCGTAATAGAACTGGTTCCCGAGTAACCCTCCATCATTTTTCCATGTTTTGTTGTATTGATGTGCTGAGGAAGTGATGCGCGTCTTGGTAGAATTGTAACATCGCATGCTTTACAGTAAGCATTTTCCTGATCAGAGCATCGACTCAGCCATGATTGGAATTGTGGATCCTGTTCCCAATCACTTCGATATTTTTGTTCACGCCCTTTCTGGAAAATGCAATAGATTTCAGTGAGTTTTAATAGAAGCCGTGACAACAACCACTGCGTGTGGAAAACTGCACAGAGAAAAAAAAGCAAATGAAACTTCTTCATCACCAATTGTGGCTTGTAGAACGCTGAACTAGCTAACCCTATTTTGTCAAACACATGTGATGTTCATATATACGTATATCATAAACGAAATCTAATACTCAAATGAAATCGATGATTCCATCATTTGAACTGAGCATTGTAATATGATTTTTACAACGGTATATAGAGTTGACATATACTTACATTTTTCGAGGCTTTTTCAACCAAAAGTTTCCTTGTTTTCAGTAAAGTGATCTCACTCCCATCATCAGATGACATTTTTTATTATGAAAAACAACAGTAAGAATGATTTGTTTCGGAATAAGAATTTTTTTCAAAGTTTCATATCCAAATGCATAAGTAGAGATCCCAAGGATTTCAAGGAATGAGCAAACATTGAAGACATGGAGTTGAGCCTGGGTTACAAGTCTGAGAAAAGAGTGAAAATGAGAGGGCTCACGGCAGGGTGACCGGTTAGTACTTTCTGCGTTTTTTATGATCGGTTGTCCTCTATAACAAGAACAAATGATTGAAGGATTCCATTATATCTGAATGGTGACGCTGACTTACCGGCGTCTTTGCGCTGGAAGTGAAAACATCTAGTAATCTGGTACTGTATAGGGGTTTCCATTGGAATACTCAGTGAAATTCAATCTCGTTAACCTTTTCAAATATCACAATACCATTATTCCGTACTGATTTGACTTTTTATGTGAATCTCATCAGAGATGAGTTGAAGAGATTGCTAACGATATATGAGAACCAGGGTTTAGTTTCTGATTGTTGGTATCACGTTTCCCGTTTATCATTCCATGCTGATTGGCTCAGAAAGAAAATTCAGCCAATCACATTATTTTCTCCCAAAGAAAAGAACATGACACGGGCAATGGTTAGTATGTGAGAAGCCCGACCGGTAACAAGCCTGACTCCACTACTATTGGTTGATCGCTGGGAATGTTTAGTGAATTAACTAGGAATCGCCAGTTCTTAGCCAATGCGAATATTCTTCATCCAACAGTATCGTTAATTTCTCGTATATTCCAAGAGACCATTCTGCAGTTTTCGATACAATGAACATTAGGGATATTTCCCTCCGGCATACGAATTTTCGGATCAAGCATCTTTCGGAATTCAACAGGGCCACCAAGTAATGTACGTGTGTATATACATACATCTCCAATTTGGAAGGCTGTGAATATGGGCTTCAAAATTTATGCTGTAGTATTTCTATAGTAATTTTTCGACCACAGATAGTATAAAGTGGTATTTTTTTGTTCCACCGGGTATTATTTTTGTAGTATTTTTCTCGATCGAGGGTAGTATTCTTTTGTTTCACCCGGTAGTATTATTCCATTCCAGAATCTGGCGACACTGGTGCGGAATTCGATACGGTTCGCTAATGGAGATGAGATCTACTCCTTCCTCGCGAGACAGCTGACGAAGGAGGTCCTCGGCTGTCCTGCTCCGAGGCAGATTGCACTGGAGTACGCGGATCACGGTGGTTTTCGCTCTATAGCCTCGGCTCGTGCTCGTTTAAGTGCCGTGCACCCTCATGCTCCGGGAACGTGACTCAAATGTTTTTCCTCGAGTCCTTAGTCTGTAGACAATACGGAGCGCTCTGGTCCTGTGCAGTCCTTCTTCTCGTGGCCATGTTTACTACATCTGGCACAAATCTCGCTGCGGTCGACTCCTTCACGATCCCTGGCCTCATGGCCGTAATGGAGACATCTATAGCACCGAGGGAGTAAGGCTTTTTGACGCACTCGGCATCTGACCAAACCCACTTTAAGTCTCTCCTCCTTCATGATTTGGGCAGCTCCTTTCTTGTTCAGTTCCAAGAACGCTGCGCGGACCGCCCTCCTGTTTGGTCTTGTGAGGCGAACTCGTACATCTCAATCTCGTCACCAATCTCGCGCTTCAGAGCATCTGCTACTTCCCCAGGTGTAGTGAGGCTGTCCAGGTCGGGTACATTTAAGGTTACGGTTGGCTCCATACGCTTAACAGTGGCTCCGTCCCCTAGAACAGCAGTAAGAGTGTTGCTCAGGATGAAGGATGTGTCCTATGTGCTCTCGCTAAGTTCCACCAGAAGGTCCCTAGTTTCCGTCTGGCGTATGCACCTGACGTCTGCATCGTTATCTCCTAACTCGACTGTTTTTGATTTTCCCCGGGATGTCAGCGTAACTCCTTCTCGGTGCAGGTTTTATCAGGAGGGCATCTGCAGGTCTTTTACCTCTCGGCATTCGAGTCTTTTTTCTCTCCTTCTTTCTCCTCTTCACCTTCTCTCCCTGTTGTTCCGAGTCGGTTGCTGCTGGCATAGAAGTTGTCGTGACCGAGGAGCAGCTACTCTCTCCTGTCTTCTCGACTCGACCTCTTACCAGTTTCGTGCCGGGCTTGATGTCTCCTCCTCCTTTTGCACGACCACCTGTTGTTCAGCCGGGCTGTTGACAGCTCTTTTCTCAGGAATCTTGTTGTTTGGCGTGTGCTCCGCTGCGATTCGGCCTCCACATAGTGATCGTGTAGCTTCCTCAGTGGAAAAGGAGGCAGAGGAGCGCAGTTGGAGTCGCACCTTCTTCTCTTTCTCCTTCCAGGATGTCCTGTACATCTCAATCTCAGCGAAGGCTTCCTGTGAATCGTCGATTCCATTTTTGACGTCCATGCTGATGTTCCGCTGTCGATGGGTGATGTTCTCCATCTTGTTGAGGATACTTTTGCACCTGCGCCACATCCTCTCTTCTTCTTTCCGCATCTTCTGGATGTGATGTCTTCTCAAGGGGGAACCAATCCTAATATTGTCCTCTATCTGGTCCACCCTCTGACTTGTTTCCTGAGCCAGTGTTAGCTCCACATCTCCACCGCTGTTCCTGGAATCGTGAGAGGGTCCAAGGTCACATTACGATTCACAGCCTCACTTGTCGCATCAACTAGAATAGGGGCTGAGTGGTCCACCCCTATTTTCAAACGATCGCACCTTGACGCAGTCTCGAGACTCGTTCGCTGACACCTGATGAACTGCGGTACTGGAGGTTCCGATACCCCTTTGCACCGTGAGTTCATTCTCCTTCATTTCACCGTCCATAATGAAATGAAAGCGGAAAAAAGGAATATCCAATGGGACAACCGCACCTAACATGGGGAACAGACATCGATCAGAACGCTGCCCGATTCGGGATCAGACGCGCCTGAGATTTTCTGAAGTTTGGCTCTTCCGCCCCCTCCGCCGTTGGGAGTTGGTTCCCTCATCCACCGTCCAGGTCGTTGGCCGGGTGTCACCTGTAACCCTAGGCAGGAGCCCCCACGCTGTGCTACCATCCGGGGCCAGATGAACCGTGGTTTTTTCAAAGAGGTGTCTCTCTTCTATCCCTCCTCCTCCCGCATCACTTGCAAGATGGAGTCCCGGGCTTGGGACCGGTTCAGAGCGGAGATATGATAATAATAATTTTTCTTTCTTCTTATATAGAGGGGGAAATGCTTTATGCACCTTCAGGGAGCTGGTATTGTTGCGCCCCGGTGTGCGGGACTCCTGCTTCAGCTGAAGATGTTGAGCGCCTACCGCAGTTCACCCACTGAAACCCACCCCTGCCCTCCTCGGACCCAGCCCGGAACCGTTTATCACATCACTTCGAGCTGGGCCCTTTTCTTCCCCTATGGCCGGGAGACCGATGCCAGTTACCCTACCCTATCCAGGCCCACCTTCTTGAGGTGAAGGATGGACTGTACGAAGGAGTCCACCGCCCGCCAACTGGAGTCACCTCGGAGCATCACACCCACGGTCTTCCAGGGAGTGATGTCTCCCAGCTCCGTTTGTAGCGCCTCCCGAAGTGCTTCCCACCGAGCACACTCAGAAAACGTGTGCTCGGTATGATCCCTATTGTCGGAACAATAGAGGCACTTGAGGGACGCTCCTTTCCCCATTTGATGCAGGTACTCCCTGAAGTATCCATGGCCAGTAAGAAACTGGATCAGGGAGTACGCCACCTCTCCATGCTCGCGTTCTGTCCACGGTCTGATCGGAAGAATGAGTCTTGCGGTTTATCATCCCCTGGTCTCCCCATCCCAGGAGGCCTGTTACGCGAGGAACGTGCGGTTACGTTCCTCGGCTGCCCCTGCGCTTCTTTGCCCTCCAGCCTTGCTTCGCCGGAAGATGTTCTGTCGTTCCCCAGCGAGGAGCGCAACGGGAACGACTCCGGACACAACAAACACCGCAGGACCGGAGACCGTACGATATGCAGACGCGACTCGGAGCGGTCCGAGTCTCTGGACCCGCTCGAGTCGCGCACTGCAGCTCTCCTTCTTCGTGGCATGCCCCCAGATCTCGGCACAATATAGGAGGACCGAGTCGACCATGGACATCAACAACCTACGTCTGCTGAACTCTGAGCCACCGACATTCGTCATTAGCCTCTCTAACACCGTCCCCGCTGTGTCTCACATGCACGACGGCCGGTGAAAGGACGGCATTCCTGGATCCCCTTCACCCTTCTCGATGGGAGAAAGGCAAGCAAGCTTCCAGCGTGCGCTGAAGACACCAGCCGTCAGGCATGCGTTGTACATGTCTCACAGCAAATGGGTTCGACAGCGCCACACCATCTTCAACACCTCCCCCGGCACACCATCCGAGCCCGGAGCTTTGTTATTCTCCAGCTGACGTACGGCGACGCTCAGCTCCCCAGTGGTGAAGAGCGGGACGTCACCCACGTCACCGAATCCTCAGCACGGCCGGACAGGGTGTGTCGGGAAAAGCTCCAGGACGAATAGCTCCCCGAGGGCTCCGTCCAACGTGACCGCCGATCGCCAGGCTCCCAGCCTCTGAGTCACAATTTTGTAACCCAGACCCCAGGGGTCCGGGTCGACAGTCAGCGCCAGCTCCTTCCAACAGGAGTCTTTGCTCCTATTGATAGCCCTGCGGAGCCGTCTCCTCGCTGCCTCGTGTTCCGCCGACCTGGTTGCCGCTTCTGGACGATTTCTTGCCCTCTGAGTGACCCTGCGTAGTCGAAGACACTCCTTGCGCGCATCAGCAATCCTCGGAGTCCACCAGTACACGAGTGGCTTCCCGTGTCGAGGTCTCCTGCATGGCATGGAGGCATCGCACGTGGAAGCGATCAGGCTCATGGTCGAGTTCACAAGAACGTCTACCATTGAAGCTCCACCGGCGGCCTAAACTTCGGGGCTCACGGCCCTCGAGGATATCACCTGTTCAAATCTTTGAACGTCGACCCGGTCAACGTTCCATGTTTTCGGCCGCCGGGGAGGCACCCCGCCCTCCCGTGCATCGTCGTGGACCCCAAACTCGATGGACTGATGGTCTCTGCCGGTTTCATCCTCGATCACTCTCCAGTTCTGGATTCGTGGCGTCAGTTCTTCGGAGGCGAGGGAGATATGGGGGATGGTCTCCGAGTATCCTGGGCGACGGAACGTTGAGATGTTGCCAACGTTTAGGACCACCAAACCTGTCCTAGCCGCCATACCCAGGATGTATTCCCCTCTGGAGTTGGCGCAGTTCATGCCCCCAGAGTTGAAGTCCCCACCGACAATCACTTTCGTGGTTGTGTTGAGGATCGCATCCTCCGGAGCGTCGATCTCCCATCGATAGCCAGCCATACGGTTGTTCGGGGAGAGATAGCAGCTAAAGACAATCATCCCTCCACAATCGACCCAAACAAAGCCCTCGCCGGCGCCATGCCTCCGGACAAGCACTTTGCTGCGATTTGTCACCCAGATCGCAGCGGTGCCGAGCACGTCTCGGTACCAGTCCGGTGAGTTCCGGTTCCGGTACTGCTCGCTGATCGCCACCAGGTCAGCGTTCCTCTCTCGCACCATCTGGAGCAGGAGATTATCCACCACCAGGCTGCTATTCAAGTTCACCTGGAAGAGGTCGAATGTTACTTCTTTTTCTCTCGCTCCAGCGCCTCCTTGAAGACCGCACACTCCCTCCTGCCGGGAGCGTGGGCCAGTCGAGCACTCTCTTCCCCCCCCCCCCTGCGCAGAGCATGCATCTTGACTGAGCAGTGCACTCCCTCGCTTCATGTCCCCCCCCCCCCTGAAACCAAGGGCGGAACTATCGGTGGCAGTGCAGGATCGGGTGAGGTGGCCGTATCCGTTACATCGGAGAATCTCTTGAGATTCAGATTTCAATGGGATGGGCACCATCGAAACCATGGAAACGCTCTCATTAGTCTGCATTCCAGCTGGCTGATTTTGTTTGTGAACGCTTTGGTCTGAAGCTCCATCACAACCATACTTTAGGTGGAGTGTCGAGCATCACGCATTATTCTCTGCTACAGATTTCTTAACGCAGGGGATCTCCAGTAAACGTTGTACTGTATGATCCAGCAATTCCTGTAGTTTCATAGATACATCTTGATCGGTAACAGTAATTGCTGGATCAGGAGGATAACATCTTTCTTACCTTCCGAGAGTTCTTCATGTAGCAAATGAGTGTCGGCGGTCTAGGCCTTTGCTTGCAAACGGATAATTTCATATTGATGTTTGGAAAACTTGACATCTTCGATTAACGCGAGTGCTTCATCATCAGTAAACCTTGTTGATTTCTCTTCGTCCTCTTGCTCATCTGTGTCATCCAATAGTTGTCTGATTTTATTTGCCAACTTCGTTTCCCCAGCACATCTCGAATTACTGAGAAAGGTGTGTTCAATTTCGATTTCTGAATAACATTCTTGAATTGTTTGGACCTTTCTCCTTCTTGTCGATCAGGAGCTGTCCAAAGAATCAATGCAAGATGGTCTACCAACATCTGATGTACTCAACGTGACAGTGAGGCTTGTGAGCAACCATTCACTATGCCTCACTTCGAAAACTTCTTTCTTGTGAGAACCAGACTCCCAATTCTCTTTGAAAGTGGAGATGAAGTACTGGAAAATTTTGTCGGTCACTATATTCTTGTGATCCGCTCCGATTGCATCTCTTTCTTTGATATAATCCCACAATATATTAGACAAATCCCTGTCACTCACCTAGAGATTTCCGATTGCGATATCGCACAAATCTCTGATTGGAACTTCCACGGTATTCATTTGAGGTTCCATGTATCTGAGAAAAATTTGGAAACAATAAATCACGTGATGAAATAACATGGGAAGATCTTGGCATCAGTGGACTGTATCAGACTCTTAAGCATTCAAAATGTGAACTTGACTACACGGATACGTATAACTTTGCCCATTGATAAACGAACCTATTTCAATGATTCATACGTATTCACCCACCTCAAGTATAAAGACAGATGTTCGTAAGAGTTGATTAAGAAGGGACAGTATAATAAAGAAGCCTAATCAAGTTTCATAACAAATCACTCTATGAAATAACACAATATCAGTTCATGATGAGTAACGCAGTGGTTTCTGAACCACAATGTACGGTACATAGAGTGAAGTTTTGCAATCGAATTCGACAAATACGTAATGAGTACGAGAACATGTGGTTCATAGTGTTCATTTGTTTGAAACATAGTGTTCTCGTTCTCAATGAGTTTTTGTTGAATTTGGTTGCAAACTTCACTCCGTATCCCGTACATTGTAGGTCAGAAATCACTGTGTTACTCATTATGAACTGATATTGTGTTAGTTCATAGAGTTATGTGTTATAAAATTCGATTGAGCTTCTTTATGATACTGATTATACAAAGTACGATAGTAACCGACAAAATATTGCGTTGATTCATTTCCACTTTCGAAAAGAATTGGAAGTCTGGTTTTCACAAGGAAGGACTTCTCGAAATGAAGCACAGGAATAGTGATTCTAGATGGTGATCCAAATTACCTCTACAGCACCGTGGTCCCAATGAATTCATCAAGAATTCTATATGAATTCATCGTGGGATTCCTGAAGAGTTCCCGTTACGTCATTTCAGAAAGAATTTTTCATGAATCCCTGGTATTCAAAAAGAATTCTTGAAGAATTCTGAAGAATTATTAATGAATTCTTCCTGAACTGACATAACAGGAGTTCATTTGGACCATGCTTGTGTTGTGTGGGTAGGGACCCCTAATCCGAAATTGGTCCCCCCATGCTAAATGGTTGCTCAGAAACCTCACTGTCACGTTAAGTACATCGAATGTTGGTAGACCATCTTGCAATGATTTTCTCGATTGCTCTTAATCGACAAGAAGGAGAAGGGGTCAAACAATTGAAGAATGCTATTCAGAAATAGGAATGGAATTTGTCTTTCCCAGTAATTTAGGATCTGCTGGGGAAACGAAGTTGGCGAATGAAATCAGACGACTATTAGATGACACAGATTAGCAGGAGGACGACAAGGAAGTAACAGGGTTCACTGATGATGAAGCACTCGCATGAATCGAAGATGCCAAACTTTTCAGACATCAATATGAAATCATCCGTTTGCAAGCAAAATCGGTCAGTTGGAATGCAGACAGATGAGAGCATTCCCATGGTTTCAATGGTGCCCATTCTATTGGAATCTGAATCTCAAGAGATTTGGAGGGATCCTCACCCTGGATCTCTAGAATTCTGTAGGCCAATATCATTTCGATTCGCTGGAGAAACCCCGGAATTCACGAGATCTGAAATACATGCCTTGAAAGAAGGAATGAGTCAGCATTCACCGACCGAAATCCCTCACGGAAAATTCAGATGCAAGGTAAAACATCATATCCTATCGACAATGTTAGATGGGAAAGTAACTCAAAATCTCACTGAGACACCATGTGCATCCATTCGGCATTTGTGTGAGGCAAAGCCTTCCGGAATGAACGATGTGAATGGAGTGATTGAGAAAGACATCTGTGAGGAAGATTATGAGCTTGCGGATGACAAATTTTGATCAATCAGCGACATCAACAATTCAATTAAAAGCCAATTATGAGAGAAAATGATTCTCTTGTTCCAATGGTTGCCCAAGGGACTAATTTTTTTTATATAATTCGTGGATAAAATTTATCAGTAATTGCTGGGATCAGTTATTTATTTGTGTAATTCATTCATACCATCCATTAACAATGTCGGATGGCACATTTTGATGCGAAAACTTCATCAACAGTATATTTCAAAGTACAACAGAAGAAAAAATCATTCCTCCCTGTCAACAATTGCTTGGATCAGGTATTTGTTTATATAATTTGTTTATAACATTCATCAACAGTGATGTCGGATGTGAAATTTTGATGTGAATCCCTGATCAACAATATCATTCCAAATCCATGTGGGGAAAACCTATCTCTCCCTACCAATAATTGCTCGGATCAGGTATTTGTTTATATAATTTGTTTTTATCATTCATCAACATTAATGTCTGATGTGGAATTTTGATCTGCAATCCTGGTCAACAATATCATTCGAAGTCCATGAGGAGAGAACCCATCTCTTTCACTAATAATTGCTCGAATCAGTTATTTATTTATATAATTCGCTCATAACATTCATTAACGATGTCGGATGGCACATTTAGATGCGAAAAGTTCATCAACAGTATATTCCAAACTGCAACTGAAGAAAAAATTATTTCGTCCTGTCAACAATTGCTCGAATCGGGTATTTGTTTATATAATTTGTTTATAACATTTATCAACAAAATATATTGATTTCCACATTCTCATCATTCATCAATTATCCCACAAGGAAAGCATGCGATTTCGATCGGAAAGTGGTTTGACTTGTGAAAAACCACTGATATCCCTCATTTGTTCAAATAATCCTGTATTAACAATCAATAACCAGCATATATTGATCATTCGCTCACAGCACATCTGTCTGCATCGGATTCAAGTGATATTGATTACAGAAAAAATTTTCAGGCCGAAATAAATTGAAGAGTTGAAAAATTCTACATTTCCCCTCTACTTTGCAATAATATAAAAGTTTGAATGAGAAAAAATTCGAAAATCGACATTCACAGATCTCTATAGAATTTAATGCTGAATCTTCTTGGAGAAAAAATCCCAAAATCGGCCCGGAATTGCGCTCTACAAGCTATTTTGAACTTCGTTCTTCTATTTTCCCCCACTGTGCGCCCCTCCCTCAAGTGAGGAGTGTCACGGACTGCTTCCCCCCACCCTGTTCGCCCGTGTTTGGATAGGAGCCAAATCAACGAAGAACCAAATCAACGAAAAGTTGGCTGAAAAGAGATTCATCACACTCTCTCTTTTCAAACACTGATTCCGTTGATTTGGCCCCCATCTCCGTGGTTATTGTCTCACATATCCATATTCATGGGGTTGGCCCGGTATCGCTCGTCCCGGTTCCCACCCCAGAGACCAATCCGCAAACGGGCACAAAGCCCCACGGCATAGCTCTCTGGTTCGTCGGGCAACGTCTCCTGAGCATGACAGAGAGCCGTCCGTAAAGTGCGCACGATGCACCCCGGCTTTCTCCCTGCATTTGGAGACGCCCCGTCCTCCACGACGCATGACTTCGAGAGGCACACGAGGCCCCCAGTATGCTCCCCCGGTTCACAGGACGGACCGCTCAAGCTTCCCCACCACGACAAGGTGATACCACGGGGAATAATAATAATAATGATAATAATTGTTTCCTATAGTGGGGGAAAATGCCTATCACACCGTCAGGTCACAGGTGACCCGGTGTGTGGGGCTTGCACTCACTCAAAACCCGCCTCTCCACTCCTGGACGCCAGGAACGTTCAGCACATTACTTCAGGCTGGGTCCGCAAACTTGGGTCTCGGAAAACCAGCGACGCCCACTATTCATCAGCTACGGATCTAACCCATGCGGTCTAGGTCATGCTTCTTCGCACGAAGAACGGTCTCGACGTAATGTGTTTGATTCATCCGCCCTTCGTGCGGGACACCTTCGTCTCTTGTTAGGTAATGCTGTTCTTGATGGCGCGGAAATCCCACGGTCTGATTGGTCAACTCCAAATGTTTTTTTCAAAAACTATAGCACGGATGAGATTTTTTCAGATGTGATATTGTTCAACTTTGATCATAGAATTCGCCTGTGCAGCGAGGTCCTCTTGTTCCGGATCAACCTGTATATACGTATTGAACTGTGTTAGTTACACGAATTTCTCCCATGAATAGCCAAAAATAAGATAAAATCAAAGAAGTTTCTTTTGTCAACCGTTCGAAAGTACTTGCTGTGTGCTCGGGAAGGCATCTTCGAAAACATCGAAAAAAAAAGGTTCCGAATTCCAATTTCGGGACTTCACTATTGTATTCAACGGAAAATTTCCTATCAGTTCGTACAAAAAACGCATCGAGTTGTCCTGACCTTTCAATTTTATATCTCCCTCAAATATGTGATCAATTTCGGAACGTTTGAAGGATTTCAAAGAGTCTTCGGTCAACGAATTCATGGATGCATACTACGCAACAACTACAAGAACATAGAATATTGCAATCAGGTATTGATTGTTCACTTGGAAACAAGTGAATAATGCATCAGTCACATGAAAAATTATGCGCAAAAATTGTTTAAACAATGCAATTATCGGGATGTTTAAAATTTATCAGTCAGATTCAAGCTCGATTCCACCGTTGAAATTGTGAGGGCTGCTTGAGGACATATATGAGCAACTTCTCTGAGAATTTCGAACACAACGAAGTCTCGGAAAAAAAGTTGTAGCTGTGTGGAGCTGACAAAATTTCATTCTCGTGGAATTAAATCGCTGGTGAATTCTAGATTTACTAGGCCATCGGAGATTCGTTAATTTTTGGGTGTTTTTAGCAGCGTTATCAAGCCCACGAAAGAAAGGTGTTTACGGAATCATTCGATTGTAAACACCCTAAGAGAGCAATTATTATCAATCCCTACCTTCAGTACGTACTTTCATATGAAAAATCACGAGCTGAATCGATGATTCGAATGCGCACACTTTCGTCGAGCAATAATGCACATGTCCACCTATATATATATATATATATATATAAGTATATATATTCACAACAAGCCATGTAGATGGAGAAAGGATGTGTATCGTTGTAGGATGAATATAAAACCGTTCCACCAACTACATTACCGTTGTCCCAGCACAACCGTTCACATACTACTCACATATGCTACTGTACATACAAAGACTCATACATACAGGGTGTCCAATTTTAATCTTCAAATGCAAATATCCCAAAAACATGCATCTTAAACCAAAAGTACTTCATACCAAAGTTGTTATACAAAGAGGGGGCCACAAAACTACGATATCAGTTTCATCATAGATGGCGTTATGATCGATTGAAATAGGATCAACATTATTTTTTCAAACGGGAACCCACACTTTTTATTGCATATCTTGATTCTACGCAAAAAACTGAGTAACTTTTGCTTGAAACGTTTTTCTAAATTTCTGAAGATGGCGCCACAATCGATGAAAAATAAAGTCTATGAAACAATATGCGGATATCTTGTGGAATGCATCCAAGAGCCAAAATATCTCATTCGAATGTTGTTGTTAAGAGAGGGGACGACACGATGACGATATCAGTCCAATAGTAGATGGCGCTGTGGTCGGTAAAAATGAGGTCAACTTCAATTTTTCAAATGGAAACTCCTACTTTTTATCGCATATCATGATTCTACGCTAAAAAATGGGGAAGTTTTGTTCGAAACATTTTTCCTAAATTCTTGAAGATGGAAACGGTAGGAAATGAGATTGATGAAAAAGTTCTACTGCATTATCTGTGAAGCAACGCTCAACAAACAAATCGAAACAATAATAATTCCAGAGAAGAAATCGAACACAAAACACAACGAATGTCATGTCCAAAACATTGTAAATGATTTCAATTCAATGTTTTGGAAACGAAATTCATTGTGTTGTGTTCGATTTCTTCTCTGAAATTATTATTGTTTCGATTTGTTTGTTGAGCGTTGCTTCACACATAATGCAGTAGAACTTTCTCATCAATCTCATTTCCCACCGTTTCCATCTTCAAGAATTTAGGAAAAATGTTTCAAACAAAACTTCCTCATTTTTTAGCGTAGAATCATGATATGCGATAGAAAGTGGGGGTTCCCGTTTCAAAAAATGATGTTGATCCCATTTTAATCGATCATAACGCCATCTATGATGAAACTGATATCGTAGTTTTGTGGCCCCCTCTTTGTATAACAACTTTGGTATGAAGTACTTCTGGTTCAAGATGCATGTTTTTGAGATATTTGCATTTAAAGATTAAAAAGGGACACCTTGTATACATGAGGCTGTATATGCGCCCGATTCCGGCACACCGGGCAACTTATCGGGTATGCTCAGGGGTATGACATTCGCGGAAAATTCCATTTCCTATTCCGCCAAGCCCTTTCTCCACCTCCCTCTCCCGCACCGCTAGGTGGCTCCGCGCGACACATCCCCGAGATACATGTGCACATACAGGGTGTCACAGAGCACCCATACCAGCCACTCATGAGCTCGCGGGAGGCTCTGAGGGGGAAAACTCGATATGTTTGTATACCGAAATTAGGTACGCTCTATCGATTGGTTCAATTACTAACTTTCGGTACCAGCCGGAAATGGGCCATTTTGACCCGAAGTTGGGTTTTGCAAATGGAACATGGTACTTCTTATCGTGGGTTCGAATTACCTGTGAAAAAATAAGAAGATTCTACTGGATCCATTTCCCAGGAAGAACGCCATCGTTGACCTTGGAAATGAACATGAACTGCTCTTGGCATAACCCAGGACTAACGACGAGGACGTGGCAGTTGTTTGATCCCATGTGTGCGTGTGTGGGGAGGTGCGCGCCCCACGGCTCGTCAATCTTGCGGCATCCATGGACTTCAAAACGCCCTCCACAAGTGTGTCTGTGTGTGTGTATGTGTGTGTAGGAGTATGGACTGCACGGCTCGTCAATTCCGCAGCGCTGAGGGATTCCGAACCATCTTCCACAAGTTTGTGTGTGTGCGTGTGTGTTGTGTAGGGTCGGATGGTGATTCAGATCAAGTGTTAAAACTGCCTGCCATCTTAAACCCTATATTCCTGCAAACGCTTTGGTTGAGACAAGTATTCGAAAGAAACAATGAACAGTAACGCTGTGACAACGGTAATATAGTTGGTAGAACGGTCTGGTTTTGGTCTTCCAACGATACGTGACCTTTTCCCATCTACAAGAGTCGTTGTATCAACTATGCACTCGCTACCACAGCAGTGCGTTGCGAATACCATATCGATTCGTAGTAAGAACGATCATGTTTTCTCCAAGTGCACGGTCATGCTCAGGATTCACCGAGATACAATGTTCTTTTTTCAGGAAATATTATCATCAAATGGATTGGCCCTTTTCCCAGATATTCTTTATCCTATCAGCGCAAATTCTATATGGCCAGTGATGAGTGGACAAAAATTAGATCGATCAGAATTCAAAGAATTGAGACATGTATGTGAAGGAGCTATGATGTTTCAAAGAGCAACCGACTCGTTTGGAGGAGTGCTCAATCAACTACCATGGTTGAGGTACTTCGGCAACATGTTTGGATATCGGAATTTGATGACAGGAAATGCTTATATGGTTGATTTTGTGAAAGTTGGTTTTGATTCAATTTTTCAAAATTGTCTAGATCAAGACTAATTTCATCATCTATTTTAATCGATTCCACAGAAATCATTGGATATTCAAATGGCGACTCATAACAATGGAATTCACAGAGGATTCATAGATATATATCTATCCAGGTTGAGTGAAACTGACAAACACTCCACATTCTCAAAGGAAGCCCTCGTTATGACAGTAGTCGACTTTATATTTCCTGCAATGTCAGCGACACCCAGTGTTATCACTCATTGTATTAAATACATGATGCATTATCCAGAAGTTGCAAAGAAAGTACAGAACGAAATAGACCATGTAGTGGGCACTGGACGATTGATTTCTTGGGAAGATAGAAAAAAGTAGGTACTATTGCATGTTTTTTGTAAAAAATACTTCTAAATTCCTTACACGAGTCTATATTTATTCGGATACATGTACATTCTCTTATGAATGAATGGTTCGTACATCGGCATTCTGACATGGATGTGCAATAGACATCAACGTTCAAATCTCTGTATAATCAGTTCACCTTCCATTTGGTGGTGATGGTGCAATATGGAAAATCACAAATGATGTGTCACCCGAAGTGAAGAATGGAAGAGGGTACTAGTTTAGGACAGAGTCGGGTATGATGGAAATAAGTTTGCATTTGACTCCATTCAAGGTATGAAAGTTGGGATTTCTGGAAACCCGAATGTGTTAGCTAGAAGAGCTGGAATTGAAGTTCATTTTGGAGTAAATTAATATACACGAATCTCAAATTGATGCGTTAGTTCATCAGTTTTTCAGAAATCGAAAAAGTCGAGTAAAGTAGGAAATGCACTAAATTTGTTGGGAATACATATAAATTGGAATTCCAATAACGATATCCATCCATTTTACTCAACATTCTTCATTATTGAAGTTAAAACTCACGTCGAAATCAATTCCAAACTCTGTCTGTTCGAGACCGAAAAAATTGTTGTTTAATTCGAGATTGCCCAATTGGTTATCAAGTTTCACGTGATCATACACCTAAATCCTCAGTACAGGTCATATTCAACCCTTCAACGCCCAAGAGCACAGAAACCAAACCTTCATCCAAACGCAGCACGTGATATCAGAATAACATTTGAGTGATTGACTACAATCCTTCCCTAGTATTTTGTGTATAATTTCTGGATTCGCGAGGTGAGATTTGCATTTTGATCACGTATAAGAGCAATATTGCGCATTTTATTAGTGGTATAACTTAATTTTCTACTTTTTTCACCAAGCAGGAATTCCTATTCGAAGTTTGAATATTTCCGCCCCCATTTGCGGTTTTAAAGAGTTAGCCTCAAAGTTTCTTGTACGCTATATATCATACCTGCATGAGCTACATCACCTTACAAAACAGTTGTATATATGATGGCGACCGATAAGCAACACATTCGGCACTGCATTCTCTACGAGTTCCAACAACGAAAATAGTACATTACGATACGAGTGCGCAAAGTAGGTCGTTCCCGCACGAGCGAAGTGAGTGCGGGATGACCTACGTATGCACGAGTATCGTATACTATTTTTCCTGACAAGGTGCGCGAACTTCGGTTTTCCAAGCCTGTGTTGCGTGTGCAGAGTGAGTGATTCCTACACGGCAGTCGGACCAGTGCGGTAAAGTAATAAGCGTGCGGTAAAGTTACTTTAGTAGGAATCACTCACTCTGCACACGCAACACAGGCTTGGAAAACCGAATTTTGCACACGCTGTTAGGAAAAAGCTATTAACGCATGCAATTCGATTTGTTCTACTCTTGGTAATGATATTGTATCTTATGGCTGAAGTGAATATTGGTATCAGTGTTGCCAGGAAATCCCGGAATCTATCGGAATTAGCCAGTTTCATTTATTTATTTAAAAGAATGATGAATCACAGAACAACAGAATTCCCGGAATGGTAACGCTGATTGGTATCAACAATTCGCAAATAGTGATTCCGATCTCGGCGATCGGGAAAGTCCTGGACAGCCTCCGGAATTTGAAAATGGCGAATTGCGAAAATTAAGCGATGAAGACCCAATGCAAACCCAAAAACAGCTTGTAACTGAGCTAGAAGTTACTCAAGCAACCATCCCCCAACGATTACACGCGATGGGAAAAAACACAAAAGGTGAGAAGATGGGTGCCGCATGAATTGACCGAACAGAATCTGGGTCAACGAATGAACACGTGCCTTCCGCTGCTCGCCAAGGACCGAAAGGAGAGTCTTTTGTGGGAAATTGTGACGGGAGATGAATAATGTATTTTGTTTTTGCTAATCCCTAAAGCAAAAAAGTTATGGGTGGATCCAGGATAACCGTTGACATCCACTGCCCAACAAAGTATCCACTTGACGAAGGTGATCCTCTGCATCTGGTGAGATATGAAGGATTATTACGGACCGTCAGAAACAGGTCAGACAGGTACTGCAGAATGCTACAGTCGACAATCAAATCGCACGACATTCTTGCGGAGAAGAGACCATTTACTGGGCAAGGAAGCTGAGAAGTTATGTTGCCCCATGATAACGCTCGACCTCACGTTGCTCGCGTGACTCAGCAAACCATTTTGAACTCGAGCTGGGAAGTTCTCCCCCACGCGTCATATTCACCGGACTTGACTCCATTTAATTATCATTTCTTCCGGCCCATGCAGCATGACTTGAAAGATACCCGCTCCTAATCTCTGGACGACGTACAAAAATTCATACATGACTTTGTCGCTTCAAAGCCTGCAAGTTTTATGTCGCGATGGTATTTGTATGTTGTCCGATCGATGACACAAGGTCATTGAAAACGATGGACAATATTTCGAGGATTGATCTGGAGTGTTCATATATTTTATAATATAAAATATTTTCTGTCAAAAAACGTCAAGAATTATGTTATACACTTAATGAATGAGAAATGAACAACATTACCGGAAAAAATGTTCTCATCGTTTTTCGTGCCATGGAAAAATCGTATGTATCACTCCTTGCTCCCACCTAGAGGAAACAAAATGTCTCAGGTTCGCGTCAGGATTTTTAGATTTTGCATGAAGCTATTCTCACTCCTCTAGAGTGTATGAAATGTCGCAGAATATCCTGGTAGAAATTAACACCAGATCAAAGTTGTTCCGAGTGGTGAGGGAGCAAGTGCCCCAAAAGCCATCTAGCTCAAAGCTGTCAAGTTCAAAACTATTTGAGAAGGACCAGGAACTTCTGGTAATTATCCTCGGATGCACAAATCATTGTCTCTCGGGTGAATGCGATTTCGGGCACTTGCTACCTCATCTTCCGAACTATCCAAGCTCGGAACAACGTCGATCTTGTGTTGATTCCTACTGAGGTATGCATGAAGTTATGGGAAGTCGAAGTACATCAGCAGTGACATTTTTCGACCCGTCAAATCGATCGAAAAATCCTTATTAGATGATTTTGGGGTCGCTAATTACGAATTCACCATCATAATAACGGGATTCAAAATCGCAGTTTCAGATATCGCTGGAAATGATTACTCGAGAAGATTTTGAGGTCGCTGATCACGAATTCCCAATCAGGTCATCGGAATTCCTGGCGGCAAATCCACTTTGAAGATTCAAAACTTGAGAAAAGACGAGTAAGCAGGTAACAGTATACCGGGTATTCCAGAATTCTCTCGAAAAATATCACGTACGCCATTCTGCAATAAAAATGCAATAATTTCTTGTATTGAAAGATTTTTTTTGAGACTCAGTTTTTGAGATAGAAACATTTGAGTGACTGCTTGAATATGATTATTTGTGAGAATCCGTCATCGGAGTGCTATTTGAAGTGATGCGAGGATTGTAATAGAATCAGAAGGCTCAAAAGTTCATTGGAAGATGTTTTTGACAAGAATAATATCGAAAATGTGACCCATAAATTCTGAATTTCTAACCCTCGAACAAGCCTTGAAACATTCATCAAGTGTTCATCCGAATTTATAGATAAATTTTGTGGCCCGATTAATGATCTCTTGCTTTATGTATTCATTGCAGAACAATGAGCAAACGCTGAAGAATTCATTGTAATCTGTGATTATCTACGCTCTCGTAGTTCTAAGTGTAGCCCCTGTTTTTTATTGGAATGATGAGCAGTCAACTGTATCCCCAGTTGAGACATATTTTAGGAAAGCTGATAAATTATCTCATCGGAGTTCAATGATTGTATCTGAATGTACAATTCATCACGCGGACGCTGTTCATGTGTTTATTGGTATGATCACTGATTTCATAAAAACCTTTCCAGAAGATCCTCAAAGGATTTTCACCTCTCTGCTGAAGCACCACAGTGACTCAAGAATTTCAAAAATGTTCCTAATCTTCATTATCACGAGGAGGATTTTCAAATGAGGGCCGAATGACATTTTCTCGCGAGAGCTCATGGTAAAGGACCATGTGATGGAGCAGGTGGTACAGTGGAAAGAACAGCTGCACGTATGAGTCTTCAATCAACATTCGACCAACAAATCACAACTCCTCAACAATCATATAACTGGGCTTCGAAGCCAAATAATTTGATGGATATAAAAGTGAAGTTTTCAGGGAAAGAAGAATATGATATGGTGAAAACAAAACTTAATGTTCGCTATTCAAAAGCGGAAACAGTTACAGGCACACATACATTACATCGCTTGATTCCGTAAAAACATGGTCCACTGGGAACAAAAAAGTTTTCAAGTTCAAAAATCAGTACCATATTTGAAATATTCGAACATCAAGACGAATAAATACATTTTGTTTCCTTGAATTGTTTTGTTTTTACCCATTTGTGTACATATTACATTTTCTCATTTCCTTTTCAGTATTTATTAGGTGATTGGCTAATTTGAATTTTCATAATGTTGAAAGACCCATACAAGGAAAAATATTTCAGTTCAAAATAAATTTTCATGTGTTGGAGGAATTCTTTTTTTTCATAATCGATTCGACATACACTCAATAATTCACCCATGATCGGATTGGGGTAAAAATCCGTAGACTTGATGGTTATTTTCGAGGAAAATTCGCAGAAAATTGATCGATATTCTCAACTTCAAAAATGAGAATGAATGAAAAAAACGAGAAACGCCTGTCAACAACGTTCATGGTAGTGTTTCTAAATGCTTCACCGTAAACTACATTCGAAAGAAAAACCATTGGAAAAGATTAATTTTTCGCGAAGTTATGAGCATTTAAAGAGAACAGAATCTCTTCATATGGAAAGCTTGTATCTCCTGAATGGGTATAGATCAGAATCCACAAATTTCCTGTAAGATTTCTTTCAGTGGGTACCGTACTACATAAAAATTGAGAAGAAATCGAAGAGGTCAAGTGATCCAATAGGTGAATTTGGCATCGGATGTCCCACATCCTTCAGCCTAAAGCCATTTGCTGAGCTGGAAAGCGGTGGATCTGTGGAAAGACATTGAACTATCCTGGTATTTTTCATTTAGGAGTTATATTGATCTCAAGTTGCTGGATTCGGCATTTTTGTCGTAGACGTGCTACTAGGGTCCTTTGATAGTTGTATACGGTCTGCCGGTATAGACTGCATGCTGCAGTCCGTAGGATTGTTGTGTGCGGTCTACCCCGGTAGGCCGCATGGAGCTTCCCGTGCAGTTGTTGTATGAGGTCTACCCTGAGTACAATTCATATGACTACGGTGTAGGTTGTAGTATGCGGTGTGTTCCGGCTCACAGTGATCGGGAATCCCAAAAAGCTGGCCAAAAATACAACGGGTTCTTGAAAGCGCATGAAAATGGTCTCTGTGAGGTTTTTGGAGCCGCTGATCACGAATTTTGGGTCGAAAGTTCCGAATTCAAAATGGCAGACTGAAGATAGCGGACCCAAAATTTGAAAATCAACAGGATCCACTTTAAAATGAGTATAACAGGGTTTTTGGGGCCGCTGATTACGAACTTGGTGTTTATAGTACTTCTATGCCGTCATTCATTTGATCTTTCACAAGCAGAACAATCTCTTCCCTTGTCAAGGAAATTTTTAAATTATCGCATGGGGGTCCTGGAAAAACAAATTGTGATAAAATAAGTAGTATGAAAATTCAGAGGATTCAAGAATAGGTTGAACACTCAGAAAAATTTCATAATAGTAATTTCATGAAGTTTTTTACATAGACAATTTATGAAATTTCATAAATAAGATATTGAATTCGATGATATAATTCTTGATGTTGAGAATATTCTTCTCAATATGAAAAATTTCTCCTGCATTTCAATAACATGTTTATGGAATTTGAGAAATGATTCTTGAAATTTAGTAAACAGTTTTGAAATTTCATCACCAATATTAAATTTAAGAACAATTATCGAATTTTGAATATTCAATTAATCGAATTTAATATGGAAATGTGACATTTCATGAAGAATTTCGCATGGACTGTAAGAACTTCTCTAACTGTGGAGGATACACTCCTTGAGTATTTCGCATGAATTCTAAATTACCCTATATAATACTGGAAGTATGATATTCAAGGTAGCTGTACTGGCAGATGTGAAAGGTTGAACCGGATTGGTGTCTACCTGAGTCCTCTCAATGAAAACAAGTATCAATAGAGGTACAAATACAAAAGTAAAGATCGGCAGTTTCGAGTGTATTCATGAATCATGGTACACAGGCCAAGAAGGCAACTATAGGCAGCTAATTTTCCAATATGTTATACAGACATGTCTGATGAACAATCTCGAATTTGAATCGGAGCCGCACAACATCAGACTCTGAACTTATGGCATTTTTGATCACGATTTTTGCGACTACAAACATAAGAATTATGACCAACTTTGTTTCTAATTCATAGTTCAACATATAGATGATGAATATTTTGAGTTGTATGATCAGAAAGTACATACCTTCAGGAGAGGAATCCGTTTTGAAAAATTGGAATATCCTCATTCCACAAAAATTGGTGGACGTTTGAATTATGGGTGTGTTTTCAGCCGTTCGAGTACAGCTAATGCTGCCTGTTCAACGCTCACTCACGAACTCATTTCTGATGACAAATACGAACATCTGGCCCTTTCTAACGGTCGTAACAGGTGGGAGGGATAGTACTACAAGTATTCCGACCATGGAATACCCTTGAACCGAGGATTTTTTTTCTATGTTTAGCCAGCTTTTTGGGATTTCCGACCTCTGTGTGGCTGGCGGGGAAAACAAACATGCGAATACGTACTTTGTGTACTCCGTGGTAGGATCCTGATCAGCCATACGCTATTCTCAATGAGGTCCTGATCCGGAAACCGTGAATAAAGAATATCTTATAGAGCGCTTACAAGGGTCCTTACCTGATTTTCCTAATAGGATTCAAATAGGGTTGTAACGCAAGGGCATAATGGGATTCGGATAAGATCTCCATGAAATCGGCCGTGAAAGGGAAAACCGTGACGAAACCTGGTGAGGACCTGATAGGAAATCAGGCATGCCTCTTCAGCTCCTCGTATTTTCCCGTCCGAAATTTCTACTAGGGCTTGTATACATGTATTTACGATTTATTGATCATTTGTTGCTTGTTTATTTTCGATTACTTATTCATTCATACTTATCTGAATACACAGATTATTGTTTGTCGAGTGTTTCCTCCTGTTGTTATCAGTTCCTTCGTGCGCTTAAGCCTACAGTTGGCTCCAACATTGTTCGATTCTCTTACACATTCTTCATTGATTTCTATCATTTATTAATGTTCAGATTTCGATTTCACACACGTTCATCAGCATAATATAGCGTGATTATATGTTTGTACACGTGTGGACGGGTGCTGTGTACATTACGTTAGTTTGGATGATTTAATACGTCACCTAATATGTCGTTTGCTATGTCACGTTTTTACTTGCTGTTCACATAGTGGTTCCCTATTTTGTGGTGAGTTTATATTGGAATGATGAATAATTAATCATTTTAATCGTTCTAGATGAATGATTAATTTGGATTGATAATTGATGGATTTATTCTTATATCACTTATTATCAATTCTTATTCAATTGTGATGGGACAATCCAATGCCCATGCACAAAGGCGCAAGGTATATGGAGGGCCTCTGCGGCTCAGCTGCCACAGATATTTATTGTATAAGTCCGCAGCCCCTGAAATATATTGGAAAACAGGCAGTCACTGGTTCACGATAGTGTTGGAGGGATTATGGGAACAAGGAAAGCTCAGAGAGAGGGGGTGAGTTGCATTTAATTCAATCGAATCGCCAACTTCAAAACTTAGGGTAATCACGTTTCAAATCCAGTATATATATTTCACTGTAATCAACTTTACATAATTCACGCGACTCTGTCGTGTACAAGAAGGTTATACAATCAATTGAAGTTCATAAAATCAGTCAGGGGAACACAAAGGATCGGAAGAAAATACGGAGGGCACGACCGGATATTCTATACGGACAACGCCGTTCACATTAACCGAGTAAAGGGAGGGTACAGGGGAACCGCGACCATGAATTCATCCGGAAGAGGGTTAATACGATCGAGTGGGGTGGATCTAAGTTGTGAATGCAAAGAGTGAAGAGGAAATCAAGAAGAGGAGCACGTGGAAGAAGCCACGAGAAGGGACTTTTCCACCACAAACAACACCAAAATACACCGCACCGGCACTCTCACACCGGAGAAAAGACCTTGGCAGATGCGATTTATCATCAATAAACTGAACCCGGGCCCCGATAGCGCCGCACACTCACCGTATCCAAAAGTTTTTCCGAGTTGAGTCTCTCGATAACTTCGCTGTCGCTCGGTTACACAAGAAGTGACAGGTGAGATGGCCACTTTCTTCTCCTTCACCGACGGGTGAGTTCATAAAATAACTCACTGAACTCCGTCACTGACTTTCCGTTAGAGCTCATCCTTTTGAGCGCTTTTATGGGTCCAGGTGACGGTGGCCTCTAGATAATCGTTGGGTATGTGCTCGTGAGTGCGTGGTGGAGGTTCTCCGGGGAGGGGTGTTTCCGTCCTTTTTCATTCCTTGTGGGACCGGGTAAATTGGCACGAAATGGTCAGGTTGGTCTCTCCCGCTCTCCCGCTTGTCCTTCCACGGGGTGGCATCTTTGAGAACGACATCTCCTATGCTACTCTCTTTCGGAGACCAGGTGTTGGAAAGAAAAAGCCATACCCACGGCCTGTTCTTGGTCTCCCGATAGGTTTTCGAAAGAGGAACAGCCGGATTCATGTGAGGGTCGTCTCCTGGCGTTGGAGCAATCCTCAGTTGCACTCGTGGTGTAGATGGCGCTGCCCCCTTGGGACCGAACCTCGACAAATCATAAAAAGGACGGAGAATAGAGGAGGTAGTGCGATAACTTATATGATCCCTCATGAGATCCTCCATAGGTTTCTATGTCGAATTGATATGAGAACCTCGATAGGAACCCATATGGGATTCTGTGAAGGTTCCTATTAGTTTCCATTAAGAATCCTTTGAGGATTTTTTTGACTGAAAATTAGAATGATTATTTTCATTATTCCAAAAAGCAAGTGATAAATGATTACTATTCTGAGTTTTGTTGCAAAGACAGGAACAAATTCATTCGCACAAAATTATAAACAACCCGTTTAATCATTCAATTACCTGAAAACAAATCACTCACTACGTTGATAAAAAATTGACAGTTCCACTAGGTGTTCACTGTTTTCACTAAGCGGATTAGGTCGTCTGGTGTCGAGCGGATGGCCTAGGATAGCCCTATCGCACCTCACGCATTTCCATCCTTGCGCATACTCGAAGGATGCGCCTATCAAAGGACATTACTTCGAACCACGCAAAGGAGGTGCTCAGCATTGCCGACGTGATTTTGATTATATGATGCCATAGTATATGTATGTGTAACGATGAAGTTGCGGGGCACTGACCCCTCCCCAATCAATTTTTGCAAGGAATGTCAGTCCTTTCGCACCCGCTCCGAACGACTCCGAACACGTTTCGGGAAATTCTATTGATTTGTGGAAAAGCAAGGGATGAAGGAGAAGTGACTGCAAATGAATTGGAAAGATTGGAGAGAAACGAAGAAAGGAGTATGGAAGATGGCACGGAGAGCAGAGGAAAATTGGGAGAAACCCGAGATCGTCACGATTGAGTATGAGAAAAGAGGCGTGTGCATGCAAAAGAAGCACAAGCGTAAACATAAAATATATTTAAAACTCAACACTCGCGTGAGCGGAAATACAAACTACAGAATGTGAAGGTAAAAAAAGAAGCGCGAAGCGAAAGAAGTAAGTAAAGACGAGAAACGTGCTGTACGAAGGTTGACGACACAGTGTCGGGGTTGATCGACAGCCGTTGCCAACCCATCGATCGTTGATCATCGGGGTTGCTCGGGTTCGAAAATGCTGGAACTCAGACCAAGGCACGAGAATCACACCGACAAGCATACGAAACTACTCGGTCCATCTCGCATACTCGGCGCTGCTACTTCTTACCCTGTCTATTCGTCCAACAATTTGCAATAAACATGAAATTGTTCCTCTTTATAGTTAGAGTTGATTTCATGCACTCATTCGAAGAGACATATCTCATATGCCTACTGCTATCCATCCCAACAGTGGTTTGTGGAAAGCTTATATCAATTGCAAGAGAAGAGTTTTTCTCCGCACAATACCTTGCTCATCAACATTTTTGGTGGGAGAGTGTGGTTTTGTCTGCTCTGTTCTTACGTTGATCGAAGAGTGCTGGGAAGGAGTGCGACAGCAATCTCATCACGGAACAGAATAAGTTTCGTCCAATTATTGGTTTTGAATCCACTTCAAATTCTTCATGGGATTCTATGGACTATACAAAGGAAGTTTTCCTGTCTAGTACGTGGGGAAGAAGACCGAGAGGATTCATAGAAGAGAAGGAAACTCAAGGCTTGAGTGCTTCTTCTCCGCTTCGATATCATACTGCCGATTGCTGCAATTTGGCTACATGAGAATCTTGTGGCATGCTTCTGACCTCGACGATGGTTGCATCGTCGCTTCTTCGCTGGAGGAATTTGGCTGCAATGTTCGAAAGCTCGGAGATTTGGATACAGAAAATCCACTACCGAGTTCCGAGTTGGCTGGAAATTTTGGAAAGATGTTGCCGCATCGAAAGCGGCTCGCTGCTCATTGGTTCTTCACTGGTTGCAAGTACCCATTGAATTGAAAAATTGTTCGATTATTACGTCAATAATCTCTCATTCTCGGCTCAAAGATTCAAAATTTTCAGGATGAGTCACTTGCGTGACATTGACTTACGTCTTTGTTCGGATCGAATTCCATTCGTAATGACAAATACACTGTAACATAACCATAGAAATTCCTCCCATAGGTTATATAACAAAACTGAGATGAAATGTATGTTGATGAGTTCGATGGATGTGACCAAGCTAAATAATCAAAGTTACACACACATATGAAAAATCATTATATCCAAATGTTGGATTCGATTGACAATGTACGCCTGTAGGTACCGATTCACAACCAATAATTCATGTTTGAAATTTATAAAGCCCACAAGCTGGACTTGATATCCTACTCATATCGGTCCCATATAAGGAACTCTCTAAGTCTTACAATTATGAATGGATCATTTGAAAGATCACAGATTCGACTACGTCCGTGTGATATGTTTATCGTCAAATTGTTAAATGACTGAAAAGTTTGATTACGATCAATGTGTTACGAGAACAATTTTGAGAGATAAAAATACAGGGACAAAAGAGGGGAGCCTTTTTAATGTTTCATGTATAGAACTACTTATCTACAATTTCGACGTTAGGCCGATGTCGGAAACGGTCATCCGGGCGTTGGTTTCGAAACCCTTCCATTTGTTGTACAGATCCTTTGTGCAAATCGTGTTCGATTGTACCGACTTCAAAATATTCATCGAAAAGTTTTATTATGAAACACCATCAACTGAAGGGGATACCAGCGGCGTGGAACTAGCAATATCTTGTCTGACAAATTAAACGGAAATTTTGCCATGTGATCGAAATATCGTTCTGTACAAACCTTCTTCAATCGATAAAGATGGTCTGTACAGAGCGATATTTTAATTACATTGCTTGATTTTCGCATAATTTGTGAGAAGAGATTTGGCTAGTGCTACGCCACTGTATGTCTTCAGTATATCTGTTTGTCCATTGCCAACTGGATCCCTTCCGTGATAATTCTCTAAAAGGTTCCACGAAATTTGCGTGGTATGTACCGAAATTCCGATAATTATTGCATATATGTGAGAATTGTTGCAACTGTTCCTGATTTTACGGCTTTGGAAACTTTTGAATTACTTCAATCTGTCTGAATACGTCGTCACTTCCTCAGGAGGTAATATCATGCCCAAGAAGGGAATTGGTTTCTCATAAAATTGTGATTTTCATACTTTTATTGTGAAATTATGTGTCATCAGCTCTTCAAACACTGAACCTGAATGATGAAGATTTTTCTTCAAAGAGGCAGAATGAATAAGGACATCATCAATGTAACACGTGAGGAAATCGGCGAATTGATCACCCAATGCGAAATTGAGAGCTCGAATGCAAGCGCTAGCCGCGGTCTTTGGACCAAAAGGTACGCGGCAGAATTGGTATAGTTGAGAACCCACTGAAAATACGGTGTAAGGTCTCGATTCCATTGCTAAAGGGATTACCCAATATCCATGCGTCGGATCACAAGTGATGAAAAATTGACACCGTGAGAGTTTCGCAATAATTCATTTATCGGTGAAGGACATCCGTTATCAGAACAAATGATTTGGTTTACAAACCGTGCGTCGAGACGAACTCTGATTTCCCCATCTCTTTTCTCAACAATCAAAATCGGGTGACAGCATGGAGAATGTGACCTTTCAATGATGCCTAACCTTAACATTCCCTCAATCCCATTTTGTGGTAAGGATCTCATAGATATAGGTATCAGATAGGATTTTCTAATGAACGGTTCATGGACAAATTAGGGAAATAGAATGATTATGGATGGAAAGAATGAGCTTGAGGATCGATGAGAAGTATGTTTAAGTAATTCACACTGAATAATTCGCGACACGTGGTTTAATGAGAATCAACTGAGTACAGTAGACCGTATCGTTAGACGGTTCAAACGGCTTTGTTCGTCGTACAGGTTGAATATTTAGGCGGCAAGTAAGTGTATGTGTATGAGTGTGAGTATGTACAGAGTGTGAATTATCGGCGGGGTAGCAACCAGAGCGATGGAAGTGGACAATGTGTTGTACTCAGTGTGAGATTTTATACATTTCCGCCCGTCTCGTTTCTATGTGGAAACGAAAGAACTTTAGGACTCAATCTGGGAGTAACATACAGAAATAACTACGGTTGAGTCAATCATTGGTTAACTCGAATTGCAACTGTTGGCAAGTGGAGTGAGAGAATGATAACTCAGACCGGAAATGTTTGTTTGGTTTCGTTCAGAGCACTGACTGATTCGGCGGACTTAGGTAGCAAGCACAACTTTACTATGGGTCGTTTGAAAGTGGAAGTAGCGGTTTTTATTGTCACCACACGAACTCGACCATCACTGTCAGGATGAACCTCTGTAACACGACAAAGTGGCCACTTACTCGGTGGCTGCGTTTCGGTCTTGAGAATAGCCAAATCCCCAACCTGAATGCATGGTTCGTGGTTCCGCCATTTTGGCAGAGATTGGAGAGAATGGAGGTATTCAGATGACCAACGCTTCCAAAAGTCATCCCTCATTCGTTGAATCAATTGCCATCGTGATAATCTATTGATGTTCAGGTCAAATAAAGAGGGTTCAGGAACGGATACGAGAGGGGCACCATTGAGGAAGTGGGCTGGTGTAAGTACCGTTAAGTCGGAAGAGTCGTCAGTCATTGGATGTAGAGGTCTCGAATTGAGACAGGCTTCAATCTGGGTTACCAACGTACTCAATTCTTCGTAGGTGAGTACGGTTTTGCCCATTATGCGACGGAGATGGTGCTCAACCGATTTCACGGCAGATTCCCAAAGGCCTCCGTGGTGGGGGGCGCCTGGCGGGTTGAAAACCCGAGTAGTACCATTGTGAGCGAGAGTATTGGCGATTTCTCGAGACTGAGCTGTCGCTTGTGAAAAGAGTGCCTTGAGCTCGGCATTGGATCCTATGAAGTTGGTGCGGCAATCACTATAGAGATTGGAGGGAAGTTCCTTCCGTGAAGCGAAGCGTTTAGAAGCGGCCAGAAAGTGTGCGCTAGAGTAACCAGTGACCACGTCTAAGTGAACTGCTCTGGTACTAAAACACACGAATACAACGATGTATCCTTTGAATGTTCTACGGGTCCGTCCAAGATTGAGGCGTAAATCAAAAGGTCCGCAGTGATCCACCCCTGTGTGAAGAAATGGTCGAGAAGGGCGAATGCGTGCAGAGGGCAAGTTTCCCATTATTTGTGTAGCGGTATTCGCGCGGTAGCGTATACGAATGTGGCACTTGGAGATGCGCTTTTTGACCGCTTGACGTCCCCGCATGATCCAATATGTTCTGCGTAGGGTGGCCAAGGTCAACTGAGTACCACCATGTAATACTGTTAGATGAACATGGTCAATAAGCAGTTCAGTGAAGATAGAATTAGATGGCAGGATGATAGGATATTGTTCGTCAAGGTCGAGAAGTGAATGTTTTAACCTCCCTCCCACACGAAGCAATTGATTTTCGTCCATAATTGGTCGCAATGCGAGTAAAGGACTCTTATTAGTTGGTCGTTGGTTAAGGGACGTCATTGTCCTGATCTCGGCGGGAAACTCTATGTGTTGAACGATATGTATTCAAGAGACGCGCGCGTTAGAGAGCTCAAAGGTTGTGAGTGGGGGTAGTCGTTTCCTAATTTCAGTAGCCGTTTTCGTTTTCAGACGCCATCGGAGGCACCAGGCAGTGATTCTGATCAGCTTTTGGTGAGTGGATGCAACTGGGTGGGATAATTCCCATACTGCATGAGTTCTGGGTTTAGTTTGAATGTGTGCAAACATCCGCTGCTCACAGAGGGTAGCTGTGTCTGTGGTTACCTCAAGGGAGGACCACAGTTCTCGGTCGGTGGATAGCCATTCCGGGCCATGCCAACAAAGTTGGAAGGAAGTTAGCTGATCAAAAGTGATACCTCTGCTAGCGCAATCAGCCGGGTTCTCGGAGCCGCCTACGTGATGCCAATGAGCTTTCGGAGCTATGGTTTGTATGTTGGCTACGCGATTAGCAACGTACGTCTTTCAAGTGACTGGAGGAGCTCGGAGGCAGGCAAGGACAGTTGTGCTATCAGACCATAGATGTAGCGGTATGTTAGAGAGCGAGAGGCAT
This sequence comes from Gonatopus flavifemur, assembly GCA_018340375.1. Taxonomy (NCBI): domain Eukaryota; kingdom Metazoa; phylum Arthropoda; class Insecta; order Hymenoptera; family Dryinidae; genus Gonatopus; species Gonatopus flavifemur. The sequence continues at coordinate 1,246,442 of JAFFJZ010000049.1, read as the reverse complement.
TGGGTCATGTGAATAGCGAGTTTGGCCAATAGTTGTGCTCCATACAGTTCGAGACGGAGAATAGAAACTTGTTTCGAAGGCGCAAATTTCGTTTTGGCTGCGAGGAGCGTGGTATGAATTTGGTCGCCCTTAGCATGATAGAGCAGGTATTCAACTGCGGAGTGAGCACGCTGAGAGGCGTCTGAGAACCCATGCACTTCTAGTGGACCCGAGTTTAGTTCAATTCCAAGCCATCTTGGGATTCTGATCTCAGAAACATGTATGAGATCACCTATGAGCTGATTCCAATGTCGTGCTCCGTTCACTGGAAGCTGATCATCCCAACCAATTTTGGAGAGCCATAGCGATTGCATGAAGACTTTGAATGGAACAGTAGTGGGAGCAAGCCAGCCCGAGGGATCGAACACTTTGGAGATGTTAGATAACACAGCACGTTTGGTAGTACTGGTGGAAAGATCTGTTGGAACGAAACGAAATGCGAGTTCATCAGTTTCAGGGTGCCACTGTAGCGCCAGAGTGGGAAATGCAAAGTCGTGTTGCCAAGAGATTGAAGGCTGAGTGGCGACCCAGTCAGATGGTATGGAATCAAGAAGGCGCGGGTCATTGGACATCCACTTTCGTAGTGGAAATCCGCCCGTCATGAGGAGATCGTTTGATTCGCGTTAAAGATCTAGAGCAGCTGCTATATCCGAAGCCCTCGCGAGTATGTCATCGACATAGGTGTTACGTTCTAAGATCATGAAGGCATTGGGATATCTAGCAGCTTCGTCTGAAGCTCATTGATCTAGGGTGCGTAGGGTCAAATAAGGAGCGCATGTCAATCCGTGAGTCACGGTATTGAGGCGGAAGGCTAGTGGAGGTTGGTGCGGCAGCTCTCGCCATAATATCCGCTGATAATCTCGATCAGTTGTATGGACTACGATCTGCCTGTACATCTTCTCGATGTCGGTTGAGGAAACGATTTTATGCATTCTCCATCGAGGTAGAACTACGGGAAGCTCATGCTGAAGTTTGGGTCCCGTTGCAAGAATGTCATTGAGCGAGAGTCCGGATGCCGACTTCTGTGAGCCGTTAAACACAACCCTGAGCTTTGTGGTGAAACTCGATTCCTTAATAACCCCATGATGTGGGAGGTGAAAGGATGAATTAGGTTGTGCCTCCGTCACAGCCTCCTCCATATGACCTAGCGCCAGGTATTCATTGGGGGGACGCAGCGTAGGAACATTGTAGAGCGGTGGATTTCTGAAACTGTCGTTCCATACGCTGTAAAGTGCGTACAGCTTGTGTTCGAGAGTCACCTAAGCCTTCAGAAGGAGCAATGAACGGCAATCGAACAACGTGACGACCAGTTTGGGTGCGTGAGTGTGTAGCAGCAAAATGATCGTCACACTGTTGCTCGTCCGGAGTGCACTTCGGGGTATTGGTATCGGGTACTTCCTTTTGAACCCAAAACCGTTCGAGCACAGAGAGTAACGGGTCTTACAGAACACAAGTGAGTCCTACCACTGAATTTTTGTGAGTGATCGTACTAGTATCAGGTGTGGCAGGGCCAGTAAGAATCCAACCCAAAAATGTTTCTTGAGCCAGTGGGGTACCTGGCGGACCCTTAATCAAGCCCAATTTCATCAGCAAGGCGTAGGCCTCGCTACCGATCAGCAAGTCGATAGGTTTGGAGGACCCAACGTTGGGATCCGCTAATGTAAGGCCGTTCAAGTGAGGCCAGGGAAGGACAGGTTTATGTCGGGGAGGACGATATTCGGTTAGTTTAGGTAAAACTAAGGCAGCGATAGGTAATTGGAACCGCGAGTGAAAACTGTACGGAGAGATGAGAAAATCAACCGAACCACGTGACCTCTCGCTAGCACTCCCACCAATCCCGGAGATCATGATTGGAGCCGAACGACGTGGCAGTCGTAAATGTTGTGTTAGAGCCTCAGATTTAAAGTTAGTTTCCGCGCAAGGGTCAATAAGGGCCCGAGCCCACGATGGATAGCCATTATCAGTTTGCACAGTTACCATTGCAGTGGCCAGAAGTACTGGCCCAGATGATGATACTGTGGTGTTAGAGACGAGGGAGCTAACGAGACTCACGTTTGACGCTCTAGTGGTATTGAGTTGCGTTACAGGCTGATTTGAACTTTGAATCGGACTGGAGGAGGAAGTCGGTTTTGGTGATTGAATATGGTTGTGAAGCAACGAATGATGTCGTTGGTAACAATACCTACACACGGTATGTGATCGACAGGAGGTAATATTGTGGTGCCCCAAACAGTTGGTACACAAGTTCTGGGATTGCACGAATTCATGTCTGAGTGGAAGTATTTTGGCCTTGAACGACTCGCAGGTGCCCAGATAATGCGGTTGTGGACAACAGGGACAGTTTCGCGGGACATGTTGATTGACCTTGGCCTTGTAATTTTGTTTCTCCTCTGTCGTGATTTTAGTAACTGGGTGTGCCTTCGCAGATTGTGGCGAATGCCGAGAGTAAAAAGAGCGAACGTTAGATTTAGCGGGGGATATAGAAGCGTCAGTTCGTTTACTGGAGTGATCCATAAATTCCAACGTGTTCACCCTAGTACTGAGAAAATCCTTCAACTCATCGAATGTTGGGGGATCTTGTTTTGAGCCGATGTGATTTTCCCAATCCCAAAGTGTGCGGGGATCCAACCGTCTGGTGGTGATGTGGACGATCCAATCGTCCCAGTGGTCAGTTGACCTACCTAACGTTTCCAGGGTACCTCTCGCGTTGGTAGTACCGTTGAGTAATCGTTCGAGGTCATCGGCAGACTCAACAGTCATAGATTTCAAGGCGGTTGGTGCCGAAAGTTGAGCATTGACTAGTAAGCGGGTGTTTTGATACCGCTTAGTGAAAATATCCCACGCCCTTGTGAAGTTATCCGCGGTAGTGGGAACATTTTGAATAAGGTTATATGGCTCACCAGTAAGACTCGTTTCCAAATGATGTATCCGTTCTATATTGGTTAGAGAGCTATTTGAGATGACCATTGAAGAAAATAAGTCCTCAAACGAATTCCAATTCTGAAAATTGCCATCGAATTTGGGTGTATTGATTTGAGGAAGCTGATGGCGCAATTGGTGCTCATTATGTATACTCGTATTAAGGGCATGGCTACCAGAAGCTCCGCCGACCGGGTAAGCGCCCATCCTATCCAGAAATTCATCCTTTTCGTTCAAGTAACTTCCTTTCGTGGAACTGTAAATATAGTTCAGAAAATAAGGAATATCCTTATGTTCTTCTTCATCGTAAAGGTCGAATAGTACCTCGTATTGAGACAAAAACTGTGACCACTTCTGTTCAAGTGAGGGGATCGGGCCTCACAGTTACCCTTTGTCATGCTTGCAGCCCCTAGTTCCGTAAAATTATGTAAGATCGGGCGATTAGCCCGACGAGCCGTTCTTGGCGCGCACATAATCTAACAACGTCTTGATCAGACATGATTTATTTTTTGAAATTGATCCGAACGTTAGAAATATCGAAAGAACCCAGTCAGATCCCTGCTTGTAAACTCGATTGTTAGCGTAATGGCACGTGATCGACAGTTGGAATTCAAACCGGTTTCGTCAATTCGAGTCTCAATGGTTGATCCATTACAAAGTACGGTAAAGTGAGAACAATTGACCTCTAAGTCAGATACTGAGGGAATATGAATATAGAGTTTGTTTAATGTGGAATAGATTTAAGCAATTCGTTTAGCACCGTGAGGAATGTTTGCGAAAAGTATAATGAAAGTCAAAATGAGTTGTCTCAAAGTGAGTATAGGCACCAAAATTCTATGGTTACTATTGTTGCTTAATTTTGTATGTTGATGCAAATATTGTTATTAAAATATATACGGGACACAAGGTTGTTCCTAATTAAATTGAATTATACGGAATTCAATCATATGTGGTTATAGAATTGCGTAGGTACGTGCGCTGATATGAAAAAATTGTGAATGTGAGAACCACACAAGACGTAAGAACTGTAATTATGAAAACGGATCAAGAATATCGATTTAGAATCAATTAGAATCGAATCAATTCGCTGAAAGGGAAGTAATAGATTTATACAAAACAAACGCATATATGTATCGATGGTACAAACATGATAGATGAAATGTAAAATTCAAGCAAGTAACATGGACAAACGCTTAATTGAATCAAATTAGATGACTGAGAGCAGCAGTAATTAGTGATCCGATCACAATTATAGAAAAGGATCAATAATAAATCGGTAATGAATCGATAATAACGGTGATTACATCTTTATAACAACAGCTTCGAAAGTAGAATATACATAATAATTGATATGTCATTGAATCGACAAAAGAGTTGAAATTAATTTTGTAAAAGTTGAAAGAATAGTTGATATGAAATGATGAGTATACTGATCCCAAGAAAATTCGAAATAAATGTCGGACTGGAATTGTTTGAGATATTTATGCTCGATGTGATAATGAAATTTCGATTCGGAAATGTATCTGAATTCTTTCAAAGAAGTATACAAAGAAAAGGAGAATGTTGCTGATGTTGAGCCGTCGATTAGGTCACCGTCGTACAAATGGTTACAGCGGCATCCACGCCGTTGTCGAGTTATATGAAGCGGAGTAAAGGGACAGCGAAGAGTTAGAATTTCAGCTGTTGGCTTGTTCAGTGTGAGCGCACCTTCAACGACGAATTGTTCTGTATCCTCGTCTCGAACGTTGAATTAGGATATGAACTGATGTAATAATGTACGAGTTATTACACGAATTATGTTCATGTATTTCAGTGGAAACTTATGCTGCATCGAATAATGCGTGTGATGCACGACCAAACAGCATCGTTTAATGTATTTGTCACCGCACTCTTAGGTCTTTCCCACAGCACGAGAACGAATTGCAGTGCATATAATACTGCACAGTGCGAGTATACAGCAAAATTGCATCGATGCACTGTTAGGTGTGCTTCTCGAATCACTATCGTTTGTTCAGATGAAGTTTCGGAGATCAAAAGCACAGTAACCCCTCGAGTAATTCAATTCAGAAAATGTCTTGAGACGTGCGAGTGATGGCGGTAACGTCGTACGGTGACCGAACACGTGAAATTTTCACTTTTCAAGGAATATAGGAGCGGATGAGATTTGAGCCGTCCGGCTCGGAGGACCAATGGACAAATTAGGAAAATAGAATGATTATGAATGGGAAGAATGAGCTTGAGGATTGATAAGAAGGATGTTGAGGTAATCCACACTGAATAATTTGCGACACGTGGTTCAATTGAAATCAACTGAGTACAGTAGACCGTATCGTTATACGGTTTAAACGGCTCTGTTCGTCGTACAGGTTGAATATTTAGGCGGCAAGTAAGTGTATGTGTATGAGTGTGAGTATGTACAGAGCGTGAATTATTGGTGGGGTAGCAACCAGAGCGATGGAAGTGGACAATGTGTTGTACTCAGTGTAAGATTTCATACAGTTCATGAATTTCCAGTTTGATTTTGTACGTTCGTACACCCAGGTTTATCTGAGAAAAGTTTTTTATGTTCCATCAATAGTTGAAAGAGTTCAAATAACAATGATTTTTGTTCTCCAATAATTTCCGCTACTGATGAAACTACTCTCATTGCCTCTTCGTGATATTTATTTATTTCTGCCGAAATTAGAACGGTATCATCAACCAAATCGATATTATTTTTATGAATAGCCTGAACATTACTATATTTCGATTGTTGGATCATATTTTCGTAATATATTTCCTCATCATCGATTATAATTTTATTTGTCTCATCTTGTATCGGAACAAGTTTCAATGAATTGGTCTCATTACATATTTCGCGATTATTCACACTCTTCTGGTCAATCCTATCAGTGCTATCAATCTCATAATTATTTTCCTCCATATTATTTTTTAACTTATCCTTTTTTGTTCCATTCGCCTTGTCATCTCCATTTTCTCCATTCTTTATACAAACTATATTGCGAGTATCTTCAAGAGTTATATCATCCTTTTCATTTGATTTAGATGATTCATCTTCACTGTCACTTCATTTTCAGTCATTTGATTATCGAATTTATGATTATTCCCATTACGAATCAAAATACATTTTGTATGCGAGCTCGTGAATGATATTGTTCTTTCGATTGATGTTCTCCTGAATATTAGTGGGATAGCAATTTCTTTCCGACACATTTGCACTTCCAATACGCTGTCTCCATAGTTTATAGTTGCATGATGGACTCTCAGCCAATCACTTCCTAGAATAGCATTATTGATTAAATCAGGAACAACTAAAAAGGTACCAAGCATCTCGTATTGATCACAAATTACTTCAAGTTGTACTTGTTTATGTATTGGTTTTGCCCTTCCACTCACAGCTGGTATCACTACAGTATTTGTTAGTGGTAACTCTGCAATTTTTTCTATTTTTCCCAATTCTTGATAAAAATTTTCCAATATAAAGATGATCTTGCTTCCTGAGTCAATCAATGCGTATATTCGTTTTTTCATGATTTCATGGTTTATGTAAGGACAACCTTGTTGTTCTCCTTCGTAATTCTCTCCTGATACTTCACGATCGATTCCTTCAATCAGATGCTCCACGATATCATAGTTATAACAGTGTACACTAGGATCTGTATTCGCGGCACTGCTTAAACGTTTGAGGAATCACTTTGATTGTTCATTGTTCTACCGGAATCATTATACGGTGTATAGGGATAATTTTGAGGTGTAATACTTGTATTCGGGATCTGGAATCGGTTTTTTCTTTCATGTGATCTATATCTATAATTATCTATGATTTTGATTGTTTCTATACAATGCATTCGGAAAACTACTATTTGCCCCATCATAATTTCGCCTGTTATAATTTGGATAATTTCTCCGATGTGATTGATGATTTGAATGATATGAATTATTCGCTGAGAATCTATTTCCTCTATTAGATTGAATATGTCTCCTATCATGCTGATAACGCATGTTACGAACATTTTCGACAGTGTAGTTATTGAATCTTCGTTCCCCACGATCACGTTCTCCATTGTTATTATCAAGACATTACATACTGCTTCATTATCATTGAAATCGATGGAAACGAGTGATCCACGAATTCTAAGTGGCATTTGTTGAATTAAAGGATAATCAATTTCGACATTACTCAACGGTGAATCAAAATGTCTAGTTTTCTCTAATTGATTCATAAAACGAGTATATAACGATCCATCTTGTGATCCGTAACGATTCGTTGACCATTCATTCTTATATCTGACTCTAATCGGAATACTGAAGAACTCATCCAAGAATCCTGTTTCGAACTGATCGAATGTTTGGATATCTTGTCGATTTGTATTGAACCAAATCTTCGCTTCACTCTCAAGTGTCATTTGAGTCACGTGCAATTTTGGAATTTCAGATACATTTTTTATATCAAAGGATTCTTTCAATCCTTTCATAATCAATTTTCTCCCGTGAAACCCTGTATAAACATCATTGCATGATTTTGAGTCATATCGTGGATTTTGGTATGCCGCATTGGATCCACCATCTTGAATTTTTGGAATATAACTCCAAATACGTTATCAGCGACCCCAAAAATCCCTCGTATACACATTTCCTCATGATTCAGAAGCATTTTATAAATTTCAGTATGCCATATTGGATCCGCCATCTTGGATTCCGGAAATCTGATGCTGGATTCGTTTTCAGTGACCTCCGGAACCCCACTATACCGATTTTCATCCATCTTTGAGACTATTTTCGAATTTTTGTCCGCCGTCTCGAGTCCGCCATCTCCAATTTTGCAAATCTGATGCTGGATTCATAATCAGCGACCTCGAAAACCCCAGTATATCGAATCCAATCCATCTTCGAGGCTTTTTTGGACTTTTCATTCACCATCTTGGATCCGCCATTTTGATTTTCGAAAATCTGATGGTGAATTCATAGTCAGCGGCCTCAAAAACCTCTGGGTACTCCTCTTGAAAAATATCGGACGGATAAAATTGTATGTCCTAACCATTCCCTCTAGATTCTCAGAATTGCGAGTTATTTTGATGAATTTATGGTGAATTGAGAGAGGTTAGGTCTCCTTCGAGTCAGGGAACAAATTCTATTGTGAAGTTGAGATATTTTTTGCACCCTTGGTTGATGTTTCGAATAATTTTAAGTGCACTTCCAACCTGTAAAAAAATCACAAAGTGAAATATCCTCCAATTTCTTGTTGACTTTTTATTTTCAACCGCTTATGTCGGTATTCCAGCGCCATCTGAATGCAATTTTGACCTCAGCAATCGAGAGAGTAATCTCAAGAATGGTGGGTAAGGTTTTTTTGCCATGAATTCATGTTGATTCATCTATCATTTGCAACGTTCAAAAGTTCGTACAGTTGAAAAAAAACGTACAGTTGAAATCCTGCATTTCCCAGACTTGATGGGTTAAGAACAGGACTCCTCCTAGGAAGCGCCATCTTGGAACTCAAAGCCGATAACTTTTCAGCAAAGCTATCTACCTGAAATGCCTTGATCAGTAGCATGCGAGAATCACGCAATTCCCACGCAGAGAGAAATCCAGAAACTGGATCAGCAGGAGTAGATCTGATCCGCCGAACAAATTGTGGACAATGAGTGACTACGCGAAGGAGTTTGTCGAGCGAGGAAAAACTTCCCGTTAGTTCCACACATAGATTGACAGACGGCTGAGTCGCCAGGTTGACCCCAACTCCATGGCGTTGTTCTGAAAACACTCCTCCTCCCTCTGGAGAATCTAGCCACCTTCCAGCACTTTCTCTGGACTATGACAGACCCTCGCCACCACGAATCGGATATACCTAATTCTAGTGGCATCTCACTGCGAGTAGCCGTATTGGCCGGGTTCCCCTTAGTGGGCACATGTCTCCAGATCACCTCAGGAAGAGATGACTGAATAGAAGAAACTCTATCCGCGACGAAAGTGGTCCAGCTGCTCGGATGTTCCTCCAACCAGGATAATGCCACCTGGATATCCAACCACGAATGAATAACAACCTCCTCAAAAATCGAAGCTCCCCGAACGTGGAGCGGGAGCTCAACCAAAAGCACCGCGAACCATAATTCTAGACGAGGTAGGCTCACGGTTTTTACCGGAGCCACCTCCGATTTCGTTGCAAGAAGCAAAACTGTCATACGACCTCCGTCGTCTATCAATCTGACGTGTACCGCAGCAGCATAAGCCCGCATGGGAGCATCTGCGAACCCGTAAATTTGCACATCGGAAACTTCAGGAAGGTATCTGATTGGGCGAGCTATGCGGATGGTCTCCAGCTTTCCCAAAGAACTGCAATGATTTCCCCAAATGCCTTGAACAGAGGAAGATGGAGAAGTGTCCCAGTCCATTCCCAGAAGCCGAAGATCCTGGATAAGTATTTTCGTCGTGATCGTCACTGGAGCAATCCACCACGAAGGATCAATGACTCTGGCTAACGGAGACAACACGGATCGCTTCGTAACAACCTGTGGGCGTAACTGGGGTGGATCTAACCCCGCTGGGATTCGTAAACTGGGAAAATTCTCAGATGGAATCCAAATCAAACCCAGCGTCTTAACAGGTTTTTGGAGCGCCTCTCAACGCTCTATACGTGCATTGGTCACTCCCGGAGTGATCTTTGATTCTCCCAGCTTCTTCATATTCATGATTATTCGCGATAGAGCTCGCAAATTTTCCTCCGGTTTTCTCAGAAGAGATTCCATATTGGTCAAAAACACACCAAAACGTAGGAAAAAAAACAGGAACCGTCCAAAATGCGAACTGTGACAAGTTGTATTTCAAACAAAAGATGAAACTCTGTCTGAATTTCAAAAAGGAACAAGAATTCAATTCCCCCACGAAGTTACTTCCCACTCAAAGAAAAAGAAGGAAATAGGAAAGAATTTGATCGGTCGAAAGAACGTTACCTCATCAAATTTTGATAATAATTGCACTGAACAGCACAAACGTTGCTTAGAAAAAATGCACCAGATCATTGGTACAACAAAAAATGATATTTTCACGACGAATAGTCCGTTGAGCTCGTGGAAAAAAAGAATTGAGAATTGAAACGGGTGCGGAGAGGACACTCATCAGACCTTACAAAGGTAGACATAGATGTGTCGTTCCGTCCAGCGCAACAAAACGAGTGTAGAGAAGGTGATCCCCACTCCCATGAGGAGAGTCTCCCCCACGCAGAGGAGGAGATGCGTAAGGGGCGATCTAATGGTGATTCGATGTGCAGCCTCCCTTCGAGTTGAAGATTAGAGGGGTGACGGACAGCGATATGCATGTGTGCGTACGTCCTTGTTATTGTTTCCCGTGTCAACAACTATACACAGATCGAATGTTTGAAAGACGAACACTCACACAACCAGCCGATGTCCATGTGTGAACCTAAAGAATGTTATACGCACACACCTTCCTCATGTTTTTTGGCACACTTTTCGCGAGGAACCAGCCGGGTATCCAACTCGAAGGACCAACAATGATGAAGAAGAAGGTAGGAGTGCGGAAAACTTCGAAGATAAATGAAGATCGTTCGGAAATAGAAGACCAATGGACTGTACAGAGGAAGGGAGGGAGAGCGAGAGTTGAAGCTGATGTGGAGAGAGTTCGTTAGAGCAAAAGAACGATATGGCATGAGCCGGAAACCCGGAGTAACTGCACAGTGGTTTCCCAACACTTTGAAAATTCATTCTGAACGAAAAAAAACAACAACAAGAAAGTTTGAATCACGTCAGGGACTCATACGTGAGAAAACTGCGGGGGAACAGAGGTGGGATACGATGGACGTGATTGCCTCGGAGGAGATTTGCGCGTCACTGACTCAGAGCATCTCTCCGTTGTTAACGCGAACAAAGTAGACCACGTGACATACTCATGCTATGTCATCATCATCATGAAATAATCAGTCCTATGACTGGTTTGATGAAATCCTCCAACCCTGTCTGGTATCCGCTGACCGCTTAATTTCTGCATATCTACGACAACCCTCATCTTGTATATGCTGTCATTCGGCGGCAATGGGAGGGCACTCGATAGACCATCGCCCGCTTGCCTCCCAAGCTACTCGGTCCATCCGAGAGAACGATCAGGAGAAACAGTGATACCGACAAACCCTCACAGTCACCTTCTGAAAGTGAAGGGAAAAACTTCCTCACATTTTCAGGCTGGTTTGAGGAGATACCAGCTTACCATCCGAGTGAACATTTTGTGTGTAACATTTCTCTGAATTGAATTTATGGAACAGTCTGAAATTTTCAGAGAATAATCTTTCATACACCATCTATTGCTGTACAGAGCCCGGATTCCAAATTTCGTAAAAAAACTATTCGTTACTGACTGAGAAGGGAATTTCCTTCTCAAAATCTGAAATTCGGGCTCTATACAGCAATAGATGAAGTATCAAAGATTATTCCCTGAAAATTTCAGACTGTTTTATGAAGTCAGTTCAGAGAAATCTTACACACAAAATGTTTATTTGGATGGTAAGCTGGTATGACCCCTTGAAGATTCTCAGAATGCTCCAATTCTTCTTCGTAAGGGGCAAAACAATGTTTCAGTTTCATTGTCACAGCTTCAAACAGCTTGCGCAAATGTATTCAAAGTTGATTGTTCTCATTGCGGAATGAGAGTAGTTGTGAACAAACGTTCAAAACGATGCGCAGTTAGAAAACCTTCTTGATAACATAAACAAACGTGAAGAACACATCAAACTATAGAATATGACAAGAATCACCATGAAATTGTAAATATCGGGATTATTTTACACATTCAACTCCATGCGCATGCTGGCGTGAGTGTGACAAATATGTTTGTGGATTCGTTATTCAGAATATAAGAACTAATAGGTTACAGACAACTCAATTATAAAACAAGTGACGGCACAGTGGTTTGATTGTCATCCTGATACTCTTTGCTTCTCCACTCTGAATTTTCTTACATATTCTTGTAGAGTTGCTCTTGTGGTTGTTATCTGTTTAATAAAATTCCGAAGCGGCGTATTTGAAGAAAATACAATTCGAAGTTCAAACTGGATTTTCTTAATCAAAAAATGTTTTTGAGTGAAAACTGATGGCACCATTGGGAAGAGCGGGGAAAAATACATCGATCCATGCCTTCAGATAATGTTGTGAGCTATTTTCGATCAACTGTGAGCTAGTTGAACACAGTGCATTTGATGCAAAAGAGGTGTCGCAAGCGCCTGATGTTCTGCTTTGCTTGAACGCGCTGATATATATGTATACAGCGGAGGGAATTTTTTCTGAGATCACAGATTCTTCGAGAAAAATAGAAGGACTTGTTCGATTCCAATAAAAGTTGGATGGCCCCTTGGAGAGGGTTTGAGGAAGGTCTCCTTCAAAGTTCGACCAATTTGGTTCACTCGTCCCAGATTATCAATCAGTATTCCATGGGATGGAAAACTCTCCAACTCCCCATTGGATTCCTCAAATATTTTAGAAGATACGGTGAAGGTACGATAGCGGGTGTCATAGGGACTCCATGCTAGGTATACTACGTATACTTATGAGTGCCTTGAAACAAAGAATAATTTCAATAGAAGAGAACAGGGGAAATTTTAAAACCCGAAAAAATAGGTAAATGATTGTTGGTATGTTCACTCCCACGTGAGGAGGATCGGGGAACGTTAGTTATGGTGATTAAGCAACATATATACTGTATAGTATATACTGTTGCCTTAATACTCATCTTCCGTCAAGTTTTCAACCTATAAAGTAGATTCGCCGCCTGGAACTTGATAATCTGAGCGGAAATTCGTGGTGAGCGATCTCAAAATTCCCCGAGTACCCATCTTCAGCGATATTTGAGGCCTTTTATCAGTTTTATGTGCTTCATTGGATCCGAAATTTTGAATTCCGATATTATGATGGTTAATGTATGATCAATGACTCCAAAAAATCCCCGAGTACCCATTTTCATCAAATTTCGAGGTCTCATTTACTGTCCGTCCACTATATTGAATCTGTCATCTTGAATTTCTGTATTATGATGGTGAGTTTGTAATCAGTGACCCGAAGAACCCGTGTATAAGATTGTTCGGATCAATTGAAAAATGTGCACTGCTGATATGTTTCGAGTTTCCGTCACTTACTGTATATTCAATTTTATTGCGTACGTCCTAGAGAGGTTAGAACAGCTCCACGCAAAACCGAAAACTCCTCTTGGTGAAGTTGAGGAGTGATATCCATGGTTTGTTCATGACAAGAAAAAATAATTAAACATTTTTTTCGGGTATTCTTGTTGATTCTGCCATTCAAAACGCGTCATATTCTTCTCATAAGTGATCGAAATGCAACCCTTCCCCCGCCAATCAAAAAAGCATACACAAGAATACTACGGAAGCATTGAGGTAAATTATAGAAACGTCATTTTGATATCATCTGCTACGGTCGAGCTAAAGTTGGGATATCTGTCCTATTGGGCGTTAATGGGTTACCACTCTCATTTATGATAGAATACCAAAAATATGCACAATACGCACCTACTCCTCCGATTACGATTCCCACTCTACCCGATAAGTGCCCCCCCCCCCTCATCCGACGAAACCCACTCACCTCATACATAAATGGGACATTCTTTGTTGAATCAGCTACCTCACCTCCACATATCAATTCCGTGAATGCAGATTCCAAATGGCGATCGAAATTTTCATCGAAATATCTTTTTTCCAACATCATATGGTTTTTCGGAAACGTGAAGAACAGTTCAGCGATATGGAGCTCAAACGAAGAGTAGACGTGACGATAATGATCAGAAGCTGTCATATGCTCACGGAACGTGTGCAGTGGATAGCTCTATTGTGATGCCGTATCCTTCCCCTCACCTGCTCACTCGCGATACTTCATCTTTTCACACAATCAAAAAATTTCAGAGGAGTGTGACAGAGGAAACCGAGTTAAGAGCGTCAGATAACGACACATCCGTCACCAAATAAGAAAACTTCCGTCAAGAGTGAGCACATGCGTACAATTAACCAAAACGAGTTGTGAAATTTCCGAATAGGCTTCCTGTTGTGTTACCCTCCTAGCTAGCGAATCGTGAGGGGTGGGTAGAAGGAGAAGTGAACCAAAAGGAGGCTCCTCAACTGGAAGAGAGATGATTCGAAATGAAACAGAGGCAAAAATATAATTTCCACATAATCAATATTACAGGTGTTTCTAAAGCCACGGTTCACAAGAGAGATGTGAAATATAATGACCCTGGTGGAGATTCCAACTTTGAGAGTTTTTCAGAAATGCTCAGAATATTTTCAGAGATTTACAGAGTTATTCTGAATTTTACAGAGACTTGCAGAGATTTACAGAGAATGTTCGAATCCTGAGAGTTTTTCAGAGATTCTCAGAAATTCTAAGAGAAATATTTCCACCAGGGAAAGACAAAATTTAATGAGCTTAGAGCTTATGCAACAAGCAGCAAAGAAAACAAGTGAAGCGAGTGGAATATGGTTTGAATTCACAATGTATAAAATCGCCCAATTTTATCAAACATACCATTGATATTACCTACCAAATCCCATGGACTAAGAAAACAGTTACGGTAGACTATCATAATGAACTTTGATCTCACCCTAGTGGTATTAACTCTGGCCTACCCTCACCCAGTCTTGGGCCCATATTGACAGAATGGAGCCCATGCTGGGCCCCATGGTACATACATGCTAGGGTATCAGAATCAGATCCCGGACAAGTGAACCACGTGATCACCTGTGGCCAGTCTTACTCCGACTCCGGTATAAGTCGTCATACAATCTTCACACAACAGAAAAGGAGTGAACGAACGTTCTGCAGTCAACTCGACACTCAAGTGTGAATTCAAACCTGAGATGAACACGCGCAAGTTCAACGGGAGCGTCGGAGCAGAAAACAAATGCAACACAATGGTAGACTTGACTAGCTGAATCCGCTCACCTTTATTGCAATGCAGCCTCCTCGGGACAGTCGTCATGATCAGATCATTTCACCAGTGGTAGCGGGATAAACGAAAGTATATTAGGACCTTCAATGAGTTCTCGTTGTTTCATCACAGATGGCATTCACAGTACTCCGTGCTTGAAATTTCGGATGGTAACGTACTCGCAAGGAAGTACTGTATCTAACATGAAATTTTAGTGTATGATTGTTCACTTCAGTGTAAACAAAGTGATTGCTTATTAGTTTTGACAATATCTACTTCTGTGTCAACTGAAGTAGATTTGCGGGAAATTCCATTGCACTACTGTATCCAATAGAAATCTGCAGCTGAAGCATATAGGATTCTTGTTGAGACTTATGGTGACAATGCTCTGTCGGACACGACATGCAGAGACTGGTTTCGATGCTTCAAAAATCAGGATTTCGAACTTGAGGATGACGAACGTTCTGGTAAACCAAAAAAATTTGGAGACAGAGAATTGGAGGAATTGCTTGATGGAAACCGATCTCAGACGCTAGCAGAACTTGGAAAACAATTACAAGTTGATGAGTCAATTGTTTCAGAACGTTTGAAAATGTCAGGAATGACCCAGAAGCAAGGACCTTGGGTGCCGTATGAATTGAAGCCAAGAGACATCGAACGGCTCTTCGTCACGTGTGAACTACTTCTCCAATGGCTGAAACGAACAGGTTTCTTGCACCGTATCGTGACTGGCGATGGAAAATGGATACACTATGATGATCCAAAGCGTATAAAATCATGGGGTGAGCCTGGCCATGCATCAACATCGTCCGCAAAACTAAATATCCATGGCTTGAAGCTTCTTCTCTGTATTTGTGGGGTCAGCAAAATGTAATTGATTATGAGCTGTCCCAACCGAATGAGACTATCACGGGGGATCGCTATCAACTCCAATTGATGCGTTTAAGTCGAGCTTTTGGAGAAAAACGGCCGCTATACAAGGAAAGATACGACGGAGTGATTTTGTTACATGACAACGCCTGGCCTCATATGCCAAAACCAGTGACAACCTACCTGGAAACGCTTCAATGGGAAGTCCTATCTCACTCGCCGTATTCACCTGACATAGTTCCTTCCGATTTCGATCTTTTCCGTTCGATGGCACATGGCCTCACTGACCAGCGTTTTGATCCTTACAAAGAAGCTAAAAAATGGGTCGATCCTTGGATAGCCTCAAAAGACGTCGTTCTTTCACCGCGGAATTCATATACTGCCAGGAAGATGGGAGAAAGTGGTCTCTAGTGATGGGCGATACTTTGAATACAACGTTTTAATTCCATATATTTTGAATGAAATTCTATTTTGTGAAAAAAATAGCGAGAACTCATTCAAGGTCCAAACATTATTGAGAAAACGAACGTTCCATTATTCAGTCTCGCGCTGTATGCGTCTCTAAGGTCCTGTTTAGGCGTGTAACTGTACCGATTGCCGTCCAACTCAAAAGTGCTCGTCTCCCTGCGACTCTGCAGCTAGTCAATTTAAATGCGTGCGCAGTGTGAGCAATATGATAGCCATTGTGGTGCACGCAGAACGTGGTCCTTATTTGGTTTAATTCCACCACGAACCAGAATTCTCCTCATCTCAGGAAGATTTAGAAAGTTTCTGGTTCGGTCCTTATGATGATTGAAGATGAGAATCGCCCGTAATTTGGTGCTGCCTCCTCGTTTTTTCTGATGGTCCCCTCTCCCCTCCTAGTAAGAGTACGAAGAGAGACGTTGCAGGATAGAGGAGAATATATAATCATCGACCTCTAATAGATGCACGTAGCGGCTCCTGGCGGATGCGGTATATGTCCGCTCATCCCCCTCTCTCTCTCTCTTCTTC
Source organism: Gonatopus flavifemur (assembly GCA_018340375.1). Taxonomy (NCBI): domain Eukaryota; kingdom Metazoa; phylum Arthropoda; class Insecta; order Hymenoptera; family Dryinidae; genus Gonatopus; species Gonatopus flavifemur. The sequence goes on along the minus strand of JAFFJZ010000049.1, from coordinate 1,229,681 downwards.
TCGGGTTCTTCGTACCATGTCAAACAATCGCATGCATAAAGAAATCAAAAGATCATTGGTAATCTACGGTTGATCACTCGGTTTGCTCAATCCTCTTCGAACAAGAAATTTCCATTCTCAATCCTTAATCGTTGATTTGCGGATTTTCTGTGGGATTACTATTTACTGACTGAATATATCTATATACAATAAGAAGATGTATGATTCAGAGGACAGTTCCCTTTGAATCCCGGCTGAACGGAGCCAACGGCAACGATCAGGCAGAGAGAGAGAGAGAGTATTGCAACTACCACGTCACACTATTGATTGAAACATGTGATTCGAGCATCCTGGATTGAATCGATACGTTCAGGATTCCAAAATTGCAAATGCCGACTCCAATATAGCGCTAGGAATTTGAAAAACAATCTGCATATCACAAAACGAATTCAAACTCAGATTTGTAGAATTACAAATGACGAATCCAATATGGCGATCGGAAGAATTCAAAATTGTTCGAATTAGGGATACAATTGTCTTGGAGTTTTTGGGATCGCTGATCACGAATCCCAACACAGATTTCCGGAATCACATACGGGAAATCCCATATAGCGTATAACGGACTCAACGGCGTCCGTTCCCCGTGGTGGGACGGCGCGTGATTCCGAAGGGGGGAAGAAGGGAATCAATTGCATATGATTCTTCGAAAATTGTGAAGATTTATTTTCTTTCTTGAAGCGAAGTAAATCGTTCTCACCTAATCGAGCTTGGATCAACCTGTCCGTGTAAGTGTATGTGTGAGTAGGTGTTCGTCCCGTCGATGAATTGAGGGTCCGGATGCAAGAACCGACGATACGCTCGGAAAGTGATAGAAGTATTGTCCAAGTCATGACGTCACACATCGAAATCAAAAGTTGGAATTTCGGAAATTGGAGAATACTGGGTGATAGGTATTGAAAAATCAATCCGAGTCTCCGTTCACGATTTTTTCCTATAATCGATAGTTTTCGAGGGAAAAAATGAAAACTACCTATCAGTTCACACCAAAAATCAATGTTTCTGAACATTAAACTCATTCTCACTCGGCCATTTTTCAATGTATCGGAATAAATCTTGTGAATTCTGATTTGCGAGACTTTTTCGAAGACGACAATGTTGAAAAAATGTGTAAAAATTAATAACGAATTGATAAATTTTCAATCCGAAGTAAAAACCACTCTCTTCATGCTCCGCACTGAAAAAGTGGTGGAGGAAATATGAGCTACAAAGAATTTTCAGCGACAAAGTTATTCGTTGGGATATAAGGAAATTTTCTGAAAATTTTCAGATCGACTGAACTAATAGTTTGCAAAATACAGCGATATTTGTATGAGCGCGCAACGGAAATTTTTCATGATCTTGCGTCGTTTATCGAGTGAAGTCAATAATTGATGATCTTTGCGAGTTTATAAGATACGGAACTATGATGTTACGGAAAATAGATGTTTTGTTCATAATATATATATATATATAAAATTATATTATGTGGAAATATACACTAAATACATGATATCAATATTTTGATTTACATTACGATCACAAAGAATCTTTTTGTTCGAATACTTGCACCATCAAACCAATATTTAGCACGTGGGGTCGATTTGGGTAAATAAATTGTTTGTGAAAAAATTTGAAATGGGGATGAACAAGAATGAGAAGGTTTTGAATAATTTTCAGATGTACAAGTTCCTCTGATAGATTAATTTATTACTAAATTAATTGTTCTCTTCCAACTATAAATGCCGGACCTCAACCCGAGGAATGATTACAATTGACTCGACTGATGAATGATTAATAGTTATGAAAATTACAATTCAAAGGGAGTTCAATTGAAACACGAAGGTTCGATTCTTTCCCTGTAAACGTTGAATTTGAAATTGATATGAACAGAAAGAAGAAGATGAATCGTTCCTCCACGTTTCTACGCGCTTTCCACTCCGATGCACACTTTCCATACACCACACATTCAAAAAAGATTCTCAGGGCTCAGAGCATTCACCATTAGTCAACAATAGCTTTATGAGCGTAATAGGAACGGTACAAATTGCGCGTAGCAACCAGAAAGAGCAAGATTTAGCACACACGTACGTACATATCATTAGTGAAGCGCTTCGCAACGACTGACTTCGGTGATTTTCGAACCTGAGTCGATCGCACGGATCATACACGGACGTACTTATACACTTGAACTATTCACGCGGGGTAATTCATGTAGGCAAGCTCTACTTTTCGAATTTTGGTTACAGCCCGCGTTCGAAGCTGTCGTTTCCACAACAAAATTGGATAAGGAATTTTTCACAAAATGGTATGATATTCAGATTCGTGAATCCCAAACACATACACCTGCTTGAGGAATGAAGTTATAAGAATTGTTTTCATATTGACTGCGATATAACAATACTATTAAAATGAACAGTTGAGAAGAAGGGAAAATGTTTTATAGAAAACTCCTTCGTCACAGAATAAAAAAAAACCGTATTTTTTTCTGAGCAATTTTCCCTCAGAATCAACAGTTTGAAAAGTTATAAACAATGAAATTGTTCATAGGAAGAACTGTATTGCGGGAGGTGCGAGAATAGTTCGATAATCGGATTCTCCGACCTCAAAAACATAAACCCACGTTGAGAAATCAAAGGAGTACAATCTTTTGTACGGACCCCAACTTCACTTGCTAAACAACGCGAGATCATGAAGAAGTTCCGTTGCGCGCTTATACAAGAATCGCTGTATTATGCAAACTATTAGTTCAATCGATCTGAAAATTCTCAGGAAATTTCTTTATATCCTAAAGAACAACTTTGTCGCTGGAAGTTCTTTGTAGCTCATATTTCTTCCATCACTTTTTCAGTGCGGAGCATGAAAAGCGTGGTTTTCACTTCGGATCAAAAATTCACCAATTTGTTATTAATTCTTACACATTTCTTCAACATTGTCGTCTTCGAAAAGAACGAATCAGAATTCATGAGATCCATTCCGATACATTGAGGAATGGCCGAGTTAGAATGAGTTCGATGTTCAAAAACATTGATTTTTGGTGTGAAATAATAGGTAGTTTTTATTTTTCTCCTCGAAAACTATCGATCATGGAGAAAAATCGTAGACGGTGACTCGGATTGATTCCTCAATACCTATCACCCAGTATTTTTCAATTTCCGGAATTCAACTTGATTTTGACGTGTGACGTTCATGGCTTGGACAATCCTTCTATCACTCTTCGAGCGTATCGTCGGTTCTTGCATCCGGACCCTCAATTGGTGGTTGGCCGATGGTCTTCCTTCCGAGTGATGGGGAGGATGAAATCTTTGTGGGAGGAGATGAATAGGGTATCTACAGCGAGATTCCACGGTGCACCGGATGGAGTGAATAATTTTACATGTTATAACTTCGGGCTTCCTAATATGCCACTCAGAGCAAACAGATGCGTCGCATTCGCTTCGTTTTACTTTCTCGAAACGTGGTCAGAGGGTACAAATTCCTTTAGCGGGATAACAAACGTACGTGTGTCACGTTCAGCGAACAACTGGGCCGGTGGCGAACGTCGTGTCCCGCGTCTCGTTGACGTGCCATTGCCACGTCTCCGTTACACTCTCCTCTTCCTAGTGTGAACGGAGCAGAAGCGTAGTGTTATTGCGTTGGTGTTTTTTCCCTTTTGTGATTCCCTGTTGGTGGTTCCCTTTTCTCTCCTTTCTTTCCGTTTGTTTTTCCTCCCTGTTGGGTCATGTTGTATTCTTTCTGCCTCCGTATTTGTCTCGTGCGTATGATGTGTGTGTGTTGGTGTTGTGTATTCAATTCTATCCGTGTTTTCTATTCCTAATGTTCTTATTGTCTAACCTCATTCATTATGTTTTACTATGTACATTTTCTTTGGTTGTTCTGTTCTTTAGTGTGTGTCCGAATCTATATATTTCAAAGTACATCCGAGAGATTTGTTCCGTAACATACAGAGAAGAGAGAGAAAAAACATCAATTTTACATTCTCTTTTTCTTCGCATGTTCCTGTTTTGTGTTTCAAATTTGTGTAGTGTATGTGTGCATGTGTTATCATTCCTACATCTGTTTTTGTATGTGTGTTTTTGCTTCACAATTTTGTGTGTATGTGTGCTTTTTCCCTTTCTTTACAATTGTTCGTTGTCTTTTCTATGTGTTCACATTTTGTGTGGTGGTGTGTTTTTTCCTGTTTGATTTCCTCATTTCCACTCATTCCTAATTTCTTTATGTTCTATTTTTTTGTATTTCATGGTGTTCTTGAGGTAGTTTTTGGTTCTCGAACGTGTGTGTGCTTGTATTTGTTTTCGTTGTTTTCCTTCATTTTCTGTCTTTGTCTGTTCCTTCTATCATTCTAGTTTGTCTTGTTTCGTTCTGTCGGACTTTATATATGTACTTCGGAAAAACTTCCAGCATCATTGAAATTTGAGCGTCCGGATGCAACAACCGGTCGCGCGCTCGAAAAGACGTGAAGGTAATGTCCAAGCTGTAACATTCAACGTCAAAATAAAAAATCCGAATTTCGGAAAAGAAAGAATACCAGACGATAGGTCTTGAAAAATCAACCCTAGTCTCCGTGAAAGATTTTTTTCTGTAACCAATAATTCCTTAGTAAAAGAATAAAAACTGCGAATATTTTTGGTCTGAGAATCGATGTTTTCCAATGTTAAACTTGCTCTAACTTTTGTATTTTTCAACATTTTGGAACGAATCTTATCGATTCTTGTCCGTAAGACTTGGTGGAAGACGATGATGTTGGAAAACTTTGTAAGAAATTATTGTAAATTATCAATTTTTTGATCCAAAGTGAAAATCATGTTTTTCAAGCTTCTTATTGAAGAAGCGATGGGCAAAGTTCAAGCAGGAGAAAACTCTCACCGAAAAAATTGTTCACTAATGTATGGACTAACTTTCTGGAAAATTTCAGATCGATCCAGCTATTGGTTTGGAAAATACAGCTATTCATTTATAAGCGCGCAACTCATATTCTTCGTCATTCCTACATAGTTCTCGGGTTGAACGGACAAGGCTGTGTGAAATATAAGTCCACTCAATTTCCCAACGTACTTTCATGTTTTTTGTGTCGGAGAATCCAAATATCGAACTACTTTTGCAAGATTCATGATAGAATTTCATTATAAACAAATTGTTTGAAACTATATTATGAAGACGCGTTTGGCATTTGAGGAAAATTGGATAGACAAACGAACTCCCCGGTTCTCTTGAGGAATAAATTATGTATCAAGCATGTTTACAGTACTGAGATTATTTATTCACTTAATCAATTAAAATTATATCCGAAAGATGGAATCCGTTTTTTTCCTAATATATTGGTTTATGTGGGTGTCGAATACTTCAATTTCCTCATGAGGGAACATTCAGTGAAATATCTTTCATACAGGATCTATTCCTCATTCTTCTATTGTATCCTCGAGGATTACATGTCCCATCAATGCACAACGGTAAACATTTTTGGAAAAGTCATATTCCTATCCACAGGATTCAATCAATATCAGGTATTGCAATTTTTTTCAACCATTTTATTTCAAGGTGTAAATCATAAACTTTTTGAACAAAATATGTAACTTCATATAGCTGTCTATAGCTTTCAAATGAAACGATATATCACAGTAGAAGAATTGCAATTTCCTTCTCGAATATTTGGAACTCATTTTTACTTACTTCGTCACTTTTCCGGAACATTTTCTTTTGACTATAATGGAAAACCGGAAAGTCATATTGTAAAATCAGATATTGTTTCCGATGATTCGTTGAGTAGACCATTAGCTGACTCAGTCGGAATAAGTCAACAAAAATTGAACGATGTCCAGTCGTTGACAAAGTATTTGAGCGTGGATGGGCAGAAGTTATTCAACAAATCATCGATAGAAACTATGAACAAAACTGGCATAATCCGAAAGTCTAGAGAAAATGTTCCGGAAAAGTGACGAAGCACGTGAAAAAAGTTCCAAATATTCGAGAAGGGAATCGCAATTCTTCTACTGTGATATATTGTTCCATTTGAAAGCTATGGACAGCTATATGAAGTTACATATTTTGTTCAAAAAGTTTATGAGTTATACCTCGAAATAAAATGGTTGGAAAAAATTTCAATACCTAATATTCATTGAATCCTGTGAATGAGGATATGACTTTTTCAAAAATGTTTACCGTTGTTCATTGATGGGACATGTTATCCTTGATGATACATTAGAGAAATAAGGAATACATCTTGTATGAAAGATGTTTCACTCAATGTTCCCTCATGAGGAAATTGAAGTATTCGACACCGACATAAACCATTATATTGAAACAAAAAAAAACGAATTCCATCTCTTGGATATAATTTCAAGTGATGACGTGAATGAATAATCTTAGTACTGTGAACGTGCTTGATACATAATTCATTCCTCAAGTGAAGCGGGAAAACTTTTTTGTCTATTCAATTTTTCTCAAATACCAAACGCGTCTTTATGATATAGTTTCGAACAATTTGTTTATAATGAAATTCTATCATGAATCTTGCAAAAATAGTTCGATATTTGGATTCTCTGACACAAAAAACATGAAAGTACGTCGGGAAATTGAGTGGACTTATGTTTCACACAGCCTTGTACGTTTAACCCGAGAACTATGTAGAAATGACGAAGAATATGAGTTGCGCGTTTATAAATAAATAGCTGTATTTTCCAAACCAATAGCTTAATCGATCTGAAATTTCTCAGAAAGTTAGTTCATACACTAGTGAACAATTTTGTCGCTGGAAGTTTCCTCCTGCTTAAACTTGGTTCATCACTTCTTCAATAAGAAGCTTGAAAACATGATTTTCACTTTGGATGAAAAAATTAATAATTCACAATAATTTTTTACATAGTTTTTCAACATCATCGTCTTTCGTCAAGTCTCACGGACGATCAGATTCGTCCCAAAATGTTGAAAAATGCGAAAGTTAGAGCAAGTTTAACATTGAAAAACATCGATTCTCAGACCAAAAAATATTTGCAGTTCTAATTTTTTTACCCAGGAATTATTGGTCACAAAAAAAAATCTTCAACGGAGACTAGGGTTGATTCTTCAAGACCTATCGTCTGTTATTTTCTGTTTTTTGAAATTCGGACTTTTTATCCTGACGTTGAATGTTACAGCTTGGACAATACTCCCACGTCTTTTCGAGCGCGCGACCGGTTGTTACATCCGGACGCTCATTAGTTCTTCTGTTGGTTCCTCTGGTTTTGGTATTTCGATATCGTTTATTTTCACTTCGATCCCCTGTTCTTGTCGTTCAGCTGTTCGAGTTTGTACGTCTGTCCCGTCGTTTTTTGTTTGTGTCTGTGCGTCTGTGTGGTCTGTTTGTTCTTGTGCGTGTGGTTGTGTTTCGTTTTCTGTTTGTGTTCCCACGTGTTTTTTGTTCTCGTATCGTTCCTGTGTTTTGCTTGTGGTTTTGTATGTTTGTGTTCTGTTGTTTTTTGTTGTCTGTATCTTTTTGTTTTTGGGTATTGTTCGTTTGTTCTCGGTTTGTGGTGCTTGTGGATGTAATCCCATTGTTGCGTATTCTGTTTGTTTTGTTGTGGAGTATCCTTTTTTCTTCGTCCACCCTCTTGGTGTTGTTGTGTTTTTGTGTGTGTTTATTTTTTCCGTGATTGCTGTGACATTGTGTGTTCGTTTTCTCATCGTTCCTGTTTTTTTTGTGTCTGTTATCCATTTTCCTATGGGGTCTTCGAGTGTTGGGTTGGATAGTAGCGTTTTTCTGCTCTGATTTTTTCCTATCCCTTTCCCCTCGGGACGTCCCTCCAGGTGTTTGTGTACATGCACTATAGTCATCCAATGTCCGCAGTAGTTGCACTGTTGTTGTCCGTGGTCCATGTTTTCCTGTACAGATACGTTGTGTTGGTCTTGTCCATGTCTTGTTGTGTCGTTTGTTCGTTTTTGTCTTTGATTGTTTTCACTCGTTGAACTTTTCCAAGTCTTTTATGTGTATTTTGCCTATTTTGTTCCCTTGTCTGTCTGGTAATTCATACATTATCGATGAGTATTTTCTGATGATCGGGTATGGTCCTGTGTATTTCCTGTTCCATTTACTGGTCATACCGCCCTCTTCTGATGATAATGTGTGGTCGATTTTTAGGACCTTGTCCCCTACTCGAAATCCTGTGTTTCTTTTTCCCCGATTGTAATGGTGTGTTTGTTCTCCATTCGCTTCCAGTAAGTGTTTTGCTACTTTGCCTTGAATTATCAGTAGTTCTCTCAGCCTATCTGTCCAGTGTTTTATGTCTGTGATTCCTATTTCTCCCGTGTTTCCTGTGTGGTGTTTTTTTTATTGTGGTGGAGGTAGCTCTCTTCCAAAGTTTAGGAATGCTGGTGTGTATTCTGTCGAGCTGTGTTTGCTTGTGTTGATTGCGAATTGTAGGTCTCCCAAATACTCATCCCAATCCCTGTGGTTTTTATCGAGGAAAGTTTCCATCATTGCGTTTATTGTTCTATTAGTTCGTTCTACGGGGTTTGCTCAGGGGGGATATGGTAGTGTTGTTGTGTGCTTGATATCTAATGTTTCTGTGAGTTTGTTCATCAGTTTGTTCACAAATGGTTGCCCGTTGTCTGTGATCATTAATTTTGGTGTGCCCCATCTTGATATTGATTGTGATTCTACTATCCTTTGTACTATTTCTGCGTTTGCTTTCTTCATCGGGGCTATTGCTGTCCATTCTGTGTATAGGCCGGGTATAACCAGTATGTATTGGTGTTCATTTTTTGTCATTGGTTCTGGCCCAATTATGTATATTGCTACTACTATCCAGGGTTCTTCAATTATTCTTTTACCCATGTATCCCATCGGTTTCGGCTGTTCAATTTCTGATTTTCGACATTTTTCACATTCCCTCAGGTGATCAGTTGTGTCTCTATATATCCCTGGCCAGAAGTAGTTTTTTGCGATTCTTGCATATGTTTTCTCCGTTCCCATGTGTCCTGCTTGTGAAGTGCTGTGATTTTCTGATAGTATCCTATTGTGTGAGTGTTTCGGTACTACTAGTTTCCATGCGTGATTGTCTGGTGATAGTTCTGTGTGTAGTGGGTCTGGTCTGTGGAAGTATGAGTTTCCATTCATTATTGTCCAGTTTTTGTTTTCGTCTGGGTGTTTTTGTATCTGTTGTGTTCTGTAGTTGTACCATGTGTCTGTGGTTTGTGTTATGTGTGCTGTTTCTTCTGTGATGTTGTGTGGTTTCAAGAGTGCGTCTGGGACATGGTGTCCTTCGCCTTTTCTATGTATTTTTTCATAATCGTGGTGTTGTAGTTCCAGAGCCTATCTCGCTAGTCTGCCTTCTGGGTTTTCAGATTATGTAGCCACTTGAGCGAGGCGTGATCTGTTTTGACTGTGAATTCTTCCCCTCTCATGTAGAGCCTGAATTTCACTATCGCCCATTATACTGCTAGGCATTCCTTCTCTGTTCCTGAATAGTTGTTTTCTGCGTCATTGAGCGTCTAGCTTGCATATGCTATCACGTGTTCTGTGTCATCGATTGCCTATGTTTTTATTGCTCCCTAGCCTGTATCGCTCGCGTCTGTGTGTATAAAAAATGGTTCCGCTGAGTCTAGTTGTTTTAGTACTGGTGGTATTGTGAGTGTATGTTCCATGTTGGTTACTGCATCTTTTTCTTTTTTCCCCCATTCCCCCTCACAGTTTGCTCTTCAATAATCTGTTTATTTATTCTGTTATTCTCAAATCCCATCGTGAATTCATCGTCCTGAGTGAGGGGTTAGTGGTTGTGTTGTCCATCTCATTGACTATTCTGGTTCTGTCTCTTATGTAGCTATGATTTTCCCTCAATAATGAGTTCCTACAACGGTGTGGAAGTGGAAGTGGCTTCCAACGTTTGCTTGTTGAAATCAATTCTGATTCATTCATAGTTACATAAGGAACAAAACCGGAATAGTCGATGACTGGACAGCATGACCACCACCCAGAAGTTGGGTAGAATGGAGGTAGAACATTAGTGGGAGGATTGGAGCCATGGGAATGATGAAGTATTCGAATTTGGTTATGTAAATCCACTGTCGTGAATTCTATTGAAAATGCAGTGGGCGGACTCTTCAACTCGTCTCCTCGCAGCATTAACGGAGACTCTCCCTTATTTTTTTTTCATTTCCACAGCTCGTATTTTCCCACCAATCTCCCACCGAAATTCCAGACGGAATAGACGGAAAAGTTGATGTTGTACAGGGATATGTTAAGCATTATGAAATTCAAACTCTCCAGTTATGGAAATTAAGGAATCAATTGATAATTATCTTGGGGAGGAGGGGTACTGTATGCATTTCTCATTTGCTCAATCAACTGGAATATGATATTCACATTCAAGAGTCTCTACAAGGGCAGCACGCCCAGCGAGTCGGAAGATACAGCCTCGCGCGAACGCATCATTATTATAATGATAGTTTGACGAGAAGCGTCTTCATTGTTTCCCCTACGGAATGTGGCTTATGAGGGTGGAATATCCTTCTTCTTCAGATTCTTGTAAGGTGAAGAACATTATTGAAAAACAATTCCTGATAAACAAATCATTTGAAAACCATGGAGACAAAATTTTTTCCGGGTTTCATCGAGTAATTCAATAATTCGAATAATTATCTTCAATTCACGTGTTCGTCCGTCCGAATTGGTTGCATCGTTCATAAGTTATGAATTTAGACGGAAAAGTTCCTCAAAAATTGGAGAGTTCTATTGAAAAAGTCAACAAGCGCTCGAACAGCGGGAGGAGTATTGTCCAAGCCGTGACGTCACACGCCAGAATCAGAAGTTGGGATTTCGAAAAATGAAAGATACTGGGTGATAAGTCTTAGAAAATCGGCATAAGTGTCCCTTCACGATTCCTTCTTATAGTCAATAGTTCTTGAGTTGGAAATGGAAACTACCAAGTTTTTTGATCAAAAAATCAATGTTTTTCAACATTGAACTCGTTCTCACTCGGTTATTTCTCGATTGATCCTGATAAATCCTGCAGATTATGATTAATAAGACTTCGTTGATGACAAGAGTGTTCGGAAAATTTGCAAAAACCAATAAGAAAGTAGTGATTTTGAAATCCAAAGTGCAAAGCGTGTCCTCCAAGCTTCGCGGTGAGAAAGGAGTGGAAGAAATGGGAGGTACAAAAAACTTGCAGCGAAGAAGTTCTCCACTGATGTATGGAAAAATTTGTTGGGGAGTTCAAGATCGATTGGATTAGGAGTCTGGAAAATGCAGCAATTTGTTTATGAGCGTGCAACGTGAGATGTTGATGATTTTGCGTCGTTCGTCGACTGAATATCAAGGTTTGCAGGAAAGATCGTATGCGCTCGATTTCTCAACGTAGTTTCATCTTCTTTGGGCCTGAGAATTTGAATATCAAATTATTCTCACAAGATTGATTGTTGATTATCAACAATTCAATTGTTCGAAACATTTTTACAGACCAACTATTAGTGTTAGGGGAAAATTGTTTGGACAAAAAAAATTTCCATTTTAAGAATGAATCATGGACCGACCATTGATCATGGCCATTTTGTCAGTGGCTCAATTATTGATTCGAATGATTCATCATGATAATTCATGGGCAAGGTATTGATTTGAAGGATGGATCATCCAGAAACAGTATGTTCTCCTTCTCATGATAAATGAATTTTGTTTGCACAATCTTTGCACTGTTGGTTATTTATTCGGATGGATTACTGATATTGGTTATATATAAATCAAGATGATGGAGAAAATGCTCCGTACAAAATGTATCCATTGACAAAGTACTAAATTTTTCGTTTTGACAAATTTCTCTCTGAACAAGATGGAATCCTCCTTGAAAGCGTTCAGAATGGAAGGAACGTTTCATATTGACTGATTTGATCTCACTGAAGTGGTTCAAAATTTGGATTCTCCTGAAAATGAGAGAAGAAGAAGAACCGGAAGAAAATTCGCATCAGGGAATCCAGTTAACATAATTTCTTAAGCGAACTCACTTGAATATTCTAGTCGATGGCTTGTGAAGTGGAAACAGTTTTCCCTCAAGGGGTTATATCTGTTTGGAGTGTAAAAATGCGAGGATTTTTCTATGAATTTTCCGTGACTCTACGAATGAAACATCCAAGATTAGGTTTTGAGGATTCATTATACATAGCTTGAGGTAAGGAAGCATTTTTTCATTCCGCGGTCCAGGACAAAATGACGACTCGGTTGTACATACGCCGCAAGCTTATTTTTTCAAGGCACTCCACGACCGGCAGCAAAAGTGGCGTATATTCGCAGTGAGAACAATGAACAAATTCCTTCCATAATCTACATGAATGCGGCTACTGGGGTACATAGGTTCTCTTTGAGATATCGATCATTGGAATTTCGGTATCGATTTGGAGGAAAATCGGATTTCCGACGAGAAAATCGACCTTCATTCATTTATATGTATGTATGTTTCACTACGTTTCCTTCGGAACCCACTCGCATTGTTTGTGAGCGCCGTCCTCATACAATACTCCATCTCTACGCAAGAGGAGTGGGAGAGACCAGTCATCCATTCATCCTTCCACTCCATCCTACTTACACCCATCCTCATCCTCCCCTACCCCTTCCTTCCCTCAGTTTCAATTCTCTCATCCATGCTTGCCCACTCTCATCATCCTTCAAGATTCCCCGGACCCCATCTCCTACCCCCTCTATCCCCCTCCCACACACCTCTCTGAGACATAAGGCGTATCCCCTACTCCTACCCCCATACCCCGCGTAATCTTCCACCCTCATCTTACCAGTATCTTCCTCCTCTCATTTCATCCCGTCACCTGGATCTACCTATTCTCCTCCCCCATCATATCCCTCTGCTCCCCCTCATGTATCCTGGTATCCCTTTTATCATTATATTCTCATATCAGTCATTACATCCCGATTCCCTAATCTTATCCCTTCTTCCTCCAACTTGAGCCCTATGATCTCTCTGTCTCGAATCACACCCTGCCCATCCTCCTCTTCTACCTTCTTCTACTTCTCCCTCACCCGTCCTAACCTCTCATAACCAACTTCTCCTTCCCTTTCCCTATTTTCGCCCATTCCTTTTCCTTTTCATCTCCCGCCTAAACCTCTTCGCTATCTCTCCCGCTACCCGCCTTCCCGATCTCTCCCCACATCTCAATGCTTCTATCCTCAGACTCACTCTCATTCTCCTTCTTCTACATTCCTTCCTCACCATCAACCCTGACGTCCTCCATGCTCACTCGAATATCCATCTCAGTCACCTCTCCCGCATTCCATCCATCCTTTTTCCCCCTCCGACCCCATATCCCCACCCCGTACTCTAATACTGTCCCCACAAACCCATCCAATAGTCACATCCTCCTCTCCCAATCACCCTCAAACTTCCTCTCCACAATCTCCCATTCTACTCCATTTCTCTCCTCGTCCTTCGCCTTCCCATCCCCTCCGGTCTCCCAATACTCTGTATTACGTAACCCAGATATACATATTCATTCATCTCCTCCACTATCTCCTCCGCCCACCTCCAAACCAACTCTTCTTTCCCACCCTCCCCCCTTTTTTAAATCCTATCACCTGCGTTCCTCCCATATTTGGCTCCAGTTTCCCCCCTCAAATATCTCCTCAGCACTCTCATCATCCCCTGCATCCGCCCTTTTCGCGACCACACCATTAAATCATCCGCGTCTGCCGACGACCAAATTCTTCTCCTACCTCCCCTCACCCCTCTCCCTCTTCCGGTCTTCACCAACTCTTCCTTGAAGTGAGCCGTTACCAGGTTGAACAATATTGAGCTCAAAGGACATCCTTGTTACAACCCCTCCCCCGTCCAAGATGTCTCCGTGATTCTCGCCTCCACTCTCACTGCACTCCCCGTTCCAGCATGGAGCCTCCTAACTCTCCCTATCACCCCCTCTCTGACTCCCCTCTTCATCATGGCGATCCATGAAAAAACCGTATCCACCACATCAAACACCGCTTTCAAATCCATAAGAATCGCTCCTGATGTTCCTTTCCCACCTCCTATCCCTCTACCAACTGAATAGTTCAAGGCGTATATATTGTCCACCGTGCTCATTCCCTCTCCAAATCTTGTTTGATTCTCAGGGATCAGCTCCTTTCCAGCAATCTTCTTTCCTAGCCTTGTTCCTGGAGCTCTTGCATGAATTTTCTGCCTCTGTAGTCCTCATCGTCTTTCTTCCCCCCTCCTTCACTGCAAGTACTATTTCACTCTTCTCCCACTCTTCTAGGATTCCTTCTCCTGCCTACATGCCCTTGGATATCTCCCATATTGTTTTTTGTACGTTCTCCCTTCCATTAATCCACGCTCCTCCAAGAACACCATCTCTCCCTGTCGCTTCCTTCTTTTTGAGTCTCCTGATAGCTTTCTTGACTCCACTGATGTGTATTCCTCTCTCTTCTTCAACCCTCCTTGCTCCTCCTTCCCCCCATTCCTCACCACCTTTTGCACCCCCTGAAAATCCTTTGGAATATCCGGCCCATTCATTCAGACCCATCTCCTCCTGAATTTCTCCTCCACCTCCTCTCTCCTCTCTCACCAATTCCTCCACCCAAGCCTTTCGCTCCACGTTTCTTATCTCCTCACATAGCCTCACCCTCCTCTGCTCCTCCTTCTCCGTACAAGTCTGCTTGAATACCCTCCTCTTTTCTATTGCTTTCCCTATTCCCGTCCCTCTTCCTCTCCACTCCCTTTATACCTCTCCCACCTCTTCCCTACATTCCATATTCTGCGTCTCACCATTTATTTCCCCTTCCCACTCCCTCAATCCTCACCCTCTTTTCCTCATCGCCCGTTCAACCTTTCCCTCCAAGTCTCTCTCTACTCCCCCATCTCCCCTCCTCCTCCCTTCCGATCCCTCCATTCTATTCTCATACTCCTCAATTCCCTCCTCCGACCAGTCCATACATCTGTCCCAATCTCCCCACGTCCGACCTCTCCAAAACTTTCCTTCCTTTTACATTCCTACAATGACCGGTAGATGATGTAAGTCCTTTCTTGGTCCTCCCTCCATCTTCTCAGTCTGCCCTCAACCCTTCATATCTCCTATCACATATTCTATCACAGATTGACCCTCCCCTGCTATATCTCCCTTCATTACTCCGTCAATTATTCCTCACCCCTCCTTCCCCAAGCAATTCAGTAAAACCTCTCCTCCCTCATTCACCCTTTATCTTCTGATTTCCTCTTCTCCATGCCCTCTCCATTCCCTGATTCCACATCTTCTCCCCTCCCCGTACTTGCGTTGGGATCCCCCCTCCCCATGATAATCCTCTCCCTCAATCTTTCCATCCCAATCCCTTCTCCCAACCACTCCATCTATCCCCTTATGTTCCCGTCTGATTACACCAATATGATACTCCATACCTCGTCTGCCCATTCTATTCTTCCCACCAATAATTCCCCTCTTCCTTCTCTCTCCATCTCCCCTTTCCAATTAACCAATTCCCTCCTCGTACCCATCAGCATCCCTCTCATTGCTCTACTCTTCCTGTTTCCCTTCTTGCAACCTGCATCTACCAGTCAAACCCTTTTGGCAACATCCTCTTCAATCCCCCTGCATCCTCCCTCTCCACTCATATCTCTGTCGACGCTACCACATCCCATTCCCCTAGCCCGTGCCAGAAGTCCTTATCCTCCCCTCTTAATTCAGCCACATTCCAAAATGCCATCCGCAGTACCCTTCCTCGTCCTCTTCCACCTCCCGAATTCCTCTCCCCATTTTTCTCCCTCATCCCCTTCCGTTTCCTCCCTTTCTCCCTCCTGTCTTTCATAGAGAACCCTTTTTCAATCCTCGCCCCATTCTTTCATCCTCTCCCTATACATCCCACCCCTGCTTCTGAGTTTCTCCATTTCCTCGCCCCACTTCCGCCACCTTCCTTGAACCCATATCCACCCATATCCCACCCATACTCTTTCGCCCCCTTATCTCGATCTGAGCTCTATCTCTCCAGACTTGTTCATCATCATCCTCTCCTCCGATGTATAATCTTGCTCTCATCTCTCCTCTCTACTCCTCAACTTTCCTTCCCTCTTCATCACATTCTGCATTTCTTCTGTACTTCTGAATATCACTATTATCATCCTTCCCTCGGTCCTTGCTCCTCCCCCCATATTCCCAATCCCTTCTATTCTTCCCGTGCTTCCAGTCTTTCCATCAATTCCTCCACCTCTTCCTCTACATTCTTTTTCCCCTCCCATCCCTCCACCACAATGTTTCCCCTCCTCTCCTCTCTGGCCCTATAATCCATTCTCTCCTCCATATCTCAAAATCTTCTATCCACCCCCTTCCCAACTCCCGAGTGATTGTGGTCCCCTCCCAATGCTCTGTCCTCTGTTTCCAAAATCTGCGCTCTAACCACTCTAACCTCCTTCCTAACGCCTCTATCCCTTCCCCTCCATCTCCCACTCCCCCACATTGGCTCCCGGATTCTATACCCCTCTCTCTATCATTCTTCCCTCCCATTTCCTCTCTGTTCCTTTCCGCTCTCGTCATCTCTAACTCCTCTAACCACTCCCTCAGTCCTCCCAACTCCTCGCTTCCCTTCTCATATTCACTCTTCTCCTCCTCTATTCTGTTCGATTTCCCCCACAAAACTTCCTCCTTCACTCCCCACTCTCCTTCCGTTCTATCTTGTTTTCCTATCAACTTCTCCGTCCACTTCCTCACCTCCTTGTAGCCCTTATCAATCCTTTTATCCACGTTTCCCATCGTTTCCATCACGTCTTCTAACATCACCCCCAGATCTCTCCCGTTATCCCCTCTTTTCTTTATTATCTCTCCGAGTCTGTCAAAATGTTTCGAACAATTCAATTGTTCATGACGAACAATCTGTTTTGTATGAATAATTCAATATTCAAATCCTCTGGCCCGAAGAACATGAAACTACGTTGAGGAACCGAGCGAATACGATCTGTCCTGCGAATCTTGATAACCAGTCAATGAACGACGCGAAATCATGGAAATTCGAAGTGAGTCCAACCGATCTGGAACTATCCAACAAGGTTCCCGATCCATTAAGGAATCGCGCGTTTCAGGTTGGAATGCATTCTATTGGATCCTCTGTGTCGATCATTAGCGAGGGAATACCATTTTTCGGTCAGCATAACACTGGTTTTGGAGGTGAAGGAGTATCAATTTCCGATCAAGATTATATGAAAATCCATAAGTTTTCTACAGAAGAGAATCGGTTCTGTCGATTTATGTATTTCTAAAACCATTCTTGTGCTCACAGGAGAACGGTATTCCCTCACAAATGATCGACATAGGATATTTTTCAGAATGCATTTCAACCTGGAACTCGCGATCCCAGAAAAACAGGCGATTTTTGCGCTCACCCTTTCTGGAGCACTTCTTTCATTAGCGGAGTCTCATCAACCAGAATCTGTGAGATTCCTTATTATACTCTGTACATCGAAGAATGACCAAGTTAGAACTAGTTTAATATGAACAAACATTGATTTTCGGAGCAAAAAGATTTGTAGTTTGTATTTTTCAACTCGAAAACTATTGACTATAAAAAAAATCGTGGGGGGACACACACATTGATCTTCCAAGACCTATCGCCCAGTATTTTTTATCTTCCAGAATTTCGACTTTCGATTATGACGTGTGACGTCACGGCTTGGACAATACTCCGCTCGCTGTTCGAGCCCTTGTCGCCCTTCACAATACAACTCCTCATAACATTCGTGAAGAAGAATATTTTGCTCAATCATTTGGCATGCTCATCTCTAACATAAGAGACTATCATTGTCGCTACATTTCATTGAATTATGAGAGTCAAAATTTGATTCGTGCTGATTTTAGAAATCTTGATCCATCACTTTTCTTGACATTGATATGACGTTCATGGTTGAATTCATTTGATATAATACTCATCAGATTTCCACAGAGCAAATATTCCTCCCTAAGTTGCAAATGATTGCAAGGTCGAATCTTACATTCCATGAATGATACGAGTCTTCTCCAGAAACATTGTGATTGGTGCAATTCTCCCTACATGACGGGAGACTTGCATCACCCTGCGAACTAACTCTTCGTCCCTCTCTGTGAGTGACTGGTCCCCTCAATTCTCATAAGAACCACTACTTTTGGATCATATCATGAATAATCATCTGGAATGAATAATGAGACACCAATGATACAAAAATCGAGCGAATTTGGGAGTGCTCAAGCGATGAATAAGGAAAACACAATCATTCCACATTCCTGTGGACTCGTATGGAGTCAGGGCATCCATAGAGTGAATGATATGTGCAACAACGATTTGAAAATTTCCGGAAGAGATATCTGCTGTGACGCATGTCACCCCGTGGTGCGAATGTCCACACTCACCCCTATGTATCTCATCGGATAATTCATTGATACCATTAATCACAGAAACAATATGAACACATTAGGCGAACTGAGAGTAAGTTAGGAGTAGTATGAGTTTACTTGTGAAAACTTGTCACAGCGGTCACACGATGTTATGAAAAAATACGTGACCGAAGTGACAATTCACAAGTTATTGCAATGTAATATTAGGATGGTAAGAAAACCTTGCGAAACTTTTTTTTCCAATTAAGAAATTTTTTTCTGATCACAAAGATGATCTGAACCTTCCATACCGCAGTGTTTATAAACCAGTCAGTTGTTCCACGCAGTCAGTACGAGCGAAAATGAAACGAAGTGCACTTCGAGCAATCACTTATTACGAATTTTTACAAGGGCATTCCGCAAGAGCTGCAGCCGCTAGTATTTGCAGCGCGTTCAAGTCAGACGTTCTTCATCACTTGACTGTATCTCGTTGGTATCAACGTTTCCGTTTAGGCGATACATCTTTTGAAGACAAACCCAGGTCTGGCGGGAAACCAGCTGTTAACGATGAACAACTGCGTGCACTCATGGAAGCAAAGCCTAACACTTCGTCACGAGAATTAGCCAACAAACTCGGTTGTAGCCACCCCACGATTCTCCAACATTCACAAGAGATGGAATATAGAAAAGTTGTGTCGTCTTGGATACCACACGATCTCAGCGAATCAAACGAAGCGTCACGGTTGTCTATATGTCTTCCACTCCTGCGTCGTCCAAACAGAAGAGATTTCCTCCAAGAAATCGTCACTGGAGATGAAAGTTGGGTGCTCTATGGTAACCACACATGCGAGCGACAGTGGCTACCGAGAGGAAAAAAACCAGAGCCAACCCCTAAACTGCCTCGCGAAGTACAGAGAGTATTACTCTGTTGTTGATGGGACTCTGAGGGCTTGCTCTATAACGGATTGCTACCAGCAAAGACCAGGATATCGGCGGAGACTCACACTAGAAAACTGCAAACACTGGCTGGAATGATCAAACCAAAAAGGTGTAGACGTGTCCAAGTTCGACTTCTCCATGACCACGCTTGACGACACTCAGCTAAAATGACACAAACTTGTATTTCGCAGCTGGGTTGGGAAGTTTTACCACATCCACCGTATTCACCAGTCTCGGCTCCTACCGACTACCCATCTTCTCCGGCCATTGAAAAATTATCTACAGGATAAGGAATTTGATGATCTCACCGATCTCGAAAATGCACTGAATGACTTTTTTAACTCACAACCACAACAATTTCGGACGGAGGGCGTGCAAAGTTCACCAGAGTGTCGGGCACGAGTTGTAGAGGCAGAGGGAGTGTACATCACTTAATAATATTATATTATGAGAATAATAAAAACTTCTTTTCTTACTTTTTTTGTGTGTTGTCAGACTTTTTCACCGAACTCATATCAACATGATGAATGTCAACTGCTCAAAGTTAATCCGTGTGGAAGGTATTAATTTCACTCATGACTCCCAATATAAGTGGGTACGTCATATGGACAATCATGAAAATCCAATGAGGTACCAATCTTATACTCAAAGAACGTACTTCGGTGATACTCGATGGTTATTCAATTGATAGATGAGTACTACGATTTTTACCAGAAAACGGAAGAGCTTTTTGTGAGACGCAAGTGACCGATGTTACCATGAGTCGTGGCCAATTTCGTTGATTGATGGGGAAAATATGTTTTCATGAGAAATACTTCGCATATCCTTGGTGAAAATGCGAGCTGGGATGAAGCACAGACGAAAAGTATGGTAGAGCGCAACAGAAACGTTAATGAGGAGTGAACTAAGAGTGAACGGAGCGGATTCGAAAAGTATTCGAAGCGACGCACAGTGGTCGATTTTCGTCAGAACTATGTCAAAAATCTGGAACACTTCGGAATCTGAGCGGAAATCGATAGCGCTCCGTATCCCGTAGGTTTTTGAGTCGTATAATCCAAATCCGCTGCCGGAATCTTGATACGGCTGGAGGGAAATTCAATATGGCCGCTGAAAGTTGAGGATCTGAAGGGAAACGCGCAGAAATATCGACTTCGAAGGGTGTAACACTCCAGAATCTGCATGTAAATTGATTCAGCCGCGTATGTCATAGTTTTTGAGGTTACCGAATTCGAATTCCGTGGAGAGATTTCGATAGCATCCAAAGGAATCTCAATATGACCGCTCAAAGATGATTATTTCATCAAAAAACGAGTGAAGTACCGACTTTCCAGCGTGTACCACTTCAGAATCTGCATGTAAGTTGATTGAAATCTGTATCTTACGAATTTTTGGGGTGCTTTATTTGAATTCCATGCGGAAATTCCGATAGCATTCAAGGGAATCCTAATATGGTCGCTCAAAGATTAGCATTCGGTGGAAAAACGAGTAATCCTACCTAGAATCAATTCCATTACTCGAGATAAGTAAAAATAGCTCCATAATACTTTCCTTCGGCAGCACACAGGGCTAACGACGAGGACGTAGGGACTTTTGTAGCTCCATGTTTGATGTTTTTCACATTTTACATATATTTTTTTTTTTGCATTTCATACATTTTTATTTTTTTTTAATACTTCATGTATCCTTTTTTGCGCATTCCATAATTTTCAATTCATTCTTTTCCAATGTCCAGAAGTAGATAATTTGTCATCCATCCACATTGCTCTCATCAATCCTCAATAAGTTTCTTGCTTCTTCGCTGAACGAGGAATTTGTTTTAACTTGGTGCACCCTCAAGGAACTTATTGTTGTGAATGATATCCTCATTGCATTTTGTTCGAGAGAATAGCCTGCTCTTGTGCCTCTGGCCTCTTTGAATACTTTATTATTAGCCTCTCGAGCTTCCTCTCATAAACAACCGATTGATAGCCCAAAAACTTCCATTATTTGACTTCCGTGAAGCGAGATTTTATGAATAGATGGTGGCATTTCATAACAACTGTATAAATGAACGAACAGTCTCGCAGGGTCCAACGCATGTTGTTCAAACTTATTATGGTCAATGTCATGGCCACTTGTTAGGACTCGTCATATGGTAGAGAAGCGATTCATCAGCTGAATATCAACACCAGTGATTTCTGCCACCATTCCCGGATTATCGAGAAACCGTCTCGCGGTATTCCCATCATCAATGGATCCATGACCTTGTTTCACTATGTCCACCAAAATTGGAAGCCTAGATCGCAAACCATCTTGAATTGATCTTTTTCGCATTTCTTTCAACTTTTTGTCATCTCCCTTAGCATAAAATTTTTCAAAATCTAAATTGTAAGCAAGATGAAAAATGCATTCCATGGAGCGTATTCTGGTGTGAAGTGTTGAAAGCTCGAAGTAAAAATTAGTCTCGTCACAAAGCATTCTCTGAACTCTCTCTAAATTGTTTATATCATTATGGGTAGCTCGCCATATATTACACGATGTAGATGGGGCTTGGGAAGTAAGGACGTTACACACTTTTCCATCTACCATCGTACAATATAATTTGTGCGACACTTGGACTTCTTTCTCATAAGCAATTACAGATGTGGGCTGTAACTGTGAAACCGCCCCCTTAATGTTATCATATTCTCTGAGAGTGTTTTCTGATGTCTCTTTTGTAAAGTTGGATTTCAAAGGTCGACATAATCTTGTCGATGATGGTCTGTCATTTCTCCACAATATTTGCCCATCCTCACAGACTATGTTGAGAGGGACATATGAAATCAGAAATACTGAGCCATCACCAGTAACTGGGATCGAGTTGGCTGACCATTTCTGTTCAAATGTTTGTTGACCAGAACATCCATCCAATCCTCATTTTCCCCCCAATATTACGGGCTTTCGTTTCACTTTTTCCAAGGTTTCTGGTGTCAACAATAGAAAGATCCTCCTCGCAGTATGATCGAGCATTGACTGCAACCCAACCGCGGTTGCACATCTCACATGCCCCTCTATCAAAACAACTAAAATTGTGGTAACACTCACTTCATTTTCGAATCGTCCATGTATTTCCTTGAGAAAAAGTGAATTTTACAACTTTTTTTCCCCAGTGCATTACTTATTATCCATCATTATCATTATTCATTCCCCATTCCAAACCCCAATCACAATCAACCCACATCTGTAATTGTTCATGAAAATGAAATCCAAGTCTCGCACAAATCGTATTGTACGTTGGTGGATGAGGAAACGCCCGGCGCAGTTATTGCAAGACGAGAAGTCATGAGTTCCAACAGGCTCTCAGCGTATTGATTCCAATCGAATTAGATGTTCACAGATACTTTCATACCGATTTTCAATAACTATTTTGGTTTGATACAATAACCAATTGAATACTCTACTGTATAGAGGTCGCACTGGGTACTATTATATAATCCCCATGAACTAATTATATCCCAACAATTTGTCGCGAGGAACAATCTCGTGTTGCACACTCCAGCGAAAAAAGTTATGTGAATGGATATGGGCGGAGGATAGGTCCAACAACTCCCGTTCTAGATTGGATATCATCATTTGTGAGATGAAAGATACGTTCGGCTATAATACCGTTCAATTGAAGGAACTTCGAAAATATTCGGATAACAACTTTCTGAGACAATTCACGAAATATTACAACAGAGTTCGTCGATCGCAAAGTACATTCCGGAAAGAATACAAAGATTTCATGGAAGGGATGATCAAATACGAATTCCAGAATGATGCGATGAGCCCTACCCACTGTAATCTGGAGATGAATTCCGCTGGAATACGGCAAAACGTTGATCGTGATCGAGAACGCGGTCGACCAAGAGTACCAGATCAAGAGAGCTCAAGGAGTACAATGTATCGGAATGCCAGAGCACTCCACTCGAGCTACTCTCAGAAAACATTGCTCAAAGCCATTGAACCTGAAGATTCGCGACCTGAAATAGAGGTCATCACTCACGTGGAGGATTCGATTCATTTCTCAAATAAATTATCAGCCATGTATATGGATCTACATTTAACTGAATCCTAGTATGAACTCCTTAGAACTCACAACATTGGATTACTAGAAAGTGAAACATACCCTCCATATGGAAGAATATGGTCGTTTAATTTTCACTTCGTGGCTCAAACGTCGCAATAAGTCTGCGTAGTATTGACCAGTGATAGTTTTACCCTTTTCAAGGTAATAAATGTATATAATACCTCTTGCATCCCAAAAAACAGTAGCCATAACCTTGTTCGCCAAAAAAATTGTTTTTGCCTTCTTTGGAGTTGGTTCCCCTGGTCCAATCCACTGTTTAGACTGTTCTTTGGTTTCAGGAGTGTAGTTGTGGACCCAAGTTTCGTCAACGGTTACGAATCGACGCAAAAATTCGCTTGGATTACGCTTATACAACGCCAAATTGGCGGTAGAAATGTTCTTTCGAATCAATTTCTGGTCGACTGTTAGCAAACGCGGCACCCATCTCGCACAGAGCTTTTCCATATACAAATGTTGGTGCAAAATATTTTGTACACGTTCATATGACATCTTTCAGGTCTCAGCTATCTCACGAACTTTTAATCTGCGATCTTTCAGCACTATTTGATGGATTTCTTCGATCATATCTGGAGTTGTGACCTCAATGGGGCGTCCTGAGCGAGGCTCATCAGAGGTGCTCACACGACCCTTTTTAAACTCGGAAACCCACTGCTTAACGGTTGAATATGATGGGGAGGATGTCCCCAGTGTTGAGTCCATCTCTTCTTTAATTTCCTTCGGCGTTAACCCCTTCAAATAAAAGTATTTGATGACAGCACGATTTTTCAGCTTTTCCATTTTCACGAAAAACACAGAGGCGTCTTGGTCAGCGTGCTCTCAAAACTAAACTAACATGGCGATCGGACTGAAACTATAGCTACAAGCTATCTAAGGATGGTACTATAGAACGCCACCTCAAGGTAGGCCTAGTGGCGCCATCTCTTGGTCAGGCCGGAAACTTATCAATCCACCCTCGTATAATAACATTAAGGAGGCGATTTTACAGTCACAGCCCACATCTGTGATTGTTCATGAGAAAAAAGTCCAAGTCTCGCACAAATTGTATTGTGCGATGGTAGATGGAAAAGTGTGTAACGTCCTCACTTCCCAAGCCACATCTACATCGTGTAATATATGTCGAGCTACCCCTGATGATATGAACGATTTAGAGAGAGTTCAGAGAATGCCTTGTAACGAGACTAATTTTGACTTCGGGCTTTCAACACTTCACACCAGAATACGCTCCATGGGATGCATTTTTTATCTTGCTTACAATTTAGATTTTGAAGAATTTTATGCTAAGGGAGATGACAAAAAGTTGAAAGAAATGCGAAAAAGATCAATTCAAGATGGTTTGCGATCTAGGCTTCCAATTTTGGTGAACATAGTGAAACAAGGGCATGGATCCACTAATGATGGGAATACCGCGAGACGGTTTTTCGATAATCCGGAAATGGTGGCAGAAATCACTGGTGTTGATATTCAGCTAATAAATCGCTTCGCTACCATATTACGAGTCCTAACAAGTGGCCATGACATTGACCATAATAAGTTTGAACAATATGCGTTGGACCCTGCGAGACTGTTCGTTCTTTCATACAGTTGGTATAAAATGCCACCATCTATTCATAAATTCTTGCTTCACGGGAGTCGAATAATGAGAGTTCTTGGGCTATCAATCGGTTGTTCATCAGAGGAAGCTCAAGAGGCTAATAATAAAGTATTCAAAGAGGCCAGAGCCCACAAGAGCAGACTATTTTCTCGGACGAAATGCAATGAGGATATCATTCACCACATGTTGGTTTCATCAGATCCTTTAATAAGTTCCTTGAGGGTGCACCAAGTCAAAAAAAATTCCTCCTTGAATGAAGAAGCAAGAAACTCATTGAGGATTGATGAGAGCAATGTGGATGAATGAAAAATTATCTACTTCTGGACATTGAAGAAGAATGAATTGAAAATTATGAAATGCGCAAAAAAGGATACATAAAATATGAAAAAAAAAATCAAAAATATATGAAATGCAAGAAAAAAAAATGTCAAATGTAAAAAACATCAAACATGGAGCTACAAAACTTTCTACATCCTCGTCGTTAACTCTGGGTGATGCCGAAGGAAGTTATTATAGAGCTATTTCTACTTATCTCGAGTAATGGAATTGATTCTAGGTAGGATTACCCGTTTTTCCACTGAATGCTAATCTTTGAGCGACCATATTAGGATTCCCTTGAATGCTATTGGAATTTCCGCATGGAATTCAAGTATAGCACCTCAAAAATTCATAAGATACAGATTTCAATCGACTTACATGCAGATTCTGAAGTGGTACACCCTGGAAAGTCGACACTTTACTCGTTTCCGATGGAATAATCATCTTTGAGCGGTCATACTGGGATATCCTTGGATGCTATCAAAATCTCTCCACGAAATTCGAATTCAGCAACCTCAAAAACTATTACAGACGCGGCTGAATCAATTCACATGCAGATTCTGAAGTATTACACCCTGGAAAGTCGGCATTTTACTCGTTTTTGATGAAACAATCATCTTTGAGCGGCCATATTGAGATTCCCTTGGATGCCATCGAAATCTCTCCACGGAATTCGAATTCAGTAACCTCAAGAACTATAACATACGCGGCTGAATCAATTTACATGCAGATTCTGGAGTGTGACACCCTGGAAAGTCGGCATTCTACTCGTTTTTGATGAAATAATCATCTTTGAGCGGCCATATTGAGATCCCCTTGGATGCTATCGAAATCTCTCCATGAGCTTTGAATTCAGTAACCTCAAGAACTATAACATACGCGGCTGAATCAATTTACATGCCGATTCTGGAGTGTTACATCCTTCAAAGTCGATATTTCTGCGCGTTCCCCTTCAGATTCCCAACTTTCAGCGGCCATATTGAATTTTCCTTCAGCCGTAGCGGAATTCCGGCAGCGGATTTGGATTCCACGACTCAAAAACCTACGAGACACGAAGCGCTATCGATTCCCGCTCAGATTCCGGAGTGTTCTAGATTTTTGACACAGTTCTCACGAAAATCGACCACTGTGCGACGTTTGGAACAAAGGAAGCGTATGAAAATCAACGCCCCATGAAGAGGATAAACAATATAGGGGGATAAAAATTCTAACCACTTGGCGAGATTTGAACCCATGATTGTCATCATTGCAATTCAGCATCTTACTCATTCAGCTATGGAATGCTATGATTCCTGACAGTTGAAGACCGATACTCAAAGTCTGTCTGGAATAATTCGCATCACCTTTCATAGAACGTAACAGTATTCTTCCCAAAACGGAGTTGAACGTTTATAAAGCGTATTGATAACGTATAGTTCAAATATTCTACACCAAACAATTATTATACGCTTCGGCAAGAGGAGATTGGAACCTTTCCACGGTTCTTGTCAGCTTCGAGTGTGCTTACTACGAGCGTATGTATATTTTTACCAGGGATAGGGTCAGAATTCCTGAAATCGCACAGCCGAAAATTGTATATTTGTTCCCCCAACGACTCCCATATGATTCGAGTCTCCCGTTGCTCATAACATCCCCTAAAATTCCTTTGCAAAAGAAAATTTATAACAAGTTACAAACAAACGCATTTCTATGCAACGTTTGATTCAAATTCAAATATCTCGAGAACTACTCGACCGATTTGAATGATCCAAACAGCATTTGATCTTTCATGCGCTTGAAGCGTGTGTGTTGGATTATTGCCTGACGCGGAGTTTATTGTCTGGAAAAATTGATTGTTCAATAAAAGTTAATAAAAAAATGTGTTCTTGGTTCCACAAGATTTGTAAAAATATCTCACATATAGAGCAACGTATCTCGAATCCAATGCCGTTTGGAAAAATCTGGTGACCTTCGTATGAAGAAAGTTGTAGCAAAAATAGTGGTGCGATACCAGTGTCCGCCTTTGCTCCGCGTTCCACTTTTCACCGTAGCATTTGCTGAACGTGGATTCCACACTTCGCACACTCCCTATGGGTATATGAGGAATATTTTTCCACATCAATGAATTCCCTTTATCCGATATCAGTGGTTCATAAAATATTCATTCCATTATACAGGGCGTCCCATTTGAAACAGGACAGCTGAATAACTCTTCAGGGAATGGAGGGGGAAAGAAATTGTTCAGATAAAAGTTGTAGGGTTCGGAGGGAGCCATAAGATGGTGACCTTGAATTTGACCTTGAGGTCAATTTTGAGCATAATTGATGGTCAAAGTATGTTTTTTCAAATAGAAAACCCTACGTTCGACCTCAGAAATGGAAAGAGCGAAAAATTTTACGTCCGAGTATGTTAACATATCACGTCATTCAGAGGTCATTTGAAGGTCAAGAAACCATTTTCTATGGATTTTCACGGAGAAGCCTCAAACGAGTTGTTTCTCTGACCATAGTTATTAAAGTTAAAGTGAAACCCCACGTTTCGACCTTGAATTGAAAGTAAACAGAACTAACCTTCAGAGTTTATTCTTCATATCAGTACGAAAATGATCATTCAGAAGTTTTCATCGTTTACGGTGTAAGTGTGGGTTCAAAATGGTTTATTCACCTAACGAATGTGTTGATATTTCAATGATCTTGGGTGAGTGTCGCGGAGTGTATCAAAGAGCGTCACGATTGTACAGAGAGCGGTTTGGAGATCGGCAGCACCATCCTTCTACAGAAGTCATTCGCCAAGTTGAAAAAAATTGTTGACAAGGAAGGATTGGTCAACGCCGAAACGATCAAGGTTTCAACTTTAACGACCCTCGATGCGTCGCTGTTTTAGCAATAATACACATGAATCCTCATGTTAGTTTACGTGATATTGAACGCGATTTGGATATTCCACGCAGTACGGCACACAGAATTTTACAAGCTGCTCAATATCATCCGTACTACATCACACTGACCCAAGAATTATCTCAACAAGATATGCAGAATCGGGTTAACTTTTGCCATTGGGCTTTACAGAGGTTGAACGAAGCGCCCGATTTCTTTCGATATGTTCTTTTCAGTGATGAATCAACGTTCCAAAGTACTGGCTTGTTAGATCGTCACAATAGCCACTATTGGTCAGCGCAAAACCCGCACTGGACTCAACAAGTTGATCATCAGCATCGGTGGAGTATAAATGTTTGGTGTGGAATTCTAGACAATCAAGTTATTGGGCCGTATTTTTTTGATGGAACTGTTAACGGTCCTCATTATCTACAGTTTTTACAGCATGAATTACCAGTTCTCATGGAAGATGTGACATTAGCAACTAGGCAGAGGATGTGGTATCAGCAAGACGGTGCACCACCACACTTTGCTCGATGTGTGAAGGATTATCTAAATATCCTTTTCCCCAATCGTTGGAATGGTCGAGGTGGATTTGTACTGTGGCCGGCAAGATCTCCTGATCTCACTCCTCTAGATTTTCATTTGTGGGGTTACGTAAAAAATGTCGTTTAAACCAACCGACCAACAACACCTGTGGATCTACAACAACGCATCAGATACGCAATTGCGAATATTCGTGCAGAAGTTTTTCAGTCTGTTCTTGGAAACTTTCGACGCCGGCTGGAGTTATGTATTGAAGTAAATGGCGGTCAATTCGAACATCTCCTGCAATGAGTGTGTCTTACCCGTCAACGGATTTGTGCCATCTGTAATTATAAAACGACGAACTGGAAAAATAAATAATTTTTTAATTATTGTTTCAAATTTGGCATTCATTATCGTTCTCAAGGTCGAATTCAAGGTCGAAACGTGGGGTTTCACTTCAACTTTGATAACTTTGGTCAGAGAAACAACTCGTTTGAGGCTTTTCCGTGAAAATCCATGGAAAATGGTTTCTTGACTTTCAAATGACCTCTAAATGACCTGATATGTTAACATATTCGGACGTAAAATTTTTCGCTCTTTCCATTTCTGAGGTCGAACGTAGGGTTTTCCATTCGAAAAAACATACTTTGACCATCAATTATGCTCAAAATTGACCTCAAGGTCAAATTCAAGGTCACCATCTTATGGCCCCCTTTGAACCCTACAACTTTTATGTGAAAAATTTTTTTCCTCCTCGATTCCCTGAAGAGTTATTCAGCTGTCCTGTTCCAAATGGGACGCCCTGTATACAAACCTGATGAATAATAATTCTAAAGTTGAACAAACACATAGGAACCAATGAAAGCATACATTTACGGAAAAAAAAGCAATTGAAATCATCATTTACGTAATTTACAATAGAAAACATCAAATTTTGCGAACATTTTGATCCAAAAGGATGTTATTGATGTCTGTTTTTAATTGTGGTTGCTGTTGAAAATCTTTGTCTCAGCCTCTCATCCCTAGTATCATATTTCGATGATGTGCAATATTAAGA